>SJYR01000340.1:136941-171733 GCA_006410655.1 Kobus ellipsiprymnus
CTCCAGAGACTAGTCTAAACCTGCCTTCTCCACTCCCTCCCTTCCCAGTCTCTCCCCACCCCACCCCAGCAGGGATTTATCCCTACCCTTAACTATTGCTAAGGTCACCACAAGCTCCCTCCTGCCCAATCCAGCAGTCACTTCCTGTTCTCAGTGCACTTCTCAGCAGCACCTGGGTCTGCCACTCCTCCCTTGGGAAATTCCCTCACTTCCCTGGACCTTGGTCCTCCTCCTCCTCCTTCACAGACCTCTCCCCCCTCAGCCTCCTTTGCAGCTTCCACCCTCTCCTTCCGACTTGTAGGTGTTGGGGTTCCTCCTGGACCCCCTTCTCTGTGCCTGATGTATCGTAGGAACTCATTAAATATTTGTTGAGTGAAAAATGATAGGGAACACAGGCTGCCCATGCGTGCACAGAGCAGGAGCCAAGCCCAGTGAGGAGAGGGTTCCTGGCACAGGTGAGGTCTGACGGAGACAACGTGAAATACACCCTTGAGGAGGACCTTGGGTTTTGTCAGCCCAGCATCTCCCAAGAGGCAGCCCATGCATACCACCCTCTCCCAGCTGTTGGCTTGGGGCTTCCCCATCTCTGACCAGGACGTGACCCAGGTCTGGCCAATCAGAGAGCCCCAGAACTCTGGCTGCAGTGATTGGCTCCACAAGGGCACATGACCTGGCCAGGCCAATCAAGGCTCTCTCCTGAACTTTCTCTTGGAGCTCTCAGGGAGGAAGGGATCTTACTCCCTGAAATCAAGACCCAAGGCTCTAAAGCCTAGAACTTCCAAGGCCAGGCCAGGGATGGCACAGGCGAGACGGGCCGCAGGGCCAGAAGCTGGAGGAGGCACTTGCCCTGGGCTCGCCCACGCCAGTCCAAGCCCTGTTCCCTGGAGCTCTTCTTACACCCCCAGTCTATGCAGAAAGGCCAGTTGAGTCTGATACAATCTTCTGACCTGTCCCCACTGCTCATGCCCCGTAAGCCAGGCCTGAAACCCTGGCTTTTAAAATAGAGCCATTGGAGATCCTGAGATAGAGAGATTGGAGATTCTACTACAACTCAAAGAAGCCTGCTGCTGCTAAGTCGCTTCAGCCGTGTCCGACTCTGCGCGACCCCATAGACGGCAGACCACCAGGCTCCCCCGTCCCTGGGATTCTCCAGGCAAGAACACTGGAGTGGGTTGCCGTGTCCTTCTCCAATGCTTGAAAGTGAAAAGTGAAAGTGACGTCACTCAGTCCTGTCCGACTCTTAGCGACCCCATGGACTGCAGCCCACCAGGCTCCTCCGTCCATGGGATTTTCCAGGCAAGAGTACTAGAGTGGGGTGCCATTGCCTTCTCCTGAATGATACAAATAAGTAAACACTAACCCAGTGCAGGAGAGAACGGATATGCTGTGCTCTGCTTAGTCACTCAGTCATGTCCGACTCTGCAACCCTGGGGGCGGTAGCCCACCAGGCTTCTCTGTCCCTGGGGATTATCCAGGCAAGAATACTGGAGAGGGTTGCTGTGCCCTCCTCCAGGGGATCTTCCCAACCCAGGTCTCCCACATGCTGGCAGAGAAATAGCACCTTCTCTCCTGTGAAAGGGTTAAAGATAATAGCTAATGTCTTCAGATATATAACTCTGCCTGGTTCTGCTCTCCCGGTGGAGAGCTTTGGTTCTTTTAATTCACCCAGTAATCCCATGGGGCTCATCCATGCCTTGTAGGTAAAGAAACTGAGGCACCTAGAGGTAAAGGCATCTGTCTGAACCACGTGCCCCACAGCAGGTCTCAGCCACAGAGCCATGCAAGCCACATGCCTCACCAGAGACCTAGGAAGGCAGGGAGGACAAAGTTTGAGGATGTGGGTAAAAGACCTTGTTTGATTCTACACATACCGTGTGAGCATGCCTGCGTGCGTGCTCAGTCATGTCTGACTCTTGCAACCCGCTGGTCTCCTCTGTCCATAAGATTTCCCAGGCAAGAATACTGGAGTGGGTAGCCGTTTCCTTCTCCAGGGGATCTTCCCAACTCAGGGATCTAACCCTCATCTCCTGCGTTAGCAAGGGGATTCTTTACCAACTGCGCCATCTGGGAAGCCCTCTGATTCTACACACAGTGTTTATAATTGTTTTTTAAATATATATTTCATTTATTTGTATATCTGGCTGCCCCGGTCCTCAGTTGCAGCACGCTGCATCTTCCATCTTCGTTTCGGGACCTTTCAGTAACAGCGTGTGACCTCTTAGTTGTGGCACATGGGATCTAGTTCTTGACCAGGGATCAAACCCCGGGCCCTGGTTTGATTGCAAACCACTGGGCCACTAAGGAAGTCCTGTGTTTATAATTCTTACCGCTACTCTTTTTTTTTTTTTTTTTTTTAGTTTTAGTATTATCGTTAGATGGCTTGTTAGAAATTTGCTAGGCAAGGAATAGCTTCTACAAAGCTGGAGCCAAGAAGAAGGATGTGTGCTGGGCTGTGGCAGAAAAACAGCCAGAAGCCAGTCCTGGGAGGGTTCATTCCCCCAGAAGACTCCAGAAACTGAGATTCCAGGCAGAAATTTTAGCTCTCTAGGAGTTCTTAACCTGTAACCCGTGGATAGAGCTCAGGGGTACCATGAGCCCTGGAGGGTAGTTACAGGTTTATTTAAGTGAACCTTTAACTGAAATCTATCATTTTCTTTAATTATGAATGTAGGCAGTATTAGCAATGGCTAGGGCTCTGTCTCTCCATAGAAATCATGATACTGTCTCATCACATTACATATTGGAGAGATCTCAGAACAGTGTGTACACTCAGCTCCAAAATCACAGCAGATATTAGACCTGTCTCCAGATCTTCTTACTTAAATGTGTTAATAACTGAAGAAACACTCAAAATGGGATCATATACCTAACTGTAAGAGCTAAAACTATAAAACTCTTAAGAGAAAACGCAGGAGTAAATTATCATTTCACAAGGAGAGACTTAGAGTTAAGCACAGACTTTTTTTTGTTTTAAGTACAGACTTCTTAAACACAATTCCAAGAGCATAAGGAACAAAATGGAAAAAATAGATAAATTGGACTTCATCAAAATTTAAATATTTTGTTTTTCTTTTACAAATGATACTATCAAGAAAGTTAAAGACAGTCTGCACAATGGGAGACAGTGTTTATAAATCATACCTGGTAAAGGGTTTGATCTAGAATACGTAAAGAAATTTCACAACTCAATAGTAAAAGATGAATAAGCCAATTTATTTGGAGAAGGTAATGGCACCCCACTCCAGTACTCTTGCCTGGAAAATCCCATGGATGGAGGAGCCTGATGGACTGCAGTCCATGGGGTCGCTAAGTGTCAGACACTATTGAGCGACTTCACTTTCACTTTTCACGTTCATGCATTGGAGAAGGAAACGGCAACCCACTCCAGTGTTCTTGCCTGGAGAATCCCAGGGACGGGGGAGCCTGGTGGCCTGCGGTCTGTGGGGTCGCACAGAGTCAGACACGACTGCAGCGACTCAGCAGCAAGCCAATTTGTTTATTTATTTAGAGTGTGCTGGGTCTTCGTTGCTTTGCAGGCTTTCCTCTAGTTGGGACGAACGAGGGCTACTCTCTGGTTATGATGTGCGGGCTTCTCTTGTGGTGGCTTCTCGTGCTGGGGAGCAGGGCTCTAGGGTGAGAGGGCTTCAGCAGTTGTGACGCTGGCCTCTAGAGCACAGGCTCGGTAGCTGTGGTGCACGGGCTCGGTTGTCCCACAGCATGTGGAATCTTCCCAGATCGAGGATTGGGAAAACCCATGTCTCCTGCATTGGCAGGTGGATGCCTGACCATTGAGCCACCAGGGAAGCCTTAAACCAGTTTTTTTTTTTTTTTTTTTTGACAGTGCTTGCGTTTTATTTGCTATCACCTCAATGGCCAAGAGCCAGCGTCAAATTCACAGTCAGGACAGAGCCACGTGGGCCTCGGCATCGGTACCAGGACCCGCGTCCTCCAGCCTGCCCTGCGCTCACAGTAAACCAGTTTTAAAATGGGTAAAAGTACCTAAACATTTCTGCAAAGAAGGTATACAAACGGTCAATAAGCACATGAGAAGATGCTCAGCAATCGCCACCAGGGAAATGGGAATCAAACCCGCCCTGAGGCAGCGCCAGGTGTCCATCCCACAGGACGGCTGCCGTAAAGAGAGTGGTGATGACAAGTATCTGGGAGGGTGAGGAAACGCTGAAACCCTCATGCGCTGCTGGCGGAAATGTGAAATGGTGCAGCTGCATTGAAAAATAGTCTGGCAGTTCCTCAAAAAGTTAAACATAGAGTTACCATGCAACCCACCGATCCTACTTTTAGATATATAACCAAAAGAATGAAAACATATACCCACACAAAAGCTTGTGCACAAATGCTCATAGTGGTATTATTCACAATAGTCAAAAAGTGGAAACAAGGCCTTCCCTGGTAGTCCAGTGGTTAAGAATCCACCTTCCAAATAAAACGTCATGTCAAAAAAAAGCAAAAAGAATCCACCTTCCAACACAGGGGACACAGGTAGGATCCCCGGTTGGGGAACTAAGATCCCACAGGCCTCCAGGCAACCAAGCTCCCATACTGAAGCTAGAGAAGTTCACGAGCCACAACGAAGACCTAGCACAGCCAAAATAAAAGGGGAGAAAAAATGGAAACAGCGTAATGTTCATCAACTGATGAACGGTTAAACAAAATGTGGTCTAGTCATAAGATGGAATTTTTAACCTTTATTATATAATTAATTTTTTTGGCCTCGTCACAACATGTGGGATCTTAGTTCCTCCATCAGGAACTGACCCCGTGCCCCCTGCAGTGGAAGCGCAGAGTCCTAACAACTGGACCCACCATAAGATGGGATATTAGTCAACAATAAAAAAGAAAAAATAGACACATGCTACAATATGGATGAGACTAGAAAACATTATGTTAGATGAAAGAAGCCAGTCACAAAAGAACACATATTATGATGCCATTTATAGAAAATGTCCAGAGTTGACAAATGAATAGAGAGAGAAAGAAGAATGCAGGTAGCCAAGGGCTGGGAGAGGAGGGCATAGGGAGTGAAATGCTGATGGGTATGGGGTTTCTGTCTGAGGTGATGGGATGTTCTCAAACTGCTGGTAGTGCTGGTCCCAGACTCTGACTATGCTAAAAACCATTGAATTGTACAGGTTTCCCAGGCGGCGCAGTGGTAAAGTACCCGCCTGCCCATGCAGGAGACGCAAGAGATGGAGGTTTGATCTCTGCTAATTGTGTCTGACTCTGCGACCCCATGGACTGGAGCCCGCCAGGCTCCTCTGTCCATGGGATTCTCCAGGCAAGAATACTAGAGTGGGGTGCCATTTCCTCCTCCAGGGGATCTTCCCAACCCAAGATTGAAGCCGTGTCTCCTGCATGGGCAGGCAGACTCTCTACCACTGAGCCGCCTAGGAAGTCCACGGGGTGGCAAAGAGTCGGCCACGACCAAGCAACTGAGCACACACACACACATTGAACTGTGCACTTGAAATGGGTACATTGTATAGTTCATGAATGGTTTCAGTAAAGCTGTTTTCAGTCAAGCCTCCCCGCTGGGCCTGGAGGTCTCAGGTCTGGCTCCCCGCATCGGCCTCTTCTGGCCGATGAAGTCCTAACTTCACTGGGGTGCCAGGGCCAGCGCAGTGACTACAAGAAGGGCCCCTTAGGTCCTGTCTTGCAGCTCCCTGCTCGGTCAGGTCCGCGCTGTGAAGTCTGTCAGCCCCAGGTGGAGTCTTGCAGCCTCGACCCTCCCGTTACAATGGAGGTCGGAGGCCCAGTTGGAGCCTGCCATCAGGGAAGGACTCGGGGACAGAAGTACCAGGGCCAGGTCCTTCTTGCCCTGTTCCTGCCGCCCTTCCTTCAAGTAGCCTCAGGAATGTGTCCGTCTTTATCTAAGAAGCCTCCCCAAGAGGGTTGGGAGATGGCCACAGGCCTGGGGTAAGTGGCAGAGGGGAGCGTGGGCTACAGGCCTATGGAGGGTCAGCTGAGACAGACCCCAGCCCCGGCCTGCAGGTGGCCATGGGGAGTCTTCTCGCTGGAGCTCAAAGGCCCTGGAGCCCCAGGTCTGTCTTGTTTCCCCACTTTGGGGGACCTCTGCCTTCCTGGGGTTGCCTGGGGCATGCCACTCCCACCATGGCCCACTGCATCCTGTCTCAGCTCATGGGTCACCTCCTCCAGGGAGCCCTCTGCCCTCCCTGACCACCTGAGGCCCCTGTCCCAACCCGGGTCCCTGTGATCCTGCTTCCTGGCACTGGTCACAGTGATAACCACCTTTTGCGGCTCTTTCTCTCCTTCTGGAAAGTAAGCTCCATGAGGCCACTCTGTGGTCTGAGGGCCTCACGCACAGCAGGGTTCATTAAATCACCCCTGCTAAGGGTCCTGGGGTCAGTCTGGGATGTTTCGACAAAACCCGAGTCAGAGTGTAAATGTGTCGCCGTGCAATAAACACTGAGCACGTGTGGCTTCCCAGGTAGCCCCGCGGCTGGCAGATGCCAGGTTTCATGCTGCTGCCAGCTGCACCCAGACATTTAGACACTCAGAGTGACAGGGTGTCTCTCGTCTAGAAACCGCCTTCCAGCGTGTGGTTTCCTGTCCAAGGACGCACCCCTTATCTACAGGAGGGACAGTGGGAGTTAGCTACTCCTCCCCACCCCAACTCCACGGGATGCTGTGGCAGAAAAAGGCAAACCTGCTAAAGTCCCTCTGAGACAGACGGACACATGGATGGGGGAGACAGTTGGCCTTGGCAGGTGATTGTGGGAGCACTGGGTCCTGGAGACAGGTCAGTGCCACAGGTGCCAGGCTCAAGGGAGCCTTGCAGGGGTCTTCTCCTGGGCAGGGCAGCTCAGGACACCTAGGCAGTTCCTCCTCCCTCCCAGCTTGAATGTGTGTCGGACGCCATCCCTTTGCCCCAGGACATCCAGACAGTGCGTGTGCATGCTCGGTCCTATCCAACTCTTGGAGACCCATGCACTGTAGCCCGCCAGGCTCCTCTGTCCACAGGATTTCCCAGGCAAGCATACTGGAATGGGTTGCCATTTCCTCCTCCAGGGAATTTTCCCCACCCGGAGATTGAGCCCGAGTCTCCTCTCTCTCCTGCATTGGCAGGCAGATTCTTTACCACTGCACCACCTGGGAAGTCCCAGGACAGCCAGAGATCATCTTTAAAACAAGAACTGAAACCTGCCTTCCCAATTCGCAACTCCCAGGCTCCCTGCTAAGGATACAATTCAAAGCCTCCTCCACAAGCTCCAGGCCCTGGATGGGTATGGGTCTCCCTTCCCACCCTCTGATCCCTGCCCACCCACTCACCTCCTCCGGGACTTTGCACAGGCTGCTCCTGGCCTGGAGTCCCTGCCCCATCTCGCTCCCTCCTGGGAGCCTTCCCGCCTCCCACCTCCAGCACCCAAGGCCCCTCCTGCCGGCGGCTTTATCTCAGCGACAGCTGTGGCTCTTTGTTCTTGCCTGTTAGCACTCACTCACTGGACTCCACCTTGGCACCAGGACCTGTCTGTCTGTCCCGCTCACAGCGTGCTCGAGCCCTGGCTGGTGCCTGGCCTAGAGGAAAATATACCTCCAGGTCCTCTTCATGGAGCCCACATCGGGTGGGAGGCTGTTGAGAGTGGTGTAGGTGAAGGTAAGGCCAGAAGAAGACCCCCTCACCACTTGTAGGAAGGGCTACCATGGCCCAAGGGCAGGGCTCAGCAGAAGCCTCTCCTTGGTCCTCCCACCCTTTCACCAGCCTTCTTCCTTCTGGCCCAAGCATCTGTTTTTTCTTAAATTAATAAATTAAAATATTTAATAAATATTAAATATTAATAAGTTAAAATTATTAATTTATAAATATTAATAAATTTAAAAATATTTTATTTTTTCTAACGGCAGAAAGAGAAGAGGAACTAAAGAGCCTCTTGATGAAGGTGAAAGAGGAGAGTGAAAAAGCTGGCTTAAAGCTCAACATTCAGAAAACGAAGATCATGGCACCTGGTCCCATCACTTCATGGCAAATAATAGATGGGGAAAAAGTGGAAGCAGTGATAGATTTTATTTTCTTGGGCTCCAAAATCACTGCAGATGGTGACTGCAGCCATGAAATTAAAAGACATTTGCTCCTTGGAAGAAAAGCTATGACAAACCTAGACAGCATATTAAAATGCAGAGACGTTACTCTGCCGACAAAGGTCCGTCTAGTCAAAGCTATGGTTTTTCCAGTAGTCATGTACTGGATGTGAGAGGTGGACCATAAAGAAAGCTGAGTGCCAAAGAACTGATGCTTTCGAACTGTGGTGTTGGAGAAGACTCTTGAAAGTCTGTTGGAGAGCGAGATCAAAGCAGTGAATCCTAAAGGAAATCAACCCTGAATATTCACTGGGAGTGGGAGTATTCACTGACGGTGAGTATTCACTGATGCTGAAGCTAAAGCTCCAATACTTTGGCCACCTGATTCGAAGAGCCAACTCACTGGCAGACTCTGATGCTGGGACAGAGAGGGCAGGAAGACAAGGGAGCAACAGAGGATGAGATGGTTGGACGGCATCATGGACTCAATGCACATGAGTCTGAGCAAACTCCGGGAGATAGTGGAGGACAGCGAAGCCTGGAGTGCTGCAGTTCATGGGGTTGCAAAGAGTCAAACACAACTGACCGACTGAACAAGGACAAGGATTTTTTTTTCTAGCAGCATCACACAACTTGTGGGATTTTAGTTCCCAGACCAGGGATCGAATCCAGCCCCTCAGCAGTGAGTGCAGAGTCCCATCCACTGGACCGCCAGGGAATCCCCCTGAACATCTGTCTTGCTGATATCTGTCTTCCCACTAGCCTAGAACATGTGGGCCTCGGTGAAAGTTAGGGGTTCTGATGGGTGGCCCGGGAGGAAGGCATCCTTTCAGGCAAGGGAACAACTCAATAGTGTCGGGCCAATTTACTAAACACCCAGCATTTTCAGAGCCAGGGGAGGAATGGGGCAGACCTGGGGCAGCCCCGCTCCACCTCCGGGTGTGGCCTCCGCCTGTTCGGACTCCGCTCTGAGGAGCAGGCGAAGCCTGTCCCCGAGGGCTGCCTCGGAAATCTCAGGAAGCCTGCGAAGGAATGGAATGATGGTCGGTGGAGCCCATTCGCTCACCTTCAGTCTTGCCCCAGAAAAGAAAAGTGAAGTTGCTCAGTTGTGTCTGACTCTTTGTGACCCCATGGACTGTAGCCTACCAAGTTCCTCCATCCGTGGGATTTTCTAGGCAAGAGTACTGGAGTGGGTTGCCATTTCCTTCTCCAGGGGATCTTCCCGACCCAGGGATCAAACCCAGGTCTCCAGCATTGCAGGCAGACGCTTTACCCTCTGAGCCACCAGGGAAGCCCCCAGTCTTGCCCCAAGCCCCACCAAAATGGACAGAAAGAAGAGCAGGAAAATGTTGGAAGCCAAAAATCAGGTGGGTGAGTGGCCACCAGCTTCACCCACAGCTAGAGCTGGCTCCAAGTCCCGCTGCGGGGGAAGCTGAGGGGTCGCCCCTGACTGTGCAGACCCCCAAAGCCCTCCCATCCACACCAGGCCCACCTCTCTTCCCCCGCCCTGGCCCAGGAGGAGGAGGGCTCACTACTTTCTGGTGTATTGAAACCTCCTCATGTCAACCCAATGAACTAAGGTGTGTGACTCCAGGTGGCGGAGCCAGCCAAGGACGGAGGGACCCGGCCAAAGAAAGGCATGAACCGTGGGCAGACGGCGACTGTGTGGATGAACCTGAGAGCAACATGCTAAGGGAAGGAAACAGGCCCCACGGTGTCTGATTCCATTTCTGCGACATACAGAACAGGCAAGCCCACAGAGACAAAAAGCAGATCTGGGTTGTCCGGTGCTGGGGAAGAGGGAATAGGAGTGACTGTTTAGGGGGCCAGGGTTTCCTGCGGAGGCGAGGAGAAGGATCTGCAACTGATAATAGAGATGATTGCACAATACTGTGGATGGACCTAACTGCAGCTAAGCTATAGGCAGGCGCCAAAATGGTAAAATGATACATCTTATGTGTATTTTCTCTCTCTCTCTCTCTCTCAAACACACATCCAGGAATTGAGGGGCCAGGGTTGGAGTCCAGCCTTCAAATTCAAGGCCAGGACCCCCTAAGAGGGCCAGAGGGGATGGTGGGGCAGGTGGCAGACAGCCTTGCATCTGGACGCAGCTGTGCACCCTGCGCTCTCCCTCAGCCTTCCGACCCCAGCTTTTTTTTCCATTATGATTTTTATGATTTTAATTTATTTTGGCTGCGCTGTTTCTTTGTTGCTGCAGCTTCTCTCTAGTCCTGGTGGCAGGGGGCTGCCGTCTAGCTGCAGCGCGAGGGTTTCTCACTGCGGTGGCTTCTCGGGTTGTGGGGTCTGGGGTCCGGGGGCCCGGTAGCTGTGGCTCCCGGGCTCCAGGGCACAGGCTCTGTAGTTGCAACGCACAGGCTGAGCTGCCACCCCAGCTCTTGCCTGGACGTGGTCTGTGATGGAGCGGCCTGGGTGCCAGGCACGACTGTCACCCTGAGAGGAGCGCCTGGGCCTGAGCGCCCGCCAGTGCGCCCTGCGTGGCAGACGCACCGGCACTGTCTGGCCCCGGCCTCCTCTCTCGCTCACCCTCTGGGATCTCAGGCTGGCTCGTGGCCTTAAAGAACACCTCTACCCGATGACTCCCAAGTGTGTCTCCAGCAGAAACTCGCCCCTCAAGCCCGGCCGCCCGCTCCAGGACTGTCCGGTGGCCCTTGGGCATCGTGCCCTGCCCCCCCTCCCCTGGGGACTGGCACCTCTTCTCCCATGCGCTCACTTCTCAACTTTGGAGGCACCTTGCTTGGCTTCTCTCCTCCTCAAACTCCACACCCACCATCCGCTCTGCCCCCAGGCGGGTGCAGAATCCAGCCTCCGCTGGTTCCTCCAGGGTCCCTGCCCGGGAGGAGACCTGTCACCTCTCACCTGGACTGTTACAACTGGCTTCTTGGCCTCTGCCAGAGGAAGATGGCGAAAACAGAAACCAGATCGTGTCGTTCCCCTGCTCTAAACCTTCCCCGGGCTGCCCTAGGGGCTCAGACGGTAAAGAATCTGCTTGCAGTGCAGGACATCTGGGGTTGACCTCTGGGTCAGGAAGATCCCCTGGGGAAGGGAATGGCTACCCACTCCAGTATTCTTGTCTGGAGAATCCCATGGACTGAGTAGCCTGGCGGGCTATCGTCCACGGGTTCGCAGAGTCAGACACCACAACTGAGTGACTAACACTTGCACTTTTCAGACCCTCCAGGGGCTCCCACCTTATTCAGAATGGAAGCAAAGGCTTTCCAGTGGCTCGGAAGGTCCCACCCAAGTAGGCCTCTGGGGCCTCCTGGGCCCTGTCTTGTCACCTGGCCTCCTCTCTGTCGCCACTTGGCTGTCACCCCACTATCCTTCCTGCTGCTCCTCGAACAAACCAAGCTTGCCCAGCCCTCAGAGCCTTGGCAGCTGCTGTTCTCTGTGCCAGGAGTGCTCTTCCCCTAGAGACCCCCTCAGCTCACTCCTTACCTCCTTCGGATCTGACCGCCCTTTTGAAACTGGCCACCCTCCACCCAACACACTTTTTCATTTGCACACGTCATCAGCTGGTGTGTTTTTGCCGAAAAAGGTCCATCTAGTCAAAGCCATGTTTTTTCCAGTAGTCATGTACGGATGTGAGAGTTGGACCATCAAGAAGGCTGAGTGCCAACGAATTGATGCTTTCGAACTGTGATGCTGGAGAATCCTCTTGAGAGTCCATTGGATAGCAGAGAGGTCAAACCAGTCAATCCTAAAGGAAATCAACACTGAATATTCATTGGAAGGACTGAGGCTGAAGCCGAAGCTCCAATACTTTGGCCACCTGATGTGAAGAACTGACTCATTGGAAAAGACCCTGATGCTGGGAAAGATTGAAGGTGGGAGGAGAAGGGAGTAACAGAGGATGAGTTGGTTGTATAGCATTACGGACTCAATGGATGTGAGTTTGAGCAAGTTCCAGGAGTTGGTGATGGACAGGGAAGCCTGGCATGCTGCATTCCATGGGGTTGCAAGGAGTTGGACATGACTGAGCGACTGAACCGCAGATAACACTGTCTGGCTCACGCTTAGGATGACAGCCTCTTGAGGGCAAGTATTCCTGTGTTCTTTGTTCACTTTGTTTCTCCAGAACCTAGAGCAGTGCATGGCATACAGTGGGCTTCCATAAGTATCAGATAAATGGATGAATCTCTTTACGGTGAGGACACCAGGCCCGGAGGGGCAGAGCAGTGCAGCTGTGACCAGCAGCCCCAGGGTTTCCTTCAGGCATCTCTCGGGCTCCCAGATCCCTCCAGCGCACGGCGCTTATTATTTCTGTTAGTAGCCGCCTGTATGCAAGACGGAGTGTTCTCACAGCGTCTTCTTGCTGAGAAGGCAAATATTCAAAAATACTTTGACAATGACATTCTCCACTTCCCCGAGGCTGTGTGAGATGCCAAAAATGATGTGACTAATTAGCAGCACCGACTCCCCGCACATCCTGGCATCTGTGTCTCTCGGGGAGAGGGCATAGTGGCCAAGACTCTCTGGATGCTGCCAGGAGACCCCCAAGGCAGAGGGCGGTGGAGTTTGAACCTGGGCCAAGACTGGCTGCACTAGGGCTGCCCTGAGAGCCCCTGAGCCCATCCCTGGGGCTCTCTGGCCTCAATTTCCCCATCTGTAAAATAAGAGGCTTCTGCCTCAGCTTCAGGTCCAAATGGGACCTGTTCTGCTACAGGATGCTCTGACGCCATGTGCCAGCGCTGGTGAGGCTTGAGTGGTTTTATCTGAACCTCAGAGACTTGAGCCCCTTTCACTTAAGCCCGCTCTCAGCCTCGTTCACTTTATTCACTTATTTTTAAATTTAGATTTGGCTGCACTGAGTCTTCGTTGCTCTGTGGGCTTTCTCCGGTCGCGCCAAGCGGGGGCTCCTCTCCAGGTGCGGTGCTCGGGCTTCTTACCGCGGTGGCTTCTTTAGTTGCAGAACACAGGCTCTAGTCACGTGGGCTTCTGTAGCTGTGGCAAACGACCTCAGTTGCGTGTGGGATCTTCCCAGACCAGGGATCGAACCCATGCCCCCTGCCTTCCTGCACCACCAGGGAAGTCCACAGCCTCCTTCACTCTTTAGCTGGGCTGTGGGATCCTAGTTCCCTGACCAGAAATTGAACCCAGGCCCTGACAGGGAGAGGGGAGAGTCCTAACCACCAGTGAGTATGAGTGAAAGTCACTCAGTTGAGTCCGACTCTTTGGGACCCCATGGACTGTACAGTCCAAGGAATTCTCCAGGCCAGAATACTGGAGTGGGGTGGCCTTTCCCTTCTCCAGGGGCTCTTCCCAACCCAGGGATCAAACCCAGGTCTCCTGCATTGCAGGCAGATTCCTTACCAGCTGAGGCACAAGGGACGCCCTAACCACTAGACCACCAGGGAATTCCCATCAGCCTCTGTCCCTCTTCCCAAGAGCTCCACACCCCGAGAGCGCCCCGCTGAGCCAGGTGCCGGAGACACAGCGACAGGGTCTCCCATCAAGGTTAGCTCCCTCCTGGTCCCAGTCCCCTTGAGACCAGGCTCTATTTGGCCCTCGCAGCACCACGGGAGGCCTCCAGCACAGGGGTCATTGCTCCCACTTGACAGATGTGCAAAATGAGGCCCTGAGAGAGGAAGGGACTTGTTTGTTCCAGACCACACAGGAAGCTGGGCAGGTGGAACCAGACTTTGAACCTGTGCTTCTGAGTGCTGGTCCAGGACTTGCATCTGGACACCCCCGAGGAGCGCCAAGAAGGGGCCCAAAAGCTGGGAAGGGGCCCCTGTTCTCAGTCACAGACAGATGGACCCAAGCTCACAGACTCCACCGGGCTCGGGGCCGTGGAGAACGGCCAGAGGGGCTGGACCTGGCCAAGCCCACAGGGAGAGCTGGAGCACCGCAAAGATCAGTTTCGTCAAGACACTCCTCTGCTCAAGACCCTTCCGTGGCTCCTGCTCCTCAGCCACACAGGCCTCCTTCCCTAGTGTCACCCTCAGCCTCCTGTGTCCCTTGTCACCCCCCACGTGGCTGCAGCAGACGGTGTCCAGGTCCCTCCAGGTTCCAAACGGGTCCCCATCTTGGGACCTTGGCTGGGGCTGGGATCCCCTGGGGAGCACCCTTCCACCCCCAACCTGGTCTCATTTTCTTTCCTCCTTAGTGGCCCTTAGGCCATGCCAGCACTCTCTCCCTTGGGCCCAGAGATCAGGAGGACAAGATCCCCACCCTCCAGAAGCTCAGATTTGCGGAAGCAAATACATCTATGAAAAATCAGAATGTCGGGCTGGTTTAGTCGCTTGGGACCCCACGCACTGCAGCCTGCCAGGCTCCTCTGTCCACGGGATTCTCCAGGCAAGAATACTGCAGTGGTTGCCATATCCTTCATCCAGGGGATCTTCCCGACCCAGGGATCGAACCCAGGTCTCCATTGCAGGCAGATTCTTTACCAACTGAGCTACGAGGGCAGAATACAACAAGGCGAAGGCACCTTAGGAGCGAAGAAGCCGACAGCTGTGGCAGCTTCTGATCCTCCCCCAGGGCCAAGAGAGGCTGCAGCATTCCCAAACTGAGAAGAGCTGGAAGGGCATTCCCGGAGCGAGGAACAGCCTGTGCTCAGGCCCGGGAGTGAAAGAAGATGACTTGTTCCTGGAAAATCACCCACCCATCCCAAGCCCGGTTCTGTGTAAAGATGTGATGGCCGGAGAAGCTGAGGAACATGAGGACTTTGAATGCCAGGCAAAGGTCGGGCCTCATCCCCCAGGACAGGAGTGAGCAGACCAACCCAAAGGCGCTACATCTAGCCCATCACCGGTGTTCGTGCAGCCCATGAGCTGAGAACGGTTTCACTTTTTTTTTACCTTATCTAATTAATTAATTGATGTGGCTGCGTCAGGCCTCAGCTGCACCACCTGCAGTCTTGGCGGCATTGTGCAGGATCTTTCACTGCAGCACGGGGAGTCCCTCGTTGTAACTCACGGGGTCAGTAGTTGCACCGAGGCAAGGGGGGTCTTAGTTCCCCGACTGGGGGTGGAACCCGAGTCGCCTGCATTGCAAGGAGGATTCTTACCCACTGGACCACTGGGAAGGCTCTGTTTCCACTTTGGCTATTTACTTTTTCAAATGGTTGGAAAAATCAAGAGAGTCTGAAATTCAAGTTTCAGTTTCTATAAATAACATTTTATTGGAACACAGTCACGCCCACTTGTTTGCATATTGCATGCAGCTGCTTTTCACACAAAGATAGAGTTGGTTCAGAGGCTCCCCCCGCCCACTGCAAAGCCTGAACTACTTGCTATCCGATGCTTCCCAAAAGGTCTGCCCATCCCTGTTTTAGGAATTGGCAGTGGTTCCCATAAGGGGTTCTAGGAAACTCAGCCCATGAGATGCTCTGGGAGAAAAGGGTTTCCCAGGCAAGTAAATCTGGGCTCCTCTGCCTGCGGCACCCCACTCTCCCCAGAGAGGGACAGGGAGCAATAGCGCAGTAAAGGCACTGAGAAGTCCTGCAGGAAAGGACGCTATTCAACTGCTGAGTCATCAGAGATGCTCCAAGATATTGGAATCCTCTCCTTCCCGGCTCAGGGGAAGACTGCGCATCTCCTTGGAGGGAGGCATGGCTGGGGAACAAGCTGTGCCACTGAGATGCAAAGCGATGCGTTCCGAGTGGAAGCTTTAAGAGCCAGTGGGTGAGTGAACACTTCCTCTCCACTTCCCCTCACACCCGGCTTGGCCACCAGTGTGGCTCCAAAAGCCTGGGTCCTGGACTGAGGAGACTTGGAGCAGAGACCGTGCCAGCCCGTGATGGACGTGAAACAAGACCAAGAAAATGTCCCTTGCTGTTTTGTGCCTCTAACAAATGAACGCAGTGGAGGGGCATATGGCAAAACTCACTGGGTTGTGAACCTAAAGAATAAAGTCTAATTAAAAAAAAAAAAAAAAGGCAGTGCATATGACCCAGAAATTCCAGTCCTGGGCATATATCTAAGTTGAAAAGATGTAAGCACCCCAATATTCATAGCCATACTATTTACAATGGCCAAGAGCTCAGTCGGTAAAGAATCTGCCTGCAGGGCAGGAGACCTGGGTTTGATCCCTGGGTTGGGAAGATCCCCTGGAGAAGGAACTGGCAACCCACCCCAGTATTCTTGCCTGGAGAATCCCAAGGATAGAGGAGCCTGGCAGGTTACAGTCCGTGGGGTCGCAAGAGTCAGACACAACTTAGTGACTACACCACCACCACCACCAAGACATGGAAGCAGCCTAAATGTTCACCGACAGACAAAGGAGCAGAGCTGTGGCACGCACATACAATGGGGCATTACTAGCCGTGATAAAGAATGAGATGATGCTGCTCACAGCAACATGAATGGACCTAGAGGTTATCATACTAAATGAAGCAAGTCAGAGGAAAACAAACATCACATGGTATTACTTACATGTGAAGAGTGAAAGTGAAAGGCAGGCGTGTCTGACTCTTTGCGACCCCATGGACTATGCAGTCCCTGGAATGCTCCAGGCCAGAATACTGGAGTGAGTAGCCTATCCTTTCTCCAGGGGATATTCCTAGGGATCGAACCGAGGTCTCCTGCCTTGCAGGTGGATTCTTTACCAACTAAGCTATCAGGGAAGCTCTTTACTTATATGTGGCATCTAAAATATGATACAAATGAATTTATTTACAAAACAGCAACAGTCACAGACAGGGGGAACAAAACTAATGTTTACCAAAGAGGAAAGAGGGAGAGAGATAAATTAGGAGATTAAGATTAGCAGATACAAACTATTATGTATAAAATAGATGGAACTTCCATGGTGGTTCAATGGCTAAGACTCTGAGATCCTAAAGCAGGGGGCTCAAGTTCGATACCTGGTCAGGGAATTAGGTTTCACATGCCACCAACAAAGATCGAAGACCCCATGTGCTACGACTAAGACCTGGCATGGCCAAATAAATAAATATTAAATTTAAAAATAAAATAGACAAACAACAAGGTCCTAATATATAGTACAAGGAATTATATTCAATATCATGTAATAAACCATAATGGAAAAAACTATGAAAAAGATATATATATACATATATGAACCATCTTGCAGTAAATCAGAAATTAATATTTTATAAATCAACTACAATTAAAAATTTTTAAAATTGAAAATGGGTAGAGGATCTGAATAGAAGTCACTCCAAAGAAGATATATAAATAGCCAATAAACACATCAAAAAATGCTCATCAGTTAGATAGGGGAACGCAAAACCACAGTGAGGTTCCACACCCAGAAGGATGGCTTTCACTAAAAAGACAGACAATACCAAGCGTTGGCAGGAAATGAAGAAACTAGAACCCTCATACACTGTTGGTGGGAATGTGAAATAGTACAGTCACTTAGAAAAGCATTTGGGCAGTTTCTCAAAATGTTAAACATAGAGTTACTGTAAGACCCAGAAATCCCATTTCTAGGTCTACACCCCAGATAAATGAAAACTTTGGTCTACGAAAATCTTGTACCCAAATGGTCACAACTGTATTATTCATAAGAGTTAAAACATAGAAAGAACTTCGGAGAAGGCAATAGCAAGCCACTCCAGTACTCTTGCCTAGAAAATCCCATGGACGGAGGAACCTGGTAGGCTGCAGTCCATGGGGTCATGAAGAGTCAGACACGACTGAGCATCTTCACTTTCACGCATTGGAGAAGGAAATAGCAACCCATTCCAGTGTTCTTGCCTGGAGAATCCCAGGGACGGGGGAGCCTGGTGAGCTGCAATCTATGGGGTCGCACAGTCAGACGAGACTGAAGTGACTTAGCAGCAGCAGCAGCAGCAAAAAGAACTTAGTGTCTATCAGCTGATGAATGGATAAGCAAAATGTTTTCTACCCATATGATGGAATATTATTCAATCATTAAAAGGAACAAAGTACACCACGGGTTAACCTTCAAATTGTGGTAAGAAATTAGCTACAAAAGGCAACATACAAGGTTCCACTTATATGAAATATTCAGAATAGATAAAGCTATCCAGGCAGAAAGATTAGTGGTTGCCAGGAGCTGGGAGTAGGGAGTGGGTTAATGGAGACAGATTACCAGTGCGTTTAAGGTTGCTTTTGGGGGTGATGAAAACATTCTAAAATTGTTTATGGTGATGTTACACAGCTCTGCGAGCCCACTAACTGAATGGTACGTTCCAGGTGGGGAATTCTATGGTATCTCAAAAACCTTCTAGATTTTTAAAACTCTGTAGGCAAAAAGGAAAAATAAAAAAGAATCTGAGGTTGCTTATTAGTATCACATATCCTAGCCCATCCTGTATAATATAATTCAGAGAGAGGAAAGGACTTGCCCAGACCTCACGGCTGGTGGGCGGCAGGGCTGGCCACCCACCCCTTGCCGCACTCCCCTGGTGGTGGAACGGAGACTGTGACCCTGGTGGGTCCCGGACCTTGGGTCTTCTGGTGGCCTGGTGCCTGGGCAGCCCCCTTCTATTCCCCATCTCCCACCCTGGAGGACAGCTGTGGCTCCCTAGAGAGACTGCCTGGCAGCTGCTATGCAGGGGGCAGCTGGATCCCCAAATATAATCACAGCCAAGGTGGAACATTTCTGCCAAGAACACAGAGCCACTCTTCTCTTCCACTCTTCTCTTGAGCTCCACGTGGGGCTGAGGGAACCACAGCCCCCTCCCCAGAGCCATTCCCAGAGGTTTCACCAGGGCTGCAGTTTTCATGGGACACGTGGGCCCACCTCTTAAGTGCCTCCCATCCCGAGTACAGCCTCAATCATTCATTAATCGAGGGTCTGCACCATGCGGTCCTGAATTGGGTACTGGGGGCAGCACTGCATCTCCTGGACACCCTCCTTGTCCTGGAGGCCACCCTACCAGTTACTGGGCCTCCACCAGACCCTCCGGTCCAGCCCCAGTTACATGACCATGGCTGGTCCCAGCCCCGAACATCTGGTGACTCCCAGACACTTCCAGGCAAAGCAAGCTCCTCAGCCTAGCATTCAAGGCCCTTCGAGGTCTGGTCCCTGCCTCTCCCATCACGTGAATGCCCAGGGCTCCTGCAAAAGGAACCTGATCCCAAACTGTTCTTGGAATGGCCCCTAGCTGATCCCATCCCTCCCTTTTGTTCACTGCGTTCCCTCGCCTGGAATGCCCTTCCCTAGCCTGTCTCGTTGGTCCAAGTCTCTGCTGCTGGAGGCTAAGTAGGAGGGAAACGGAGAGCAGAGAGGCCCCTGGCCCTGTCTCTGGCTGGGGCAGGTGCAGGGACGCCAACGAGGTGGTTACCAAGGCTCCACTCATCAGAGTCAGCCCAGGTGAGCTCTTGCCAAGTGCTCCACGGGTTAGCCCGCTGCCTCCCGTGAAGCCATCATCTGTCATCGTCCCCCTTGTGCACAGGAGTAGTCAGAAGTCACCTGCTCAGTGCCACGCGCGTGAGACAGCAGCAGAGCGGGGACTTGAACCCGAGCAGAGCCGGACTCTGGCGCTGCCCTCTGAACCGCAGTGCCCCTTCCCTGCCTGAAGGAGCCACCCGGCTGCAGCCCCAGCTCTGGCTCCACTTGCAGCCTCGGGCCACATCATTTCCTGTTGGAGGGCCTCAGTGTCCCCATCCTCACTGAGGGGAGGAGGATCCTGCCTCCCTACTCAGAGGACAGTTTCTATCAGGTGGTCCCACAAATACACCAGGCCCAGAGGGGCGGAGACAGGGACCCCACAGAGAACCGTGTCCTCTCCCTGGCTGCTGAGGGGACAGACCAGCAAAGGGACTGTGCCACCAGGGTGGGTAATAGTGCTGTCTGGATATATACAGTGCTTTGTATCCAAGAGGTCACTAATGAGAACCCACGGTGGTGGGGGCAGGAGAGAAGGCACAATCTGTTTATAGGGCACATGCTAACCTGCAAAATGTATTCCAGTATACATTAGGTGCTAGTGGGGAAGAATCCGCCTGCCAATGCAGGAGACGCAGGAGACTCGAGTTCAATCCTGATGTGGATCCCCTGGAGTAGGAAATGGCTACCCCACTCCAGTATTCTTGCCTGGAAAATTCCATGGACAGAGGAGCCTGGCGGGCTACAGTTCATGGGGCTGCAAACAGTCAGACACAACTGAGCGACTGAGCACCATACATTAGGTCCAGACAAATACTGTGTGATTCCTAGAACAGATTCATAGTCAGAAAGTACACTAGGAGATGCCCGGGGCTGGGGGTGGGGAGGGGCAACGAGGAGCTGGTGTTTAACGAACGAGCGCGGAGTTTCAGCTTGAAAGAAGTGTAACTGTTGGCTGCTCAGCAGTGTCCCACTCTGTGACTCCATGGTCTGCAGCCCACCAGGCTCCAGGCTCCTCTGAGCCACTGGGAAGGTTAGGGGAGAAAAATTCAGGAGATGGATGATGGTGAGAGCTGCACAACAGTATGAATGTCCTTAGTGTCACCCAACTGTGCAGTGAAATATGGTTAAAATAGTATGTTTTGTATGATGTGACTTTTGTTGCTGTTATTTAGTCGCTAAGTCTTGGCTGACTCTTTTGTGAGCCCACGACTTTTACCACACACACACACATTTTTAAAAGCGCTGTGGGGATCCACGAGGGGGTTGGAGGAGGGGAGATGTGAACTGAGGGGTAAGGGACAATCAAAGGTTTGCCAGGCAGCCAAGGGTGCGAAGGACACCCCAGGCTTTGGGAGGCAGGAGAGTGTCAGTGTGAAGCCTCTGCCCTCGGGCACCCTGCAGCTGGAGAGGGCAGTCCCACGGTGGGAGCTGGGCTGAGGCTTGGGGCAGCATTCCTGCTGGCCTGCCTCTGGGGCCCTGAGCTCCGAGACCCTGAGCAGCAGGGGTGGGTGGGCCTCTGTGGTGACCCCCCATGCCGGGAGTGACCCCTCACCCCTCACTCTTCACTGCTCATTTAGGAAGAGCCTCTCCGCTCCAGCCCCTCCCTGCTGGTCACACACAAGGGGAGGGACTGGGGTCAGCCCACAGTGTTAGGTGAGGAACAAGCTCAGGTCTCCTCCTGGTCCCCTCTGCTGGGTCCTGGGGCTGGGGGCTCTGGGAGGCAGGGCCCAGGCCCAGCCCTCAGTGGGACCAGGCCCTTGGCTTGGAGTCTAGCCCAAGGGGACTGGGCACAGAAGACCACCTGTTCACCTGTTACCTGCAGCATCTCCTCGGGTGCCCAGGGTGGCACACATAGCCCAGAGGGGCCCAGGGCCTTGTCACCCCTCAGATCAGCCCCCGGGGACCAGGAAAGGCCTGGCAGAGTTTAGGGCTACAAAAAGCTAGAGTCTAAATCTCTGTGCGGCCCCTTTTACAAACGGGGAAACTGAGGCCCAGCTTGGGGTTAAAGGAGAGGACCAGTGTCCCCCAGCCTGTAGACTCTCTGGGCTCTCAAGAAGGAGGTAGAGAGCCAGGCTGGGCCTTGCCCCTCCACCGGAAGGGCATGCAGGGCCGGAAGTGGAGCTGGCACTGGGGCCTCTGCCACCTGGTCCTGGGGGGCCCCTGGGTTGTGGCCAGTGCCAAGGCGGGGCCAGGCCAAGAGGGGGACCATCTCGGTCACTCAGGGCTCCTCACAGCCTGCCCCCACGCTGGGAGGGGCGGCCCTGGGCCTCATCAGGGCCCAGGGGACCCTCCGTCCCCATTCTGGGCCTGTCTGCTTCTCCTGTGACGAGGGGCGCTGCTCCCCGCCTGCCCGCGCACTGCCTCCCCGGGGCCTCCTTAGGAGGACCGTCCAGACCGATTCATCTTTCCGAGGGAGGAGGCGGTGAAAGGAAGGGACAGCGTGGCCAAACCCAGCGAGAGGCCAGAGGAGCCAGTGTGTCCGGGCCCGCTGTCCAGACAAGGAAACTGAGGCTCCAAGCGCGAGAGGCCGGCCCGAGGCCACCCGGACGGAGCCCCGGGCTGGGCGGCGGCGGGCGCTGGCCCCCGCGGGGTCCCCGCAGGCGCGCGCCGCCTCCGTCGCCGGGCGCCGCCGGTTCTTTGTCTCCCGCGGTCACCATGGCTACGCGTCCCAGCGCCGCCTCCGCCCGCGGCTGGCGGGATTTCTCTTCCGCGCGGGGCTGCAAGGACCCGGCCGCAGGCAGGCGGGGGCGGGAAGCTGCCGGCGGCGCGGGAGGGCGGGCCTCGGTCTCCTGACCCGGCAAGTGGGCGGGCACGCCTCCAGGGAGGGGCCGGCGGAGCCCCTGAGCCTCTCCTTAGGGGGTGCTGAGTGGCTTGGGGTCTCTGCGCCCCTTCCCGCCCGTGTCACGTGGGTGAGCTTCCAGGGGGTGGCGGGAAGGGCCCAGGAGCCGAGGGACACGGGCAGGTGCCCACTCCTTGGTAGCCAGTGTCATTATTCTGAATAAAACGTGGTGACTTGGGTCCGGGGGGCCGGGTCTGCAGGCCCGGCTGGTGCGGGGCGGCGGCCTCATTGAGCAGACCACATCTCCACCCCTAGCCAGTATTAGGAAGAGCTGAGCCTGCATCTGATGACAAAGGACACTGCAGGGAAGAGCACTTTATGCGGAGGGAACAGCATAGACAAAGATCCAGACATCAGAGGTCTGGGGCCCCTCCCTAAGCTGAAAGCAAGCCAGGTCACAGGAGGACCCTGCAGAGACCTGGGGGGAGGCCAGCCCTTCTGGCTCCTGCCCAAAGGAGCCCGTGTTTGGTCCTCGGCCCTGCTGTTGCCCAGTCTGGGATTCTTAATTTTTGAACAGAGTTCCTGAAATCTCCTTTTACACTGGGCCCTGCTAATTATGCAGCTGGTCTTCACCGAGGCAGTGCGGAGCCAATGGAGGGTTTTGTGTTTAATTATTATTTTTTTATACATAGAACTTACATTTTAAAGTGTGCAGTTCAAGGGAACTTATTCAATATCCTGAACTAAACCTCAGTGGAAGGGTATGAAAAAGAAAACGTGTGTGTGTGTGTGTGTGTGTGTGTGTGTGTGTGACCATCACCTTCCTGTACACCAGAAACTAACACAATCTTGTAAATCAACTACACTCCAATTAAAATCATAAAAATTTGGGGAAGGGTGGGAGGGAGGCTCGGGGGTAGGCGTATATACATACTTAGGGCTGATTCCACTTGTACAGCAGAAACTAACAAAATTGTAAAGCAATTATACTCCAATTAAAAAACACATTAAAAAAAAAAGGCAAGATGATGCTGGTCAGACCCCCAATGACCAATTTCAGGATGACTGTCAGAGCTGACTGCTATTTCTACATGTAGCCCCCTCCCTCTGCATATAAAAAACTCTTGCCCCTGACAGTCAGGGCAGGGAGTCAGCCTTTGGACAGGAGCCTGCCCTCCCCATCCGCCTACCCCAGTCCCTAGCCCCATTCCCAGCATCTGAAATAAACTTTACTTTCCACCAAAATAATAATAATCGTAAAAGTGTGCACTTCAGAGGCATTAAATAACACATGTTGTGTGCAGCCATCACCACCATCCATCCACAGAACTCTTCATCTTGCAAAGCTAAACCACTCCTCATGCCCCTAGCCCCTGGCAACCACCCTTTTACTTTCTGTCTCTGAGCAAGGTTACACTAAGCACCTCCCATAAATGGGATCATGGAGACTTGCCCTTCGGTGGCTGGCTTCTTTTACTCAGCATAAAATTCTCAAGGTTCATTCATGCTGTAGCTTCTGTCAGAATTTCCTTCCCTTTGAAGCCGAATATACGATACTGGATGGATAAACCATATAATTTATCCAATCATCCTTCCATAGAGATAAAGCCAGAGGGTTCCCCGTGGCTTACAGTCTCACCTGTCCAGCCCCAGCCTCACTTGACACTACCGACCCTTGCTCCCAGCATTCACTTTTCTGTTATCAGTAAGTTTCTGTTAACGAAAAACTACTACGTATGACAAACCTAGACAGCATATTAGAAAGCAAAGTCATTACTTTGTTGACAAAGGCCCATATAGTCAAAGCTACAGTTTTTCCAGTAGTCATGTATAGATGTGAGAGTTAGACCATAAAAAAGACTGAATGCCAAAGAACTGATGCTTTCAAACTGGTGTTGGAGAAGACTCTTGAGAGTCCCTTGGACTGTGAGAAGATCAAACCAGTCAGTCCTAAAGGAAATCAGTCCTGAATATTCATTGGAGGGACTGATGCTGAAGCTGAAGCTCCAGTCCTTTGGCCACCTGATGTGAGGAGGCAACTCATTGGAAAAGACCCTGATGCTGGTAAAGATTAAAAACAGAAGGAGGTGACAGAGGATGAGATGGCTGGATGGCATCACCAATTCAATGGACATGAGTTTGAGCCAACTCCAGGAGATGGTGAAGGACAGGGAAGCTTGGCATGCTGCAGTCCATGGGGTTCCAAAGAGTCAGGACAGGACTGAATAACTGAACCAGGACAACAGCAACAATGTATCAGGTGCTGGGGGTGCATCAGAGAACAAGAAGGACAAAGACCTGCCTCCAAGAGGCCCGCAGGCCTAGGGCCGCCAGCTCCCCCACCCCCACCCGGCCCTGGGACTTGGGGTCTTTAATCCCGCCACTCCCCTGCCTGTACGCACCCCTCCCCTCACTTCTTTTGCTTTAATTCTCTCATGCTCCCCTCAGACTTTCTTTCTCAAAGCAGTCTTTCCACCTTACCAGCGTGGTCAGGCCCTCCTTTGCACACATTTGTACTTCCCTGCCCCTCTTTGGAGCAGAGGTTAGCACAGCCGCTGTGGTGGGCCACTGATTTACAAGCAGATCATGAAATCAATTTATGAAACAAGCAGGGTTTCTTTCTTTTATGCAAAATTGTCATAGAGGGCAACGCACCCATTTTAAGTAGCTAGTTCTTTAAGTTTTAGCCAGTGTATGCATCAGTCATGAAACAGCATTTCCATACCCCAAGATGTTCACCAGTGCCCCTCCCCATCAATCCTTGGGCCCCCAGCCACCACAGATCAACTTCTTGTCGCCGTAGATTAACTTGGCCTGCTTTGGAACTTCACATAAACGGGACCATGCAGTAGGTAAGAATCCACCAGGATTCTTTCAACTCACTGTCGTGTCTGTGAAATTCATGCATGGTGTTGTGGGTATTGTTTAGTCAATAAGTCGTGTCTGGCTCTTTGTGACCCCATGGACTGCAGTGCATCAGGCTCCTCTGTCCATGGAATTTCCCAGGCAAGGATACAGGAGTGGGTTGCCATTTCCTTCTTCGGAAGATCTTCCCAACCCTGGGATCAAACCCACATCTCCTGCATTGGCAGGTGGGTTCTTTACCACTGAGCCGCCAGGGAAGCCCTGTGCTCCAGCGCTTTATCTTCACTGCAAAGCGGCATTCCTCTGTACAGATACACCACATTTGTTTATCCATCCACGGCTGATGGAAAGTTGGGTTGTTTCCATTTTTGGACAACTACAAATGAAGCATTTTTTTTAAATGAAATAAGGGTAAGCTCTGTTCCATAAGCTTTTCCTTGCTGTAATTGAAGACGTATGTGCAGGGCATGGGGTAGAATGCAACGCTTCCTGCCGCCGCGTGGAGCAACCAGCTCGGGAGTGCCCATGTCCATGGTCGGGGAAAAGTGGGGTCCACATCAGAACTCAGCAGGCCTTGCTCTGGGCAAGCGTAGGAGTGGAGAGGGTGGTCTGTGTCTGAAAAGGGATCCACTGACCCAGAGGTCTGGGCTCAGGCAGTGGGACCCCTGATGGTCTCTGGGAGGGTGTGCCGTCCCTGCTCTCAGGCCCCACCCTCTGGCTGGTCCTCCCCTCCTTCTAGAGCCAGGGAAGCCTGGGAGGCAGCCGGACTTCTGCTGCTCAGCAGCGCTTCCTCTCAGACCCTGTTCCCACCACCAGGATTTCCTCCCCTGCTACAACCTGAGCCCTGATTGTGGGAGACCGGGGTGGGGGGGGAGCTCCGGAAAGGAGCCTGACAACCCCCCCCGGGGGAGCCTTGGACTTGGGCTGCAGGGGCCCCTGGGCAGGCACGTGTCTCTTATTAGCTCTAAGTTGTCCCTCCAGGCTGGGGCTGCTGTGCCCAATATCAAGTTGAGTCAACTGAGGCCAAGAGACTGGGGCCCAGCCACAAGAGGGGTTGGAGCACTGGGGCAAGGGGTGTGGGGGGGAGGCAGTTCAGACCCAAATTCTGACACATACTCCTTTCCGGTTCTACTCGGGAGGATCTTCTTGTTCTCATGGCCCAGTCCCATCCATGTTCCCCTTGGAGGGTCCCCGAATCATCTCTCTGCCCTCCTCACCGTCTCCTGCCTCCCCTCCAAGGACAGCTGTGCTCTTGTCATCCCCATTTTGCAGATGAGAAAACTGAGGCCTGGAGAGGTTAAGCAAGTTGTCAAGGCCACTTTAAAGCAGGTATAGGGAGGAAGTGATGAAGCCAAAGTCGTCCTCCAACCACAATGTTCCAGGCACAGAATGTCTCAGCCAGTCCCAGCCCTGCTTGGCAGGTGGGCAGCCCTGAGTGGCCCCGTGCCCTGCCCACGTAGGTGGGCAGACACCCCCAGATATCCCTTTCTGTCTCCACCTCTCACACCATTCCTCTCCTCCCAGCTCCTTTGCACCAGACCTTCCTCAACATTCAGGCCACACTGCTGTGAGGTCCTAGGACTCAGGCCTGTGACAGGTGTTTCCAGACAGACTCGGGTTCCCAGGGCAGTGAGGGGGTGGGGGAGAAAGCCCGGCGGTCTGCCTGGAGGTGTCCAGCCACAGCTGAGTCCGTTCAGTTCAGTCACTCAGTCGTGTCCAACTCTTTGGGACCCCATGAACTGCAGCATGCCAGGCTTCCCTGTCGATCACCGACTCCCAGAGTGTGCTCAAACTCATGTCCAGCAGCTGAATTACTAACAGCAAAATCTTACAGTCAAGCCGAACACCCACCCCTGGGGACTGTGCACTCCGGCGCAGGCTCCTGGCACAGGGGTCTGGAAAAAGGGGTGGGACGGCTCTCTCTGGGGGTCTTGGCATGAGAGAAGAGTGCCTGGCCAGGCGGCAAAGCGAATAAAGCGGGGCGGAGACCATGGGTGTGCAGAAAGAGACCCCTGCGTGCCTGGAAGAGAGAGACGGAGGTCAGCAGGAACAGGAGGACCCCTGGGGACCTGCAAGGCCTGACAGCAGTTACCCTGCTGGACACCCCTGCTGGGCCGCGCTTTCCCGAGACATCCTGCTTCCCAGTGTTCCTACCAGAAACATTTACTACTTAGATTAAAAACAAATTATACAAAATCTACTGAACGAAAACAAAACCTCACGGGAACCTTCAGAGTTTTTCCAAGAAATGTCTACGGAGAGGGGACTACGATGGTGGGGGCATCTCGCCCGGGGCCTGAGTACCCCCCCAATCCTGGGGTAGGGATCCCGGTTGCCCCTCCCTACTTCCTTCCTAAACCCTCCCAGTCCCCAGGCTGTTACCGTATTCTCCATGTGGAAGCTCCAGTTTCCACATTCCCCCGAGTATGTGCCACTCAGGTTCTCCCCCGGGACTGCCATTCCTGCCCTGGATCCACAGAACCCCTCCCCGCGGGGCAAGGAGAAGCGCGGATGGCTCAGCATGCCCCGGGACTCCACTGTTCCCTCCAGGGGATGGTGCTCCTCCCCCTTATCTCTTTCTCTATTAATTAATGTGTATTTTTATCGACGCAATGTAATGGTTTAAAGTATATGCACTTGAGACGCACAGAATTTTCCAAGATACACAGGCCTACAGTGTCGAGCAGCAAGCCCTCCCCAACCACCCCACCCCCAACCCTCCCCGGAAACAACCACAGTCAACGCTTTTGGCTTCTTCTGGGTTTTATCTCCATGTTTATAAATAACATGCTTGTGCTGCTGTTACTTGATTTACCAATCTGAGCCATTATATACTGACTTCCTCTTACAGAAGACAAGGGTTGAGCTCTCTCACACAGTCCCCCTCAGCTACACACCCACGCAGCACTCTCTCCCTGTCACTTCTTATTACCAATACCCAACAAGTTTTAGTTCAAGGAATATTCAGTTGTTTAATGATTATGTAAACACTGTCTGCTACTGAGTCAAGTAATGTAAATGTGGCTGTATTTCCTTTCTGGTTTAACTTTTAGTTTTTCACGAAGTTAATAATTAGCTTTGTTTAGGCTACTTTAAAAGTAGGTCCTAAATTTTAAGAAAGTGGCTCCCAATATAAAAGAATGAAACCGGATCATTTGTAGAGATGTGGATGGACCTAGAGAGAGTCCTACAGAGTGTAAGTCAGAAACAGAAAAGTAAATATCATATATTAATGCATATATGTGGAATCTAGAAAAACGGTATAGGTGACCTTGCTTACAAAGCAGAAATAGAGACACAGATATAGAGAACAAATGTATGGATGCCAAGGGGGAGTGGGGTAGGAGGAGTTGGAAGATTGGAATTGACACATATACACTATTGATACTAGGCATAAAACAGACAACTCATGGGAACACACAGCAGAGTACAGGGAATTCTGCTTAATGCACTGCAGTGTCCCAAACGGGAGGGAAATCCAGAAAAAAGGGGGAAGTATGTGTATGTATGGCTAATTCATTTTGCTATGCAGTAGACGCTCACACAGCATTGTAAAGCAGCTATACTCCAATAAAAACTACTTAATAGAAATTAGTGGCTCCCAGAGACCCCACCATCTGGTGTTCACACCCTTTTGCAGCCCCTGTCCTTGAGTGTGGGCGTGACCTTGACTCATTCTAACCAACTGAACATGGCAAAGGCGATGGGGTAGACACGGTCATGTAGCATAAGATTGCAGAGCCTGTCACGCAGGTGTCTCTTGGACCCTCCTTGGCTTTGAAGGAGCAAGCTGCCAAGTCGTGTGGTCACAGCAAGAAATTGTGTGTGGCCTCTAGAAATCGAAGGCAGATGCTGGGCAATAGTCAGCAAGAAGCTGAAGCCCTCAGTCCTATACAGCAAGGAACTGAGTCCCAGCAACATTGTCAGTGAGCCTGGAAATGGCTCCTTCCCCAGTCCAGCCTCAGATGGGTCTGCAGTCCCATCAAGCGCCCTGAGTACAGCCTTGTGAAGCCCTCAGCCGGCGACTCAGCTCAGTTATGCCTAGGTAAATTTGTGACAATTTGTTAAGCAATGATGGGTTACTAATAGCTTGCTTACTTATCCATTTCTAAGTATACCCAATGGTGGACAGTCTCTCAGTATTATTTCCTACCCATCAAAGAAACTGTGCTCCGCTAGGTCCATGCCTTCCCTGCCAGAGCCACCCTACCACCATCACCACCCCTCAACAATCCAGGCTGGTTGCTTCTGTTGCCCCGACCCAGTCTTTCTTGTTCTTGGTTTCCTTGCTTTGCTAGAGAACCTCCTCCAGGAACTTCCTGAGAAAAGGAGCATGGAAGATTGATTAGTATAACTCTTGCACATCTGAAGAGGTCTTCAGCCAACATCATGCTTGGTGATAGCTTGGCTAAGTATAGAATTTCAAGTTAAAAATCATTTTTGCCAGCAATTATTTTTAGAGTTATTTTTTTAATTAAAAATATTTAAACTATTTTTTTAAACATTTTGGCCATGTCACATGGCACGTGGGATCTTAGTTCCCAGACCAGGGGTTGAACCGGCACTGTCCGCTGGGCAAGGTGAATTGTTAACCCCTGGACCACCAGGGAAGCTCCTTCAGCAGCACTTTGAAGGCATTTCTCCATTGACTTCTTAGCTCCCAGTGCTGCTGCTGAGAAGCCCAGAGTGTCTCTGACTCTCAGTCCTTGCCATGAGACATTCTTTTCATCTCTGGAACTGTTTAGTATCTCTGCTTTATCCCTGGTGTTCTGACACCCCTCTGCCTTGAGGGGAGGGGAAGAGGGGTGTGGTCTTTGTGCAGCTCTGTGCAGGGCAGGCCTCTGCACTCTGGGGACTCATACTCTGCAGGCCTCTCCTTCTGGGACTTCTGTACTTGAATTTAGCACTTATCCTCTAATCCTACCCCCACCCCCAACCATTTCTTTGTTATTTAGGTCTACTCCTTAGGGATTTCCCTACCTTTTACTCCATCCTTATTTCAACTATTGTCTTTTAAACTTATACAAGCTCTTGGCTCCATTAAAACAAATAACATTCTTCTGGCTTAATGTCCTCTATGAGGAATTAGGATTAATTCTGATGTTTTCTTCTGCCCCCTGATTCCTCTTCTTTCATCTTACTTCCTTTTCTATCTTTGTTTTGGTCTCTGTTCTTCCATTGATGGGTTTCCTCTAATGTCTGATGACACTCAGCTGCCATGCACACCCCCAGAGGGCACAGAAGGGGCCAGTTGGAATCCCTGTGTGGAAGGACTCCCTGGATTTTCAGGCATCCAGGCAGCTTTCTCGGGTGTATCAGTCAGCTTTGCAAAGTTATGCTTCAGTAACAAACAATCCCCCCAAATCTCAGAGACACACAACAGCAAAGGTTTATTTGGTGCCTGCAGGTTGCTGCAGCTCTGCTCCACGTGTCCTTTGCATCCTGGGCCCTTGGCTGAAGGAGCTGCCTCCATGTAGGACAGTCTTCTATGGCAGAGGAAAAGAGCAACGGTGGGACCACAGGACGACTTTTCACATTTTCAGAAAGTACATGCCACTTCCACTCTCTCTTCATTCACCAAAGCAGGTCACATGGCCTTTGCAGCACAGGGCAGTGAGTGATGGGGAATCTTCCTGTGCGGGTGCTTCTGGGTGTCCACAGGAGACCCTCCATCTTCCGCCCAGGGACACACATGTGGTGCCGGCATTCCAGAGGCAGGGCGGGGAAGGACTGGGAATCCGCGGTCACTCAAACATCTTTTTCAGCTCCACACTCATTCCTGCCTCTGCCATGCCCGAGGTCCTGATTTTGGAATCTCTCTCCAGAGAGGATGCATTTTGTCTTCTGCAGGAGGGGCCGGTGCAAACGGGGAAGTGAATGGTGAGCAGCTGTGGGAGGGCCTGGGCGTCTGTGTTTTCTACGCTGAGTAACAGATGACCACAGACAGAACAGCTGAGAGCCACAGCCATCTATTCTTTCACAGTTGCTGGGGGCTGGGGGTCTGGGCGGGCTGCTGCTCTGCTTGGGGTCTCGTGTGGCTGCAATCAAGGTGCCACTCACTGCGTGCCCACCTGGAGGGTCTCCTGGGGAAAAGATCCACTCCCAGGCTCATTCGGTTGGTTGCTGGCAGGATTTCTGTCCTTGTGGCTGTGTGACTGAGGGCTCCAGCTTCTTGCAGGCTGGTGGCTGGAGGCCACACACCATCCCTCGCCTCATGGGCTTCCTCTTCAAGGCTGCTTACCTTGTCCAGCCTGCCAGGAGGGTCTCCTTAGACAGGGGTGGGCCATCCCATCACCTGTGCCATAGTCTATTGGTTGGAAGCGGGTCACAATTCCCGCCAGGGGTTACACAGGGCTGTGAACATCAGGGGACAGGAAATCGCTGGGGTCACATTAGGGTCTGTCCACCACGAGGGCTGTCATCAGACCTGCCCCCACCTTCCACAGTGGGGCCCAGACCTAGCCCCACCACCAGTCCCTGCCGGTCTGTGGGTGCCAGTCTCTGGTACAGGCCACTCCAGGGAGGCACACAGGTCAGTTTCCATCTTCCTAAAATGTGCGGCCCCTCTCATCTGCAGAACTCTCCTGTCTCATGTTTATACCTTTTTAAACTGTTTTGCCATCATTTTTATGAAGTTTCCAGAGGAAGCAGAGGTGAGCATGAGGTTTAGTCTCCAGGTTTAACCTCCCCGCTCTACCCACCAGCTAAGCCTCCCCCATCTGACAGCCTGGCTTTGATGTGGTCTTCCCTGCCCCCTCTGCCCATCCTCCACCACCCACCTCCTGCAACCACAAGCCCACCCAATGCAGAGGCCTCTCGCTGCTCCTTGCCTGCACCTTCAGAGAGACACTGACACACACACAGACACACTCCAAGTCCTTCACACTCAAGTTCTCATGCGGGGGTTCCCTGGGCACCCTGCACTCTTTCCTGCCTCTGTGCCTTCACACATGCTGTCCCCTCTCTGGGAGTCCCTCCCTCTCCTACCTCTGGGCATATCTCCAGGTGATCCCCACTGAGCTGAAGGCTGGGGCCCCTCTCCTAGGAAGCCTTCTCCAAGTGGTCCAGGATCTCGCATCCACAAAGATCTGCAAAGTGGGGCTCCCATCCGTGTCCCTCGACCCCCATGAAGCCGACCAGGGCGAGGAGGCATTGTGGCAGGGCTGCACAAGCTGGCAGAGCCCTGGGAAGTCACCAAGGCCAGAGGGATCTGTTAAAACCCTAACTGGCCGCACTAAACCCCTGCTTACAGCCCATCCATGTGTGGCTGGGCTAAGATCCAAAGGCCCACAGTGCTCTGCGGACGGCCTCTGTGCCCCGCCCCCACCTCGTCGTTCTTTCAAGGGAGACCAGGAATCTTTCTTTCAAGGACCCCAGTCTTGGGGTGGAAAACTTGGAGCTCTTTCTCTCCCTGCAACTCCAGACCCTTCCCCAGTCAGTTCCGGAGGGCTCTCAGGGCCTCCCCCTCAGGCAGTCTCCAGCCCCGGCCCCCCTTACGTCCCCCTCCCACAGTTCCGTGACACAGACCCCCTGAGCATCCCCAGGCTGTGAGCCCCGGGGGGCAGGGCTATGTCTGCCTCACTCTGGACGGGTCCCGTCTCAGAGAGCAGGTGCTGAACGCAGGAGCGTGGGCAGCAGAGCCCCCTGTGCAGCTTCCAGTGGACAAATGACCAAGTCCAGAGGACCCTCGGGGTCAGGTGGTGAGGTGAAACCTGTACAAAAAGTCGAGCGGACAAGTGCAGCGACCCAGCCTCAGCCGCAGCTAGCCCGGGGCTGCGCTCTCTGCCCCTCACCCTCCCTCGGATGAGGTCTCCACCTGAGGCAGCCCAGGTGGCCCCAGGTCACCAGCCCCCTCCCCACCCGCAGGGCTGGGGGGTCCTTCTCCAAACCAGTGGGGCAGAATGCTGCTTGCAGGCCTAGAGCTAGGAGGGTAGGGCGCCACTCCCTCACCGTATACCTGGAAGGGGGCTGGGTAGGGTCCCCCTGGAGAACCAGGGTGCTCTTAAAAGAAGGAGGGATTAGACATCTCCCCCCCCCCCCCCCCCCCCCCCCGCGCAGCACTCTCAGGGCCTCCCCCTCAGGCAGTCTCCAGCCCCGGCCCCCCTTACGTCCCCCTCCCACAGTTCCGTGACACAGACCCCCTGAGCATCCCCAGGCTGTGAGCCCCGGGGGGCAGGGCTATGTCTGCCTCACTCTGGACGGGTCCCGTCTCAGAGAGCAGGTGCTGAACGCAGGAGCGTGGGCAGCAGAGCCCCCTGTGCAGCTTCCAGTGGACAAATGACCAAGTCCAGAGGACCCTCGGGGTCAGGTGGTGAGGTGAAACCTGTACAAAAAGTCGAGCGGACAAGTGCAGCGACCCAGCCTCAGCCGCAGCTAGCCCGGGGCTGCGCTCTCTGCCCCTCACCCTCCCTCGGATGAGGTCTCCACCTGAGGCAGCCCAGGTGGCCCCAGGTCACCAGCCCCCTCCCCACCCGCAGGGCTGGGGGGTCCTTCTCCAAACCAGTGGGGCAGAATGCTGCTTGCAGGCCTAGAGCTAGGAGGGTAGGGCGCCACTCCCTCACCGTATACCTGGAAGGGGGCTGGGTAGGGTCCCCCTGGAGAACCAGGGTGCTCTTAAAAGAAGGAGGGATTAGACATCCCCCCCCCCCCCCCCCCCCCCGCAGGGTAAGCCCAGAGGAGTGGGACCAGCCCTGGGGCCCCAGGAGACTCAGCACTGGAGAGCTGTCCCAGGCCACCCAGGCCACTGAGTCCAGCACTGCGAGTGCTGGTCCAGGGCGAGGCCGCACAGTGGTCCAGCCCGGAGCTGGAGGAATAAAGCAGGGGCCTGCGTGCCTTCCTCGCCCCGCAGCGCCCAGGGCACTGAACAAAGTACCCACTCCCGTGCGGTGAGTCACCAAGTGGAGAGTAGGCTTCCGGGATAAGGTGGGCCTCTGGAGCTGGGACTCCAGCGGGCAGGGAGGCGTCCACACCCACAGGAAAGAGTCCCTGGGATCCCCGGCCCATTTGCCGCCCGTGAAATGGGTCAACAATCGTCCAGCACAAAGCCAGGGGGCGTCGCAGACCAGCCTGAGAGATGGGGCGGGCAGCCTAGGTGCGGGGCTCTTTTGCGAGGCCAGGGTTTGAAAACAATTGGGTTAATCTTTCCCATCGGGGTTTGGGGACAGGATTCAAAGTTCCCAAGTAATCTCCTCGCGTGAGAGGCAGAGGGGCACATGCGCCCTGGGCCAGGGGGCGCAGCTCTCCCGTGGGTCCGCGACGTGGAGGCCCAAGCCCACAGGCTCGCGTCTGGACGCGACACTCGCATCCTCAAGGCCCAGTCGGTCCCCCGTCCCGGTCCCCGGGCTGTGCTGTGTTGCTCTTGGGTTGAGCTGGGGCTGGTGCCTGACAGTAGCGAGTCCTTACCGAGGAAGAAGGGCGGCCCTTGCTGGAGCGCTCAAGAGTGTGTGTGGAGGCGGGGGTGGGGAGTTCGAATCTCGACGGCATCTCCCCCTCCTGAGACCTTGGGAGCCACTGAGCTCCTCAGTATCTCCCTCTCCTCCCTCTTCACCCCTGAAACGTGGGATAATAATAATAAAACCTGCCTTGTGAGGTCGCGCTCCGCTCCCCCGCCCCATAGCTGCAAGGGTACTTCTAGGGGTGGAGTTCGGGTCATAGACAGATTTGGTGGTATTTTTATGGGGGAGGAAATGGCAACCCACTCCAGTATTCTTGCCTGGAAAATCCCATGGATGGAGCCTGGTAGGCTACAGTCCATGGGGTAACAAAGAGTCGGACACGACTGAGCGACTTCACTTCTTCACC
>SJYR01000340.1:171926-201433 GCA_006410655.1 Kobus ellipsiprymnus
CCCCCGCCAGTGACTGTACATTACTGTCGATCTTGGACAATAAACCTTCCTTCGAGAGACCCGCAGTTAGGGGTGAGGCTTGGAGGCGGTGCGATCGCCCCATTTCACAGTCTTCCTGGAGCTCAGCCAGGCTGAGCGGGCAAAACATCACACACACACACACACACACACACACACAGAGGCCCCACCCCCCCACACACACCCTCAGGCCCGAGTCAGGCTAGCCCCGGGCTCTCACACATACACACACCAACACACACACAGAGACACACACACACAGCCCCCTCCACCCCCAGCCCCGGGTCAGGTGGAGCCCCGGGCTCTCGGATTTCACCCCGCCACCTGTTCCCAGCGGGCGCACAGAGGGTCTCCGCGCGGCTTCCCGCGCCGCGTTTTAGGGGCCCTTCGCTGGCTCTTGGGAGGTGGGGATGGGCCGCCAGTGGTGTCATCACCACCTGGCAAGGCTCGGGGAGCACCTGGCCGGGAAGAGAAGCACAGCGGGCTGGCAGACGGGCCCAGAAGGCCGCGAGGCTCAGGGCCCTCTCATGGGCCAGGCGCCCCACAGGCCGCGCGCCCTTCGGTTCTCCCCGCTCCCCGACCAGAATTCGCTTCCTGTTGCAGTCGGGGAAACTGAAGCCCAGAGTGGTTAGGTCGCTGGTTCAAGCTCCACGGCGATCTGGGCGTTTGGGGAGGGAGGGTTGCGTGTTAGGCAGGGGACCCGCTTGGGCGAAGGCGGTGGGCCAGGATGCGTGGGGGGCGGGGGGGGTAAGCCCCGAGCGGGGGCCTGCGGAGAGCGCGGTCGGCCAGAGGGCGCGCTGGAGGGCATCCGCCCGCCCGAGGGCAGGAGGCGTAACTGGGGAGCTGGGCGGTCAGATGGGATGGGGGAACAGCCCGGAGGTTCCAGAGATGGTCCGTCTGGTCTGGAGGAGGGCGGGGAAAGAGGACCAGCCTGTGGCCCCTGGCGAGCTCTGGGAAGCTGGTTCTGAGGAGAAAGCATCACGTGTGCGCCTTCGTTGGGCCGTGAGGGTGACTCCTGCAGTGCTCTGCACAGATCCCTCATCTGCCCCCTCGAAGGGTCTGGGAGTGGTCAGGAAGCCCAGCGGGCTCCCGGGAGGAGGAGGCACCTGGCAGTGCGACAGCCTGCTTGGAGGCGGTGGGCTGCTCCACGGAAGGCGGTGGGGACCGCAGAGGCTGAGGGCAGAGGACCGCCAACGGGTCGGACCGGCTGGGGAGGGGGCACAGCCCCTGGGCGCGGCACCCGTGACACATTCCTGCCTGGAGGCTGGTGACCCGGGAGGCCGCATCCGGGGGCGTCACCCTGGGCGGGGTCTGGGGCTGCCCCGCCCCTTAGAGCGCGCAGAGGATGTGGCCACGGCCGGGACACGCCCCCCGCCCCGCCACCCCCTACCCCCGCGCACTGTCTCTTATACACATCTTACCCCCGCGCCACCCCTAACAGAAACCTTAGGGCTTGTTCTAAGGTTTGTTCTAACACAGCCGGGCCGTTCTCTAGAGATGCCCCCCCTCACCTCCAGCCCCGCGCCAACCCCGTGGCCTCCCGCACTCTCGGGTTGTCTCTGCCCCTCCCACCACCGCTCCAAGGAGGCAGACCTATGGCGGTCAAGGGAGGTGGTCTGTAGCTCCCTTCTGCCCGGTCTGTATCCACTCTTCCTGGGGCGAGCCTGCCTCCCCAGGACTCATCACCCTCACCCCTCCCGCAGCTAAAGGCTCCCATCGCGTGCCAGTTCCAACCTGCCTCTTCCTGAACTTCAGACCCAAACAACGGCTCCCCTGAGGGCACTTGCAGGCTCCTCAGACACGCCATGCCCAACCCAGCTTCCTCCTTGGGCTCAAATCCGTGTGGGTTCGAATCCCAGCCTGATCCGGGCTGCGGGGTTTGAGGACAAGCTCCTTCCCTCTTTGTGTCCCCCCAAAATGGGGAGGATAATAGCGCTGACCTCATAGGGTGGTTGGAGAAGGGCACGGCAACCCACTCCAGTATTCTTGCTTGGAGAATCCCATGCACAGAGGAGCCTGGCGGGGTACAGTCCACGGGGTCGCAAAGAGTTGGACATGACTGAAGCAACTTAGCAAGCAAGTACAGGGTGGTAGATAGTGGTCCTGAATCAGTGCCCACAGTAAATGCTCTTTCCTGAGTGAATTAGATTCTAAGAAGACCCTTATCCCACTCAAAATGGACATTTTATCCTTGAGATCATGATGGGCAGCTTTCAAAAAGACCTCCAATGATCTTGGCGGTGGTATGGTATTCATACCTGGGCATAATGCCTGCCCCTTCAGGGTGGCTGGGAGGTAATGACCTGTGCTATGAAAAGAGCGGACTTGATAGGATCATCACTTGTGAGATGGTTGCTGTTCAGTCACTGTCATGTTGGACTCTTTGGGACCCCATAAACTGCAGCACTCCAGGCTTCCCTGTCCTTCACCATCTCCCAGAGTTTGCTCAAACTCATGTCCATTGAGTTGGTGATGCCATCCAATCATCTCACCCTCTGCCGCCCTCTTCTCCCCCTGCCCTCAATCTTACCCAGCATCAGGTCTTTTCCAGTGAGTCAGTGAAGAGCTGACTCACGGTTGTGGTTTCATTACCCACATGGCTATGGTGTTTCCAGCCTCTGGGGCTTCTAAGAGCTTCAACTGAGGGAGCATCCCTGCCCACCCCCACATTAAGCTCTGTGTCCCATCTGTCACCGAGGCTCAGTGGTTGTACCGCTCACATGGCCCCCGGGGTCTCCTTTTCTCCCTCCCAGGAACCACACTGCCCCCTGCCTCCATTCAGCTCCTTCCAGAAGGCTGCCCTGGACTCTTCCTGTCCCCATAGGCAGCCGGAAGGTATCTGCCCCTCCCCTGCTGACACCTGCCCACGACCCCCCTTCAGCCATCCCTCTGCCCGACCTGCCAACTCCTCCTTTCACGGCTCCCCCTTCTGCCCTTTAAATTCCAACCTTCCCACCTCACCCAGGTACATTTCCAAGGCCCCTCCTTGCCACCTGCTCACCCAGATAGAGGATGTGCAGAGCCCAGGGCTCTGGTCCTACCAGCCGGCACTGCTTACCTGTCCTCTGCGTCCTAGTTGGCCCAGCTCTAGGACAGAAGTAACGATGGCTCTCTATGCTCTTCCCAGGATTGTTGGGGGAATAAGATAATAGAGAAGAAAGGGTCAAAGACTTTGTGAAGGAGTGATGATGAATAATAATGTGATGATTAACAATAATAATCATTATTATTAATTAGGGGCTTCCATGGTGGCTCAGATGGTAGAGTCTGCCTGCAATGCGGGAGACCTGGGTTCGATCCCTGGGTCAGGAAGACCCCCTGGAGAAGGAAATGGCAACCCACTCCAGTATCCTTGCCTGGAAAATCCTATGGTCAGAGGAACCTGGAAGTCTACAGTCCATGGGGTTGCGAAGAGTCAGACACGACTGAGCAACTTCACTATCACTATTATTAATTACCAGTGTTGTTACAAGCACTAGGAAACAAGACAATCCAAGCCATAGGGTGGCTAGTAAGAAACACCAAAAAGCAGCAAAAATCCACCAGGTCTTTCCCCAAAGTGGCAGACTTGAGGGGAAAAGAGGTTGGGGGTTCAGAAGACCTGGGTTCAAGTCCCCTTCCAAGGAGAGGAGCCTGCCACGCCAACCCCCCTTCCTCAGACACAGCAACTGGGTGCTGGGGCTGCAATATTCGTAGGGGCCATGAAGTGGCTCAATTTTATTTAAAATCAGAATGGGGGGGAGGAACTTTTAGGATGAAGAAAACATTCTAATATATTATTAACATATTCTTTATGGGAATGTAGTCATAAAATAGATTTGTGTGTGTGTGTGTGTGTGGAGGAAAAGGCCCAGGAAGGCCAACCCTCGGAGTGTGAGAGTAAGACAGGTGGCCCTAGGCTCTGGGCAAGGTTTTCGCACTGTGAGCCTCAGTTCCTGGCCTGCCGCGTGGCTGTGGTTGCATGACCCTTGTGGGAAGGAGTGAGCAGCGCAGCCTGGGTGCCTGGTGGGGGCTCCTCCCTCCATCCGTCCCTCAGGGTCTCTGATCACTGCTCTGGCACTTGAGACACAGTTTAAGAGAGGCTGACGAGGTCTAGGCTTGAGGCCTCAGGAGGCTTAAAGGGATTAAGATGAAGAAAGTGCGAAAGGAAAGAAAGGAAGAGGGAGCAGAGTGAACCAGATACAAGGAAACCTTTGGGGAGGGCGGACCCCGGCCCAGACAGTGACACAGAGGCAGAGGGAGTTAGAGCACGGGGTACAGAGCGCCACCAGCCCTGCTGGGGCCCCTCCCAAGGAAGGAGCAGAGCGGGGCGAGAGACGGGAGCCCCCACAGCCTATCCAGTCTCAGCCGCCTAGGTGGGCCATCTCAGCGCCTCTCATGTGTCAGCGTGTGCCATGCCTGCGTCAAAACCCTGCTTGCGGGAGCAGGTAACTCAGCTGCCACGCAGCCCCGTCTGTTTTCCAGGTTTAGGCATGACCCCTCCATCTTAGGGAACATGTGAGCCACTCAGAGGATGCTCAGGGACAGCTCTGGTGGTCCAGTGGCCACGATGCCTCGCTCCCAATGCAGGGGGCTGTTTGATTCCTGGTCAAGGAACTAGATCCCACAAGCCGCAATTAAAGATCTCGAGTGCTGCAAGGAAGGCCCGTTGTAGCCAAAATAAAATAAATAAATAAATGTTAAAAAAAAAAAAAACCAACAAAACCCAGAAGATGCTCAGGAGGAACTCCTGATGGAGGGGAAGAAGAGGCATGTTTGGGACAGGAAGTCTGCCCTGGATGCCCCAATACCCGAGTGTGTGTGTGAGACAGGGAGCGATTTACCACCTCGAGCACATCCTCACATATGTGCCCCTGTAAGACTGTCACTAACACGCTCAACCCGAATGCGCATGCACACACACACACACACACACACACACACACACACCCCACACCCCTGGGCCAGTCTATAGCCCTGGGGGAAGAAAAGTTTTGGCCTCTTTCTGAATTCAAACACCACTCTGCCAAACACCCCAGGACAAAGCTGCAAGGGAAACGCTTATTCTTCCTGAGAGGCAGTGTGTGACCAGCAGCCCAGGCCCTCCCGGATCCCATCAGGACCCTCCTCCCTGCAGCCTGGGGTGTGTGGTGCCTGGGGCCTCCCAGGGCAGCCCTCAGCCCCTGTGGGCCCCAGGCCCCTCCGAGCCTGCCGGGCAGCCTGCTGGAGAATCTCGGGTATGGATGGGGGCTGAGGAGTCGGGGGAGGCAGGCGTCAGGAGGGAGCACCAAGAGGGGCCCTGGCTTCTCCGCCCTGCCCGGCCTCCTGCCAGGACCCCTGCCAACTCCCCCTTCCACCCCGACCCTGGCTCCAAGCCCAGCAGCCTCCCCTTCTACGCTCTCACGGTTGAAAAGAGGGGGTGAAGAGACCCCACTAAAGCACAGCCTCCAAAACTCCTGCGGAGCCCGGGGGCCTGGAGGGCCCTGACTCCCCCAACCCCCGCCCCGGGCCTCAGTTTCCCCCAAGAAGACCCGCCTAGGGCCCCGAAGATCCGTGCGGATGGGCTGGGGTGGGGCCCGAGCGTCCTCCCCCACCGGCCTGGCAGGCCGTGGGCGTTCTTGGCAGCAGGCAGAGTCCCGGCTCGGCTCCGGAGGAGGAGACCAGGCGGGGGCGGAAGCTGCGGGCTTGGGAGAGCGAGCAGCCCGGCCTCCCCAGGAAGGGCCTCCATCCCCCCACTTGGAGAGGCCGGGCCCCGAGGGCAGCGCCTCCAGCTGGTGGAGGAAAGAAAGGGAAGTCGCTGAGTCGTGTCTGACTCTTCGGGAGCCCTACCAGGCTCCTCTATCCATGGGATTCTCCAGGAAAGACTACTGGAGTGGGTTGCCATTTCCTTCTCCAGGGGATTTTCCCGACCCAGGGATCGAACCTGGGTCTTCTGCATTGCAGGCAGACGCTTTACCCTCTGAGCCACCAGGGAAGCCCCCAGCTGGTGTAGGAGGGAAGGGTCATCTCAGGCCCAGGGTCGCCTTCCCCGCCCCGCCTCCCACACACCAGATCCCCGCTCAAAAGTGCCCTGGGACCGATCCCCGCCGGCGCCAAAGGCCCAGGCCTCAGTCTCCACTTTTGTAAAACGAGTGGCCTGGGTGGGGCTGGGCTCCGCGCACTTGGATCTCCTGGACTTTGGGGGCTCCTTTCTTCACCCCACGCCCCTCACCTGGTTCCCAGGTCACTAGAGGGGTTGTGGATCCCAGGTGCTAGAACCCAGGATCTCAGAACCCAGCTCCTGGACTCTCAGACTCCAGAACCCCAGGACAGGGAAGCCTGGACCAAGGACGGCCTCCAGAGCTTGGGCTGCGGGGGGCCGTGTTAGATCCTGTGAGCTCCCTGTCCTTCAGGCAGCTGAGCGCTTTTCGTTCAGTCCGCCAGGTCCGAGGCCTCAGAAGCAGTGGCGGGCAGGATGGAGCTCTTCCTGCGGAACCTTGGGGCTCTCTTCTCGGAGTTTCCTGGTCTCTGATCCTGGGTGAGTGAATCCCGCTTTGGGCGCTCAATCCCACCCTGAAGGCTCCTGTCCTTGCCCTGCAGGGTCACCAGGAGGGAGCAACGGCCCCTTATCCGGTTGAGGACACCAGGGCCGGCGGAGTCCACCCACTGACCCACCCATCCTCAGCGCGGGACTGCAGTGACCTGGAGGCCAAGCCAGCCCAGGCCCAAGGGGCAGCTCCAGGCAGGGCGGGGCCTCGGGAGACCCAGGGGGCGGGGTGAGGCGGGGCCTTGGGTGAAGATGTGTATAAGAGACAGGGTCTAGGCTTGAGGCCTCAGGAGGCTTAAAGGGATTAAGATGAAGAAAGTGCGAAAGGAAAGAAAGGAAGAGGGAGCAGAGTGAACCAGATACAAGGAAACCTTTGGGGAGGGCGGACCCCGGCCCAGACAGTGACACAGAGGCAGAGGGAGTTAGAGCACGGGGTACAGAGCGCCACCAGCCCTGCTGGGGCCCCTCCCAAGGAAGGAGCAGAGCGGGGCGAGAGACGGGAGCCCCCACAGCCTATCCAGTCTCAGCCGCCTAGGTGGGCCATCTCAGCGCCTCTCATGTGTCAGCGTGTGCCATGCCTGCGTCAAAACCCTGCTTGCGGGAGCAGGTAACTCAGCTGCCACGCAGCCCCGTCTGTTTTCCAGGTTTAGGCATGACCCCTCCATCTTAGGGAACATGTGAGCCACTCAGAGGATGCTCAGGGACAGCTCTGGTGGTCCAGTGGCCACGATGCCTCGCTCCCAATGCAGGGGGCTGTTTGATTCCTGGTCAAGGAACTAGATCCCACAAGCCGCAATTAAAGATCTCGAGTGCTGCAAGGAAGGCCCGTTGTAGCCAAAATAAAATAAATAAATAAATGTTAAAAAAAAAAAAAACCAACAAAACCCAGAAGATGCTCAGGAGGAACTCCTGATGGAGGGGAAGAAGAGGCATGTTTGGGACAGGAAGTCTGCCCTGGATGCCCCAATACCCGAGTGTGTGTGTGAGACAGGGAGCGATTTACCACCTCGAGCACATCCTCACATATGTGCCCCTGTAAGACTGTCACTAACACGCTCAACCCGAATGCGCATGCACACACACACACACACACACACACACACACATGAATGGGCAGCTGGGAGCTGGCTCGTGCCCAGCCTCTGGAGCTGCGTGGTCACGGACACAGAGGTCATGCCCAGAGCTCGCCCTAGGCGGGGGTGGGGCGCACCCCAGGGTCTCTGGGTGGAGCTTTCTTGACTCGAGCATCCAGTGATGTTCTAATCAGACCATGGACCCCCGCAGAGCCCCGAGGAGCCCCAAACTGTGGCTGGGGCCAGGCCTAGAGTCTGGGATCTGAGCCCCCAGGGGTCAGTAGGAGCCAAAGCGTTTCAAACTTGCCTGGTTTCAGTCTCCAGCCTGTGGAGTGGGAATAACCCACCTCAAAGGCTGCAGTGAGGACCAGAGAACATCCGGAAGTACCAGCCTGGCATGTGGCCTGCCCCTCTTCCCCATTAGCCTGGTGGCCTTAGGAATGGACTGCCAAGAACTTCAAAGCGGGTGAGGCTGGTGCCTGGCATTTAAACATCTGGAAACTTCTACAAGAGCCAGGTCTACTTTAGGGCCGAGATTTGGGGCCCAACCCTCCTACCCTCAGTCTTGGAATGCCAGGCCAGCAGGGCAGGTCCTGGAAGACAGTGGCTGTTTCTCCATAGGAACACCAGGGTGTGGGGGTGGACAGTGCAGGGCCCCAGAGGTCCCCTCAAGCCCCCCACTGCCTGGGCCAGCCCCTCCCCAAAGCTCAGCCCCACCGGTGCACCTTCTGGGCTGCCCAGGCTGCCCCCGCCTCCCCCCCTGGCCTGCATGCTGCAGCTCTGAGATTCACACCTCAGGCCTCTGCCCTTGCCAGGGCCCCTACCAGCAAGGCTCTGCCTTCCTCCCCATCTGTCCGTCCTCAGACGGTCCCTCCTATTCCTCCTCAGTTGGAATTCATTCATCAGCCAGAGCGGTGGGCCCTAATCACCTATGCCCCACTGAAGTGGACAGCCCCGAGGGCAGGGGCCTGCATCGCCTGCTCTGGGAGCCAAGGACGCAGCACCAAGAGCCGTTTCTGTCTGAGGACAGAAACACAAATCAACAGATGCTATTCGTAGCCTCACGAGAATCGCACGTTGTCCCCAGTTTACTGACGAGGTGGGCTCTGCGGGGTGAAGTGACTGGCTTGAAACCACACTGGAAGTGGCAGAGCTGATTTAAAGGAAGGCCAGCGCGGGCGTCCCTGGTGGCGCAGAGGGTGAAGCGTCCGCCTGCAGTGCGGGAGACCCGGGTTCGATCCCTGGGTCGGGAAGATCCCCTGGAGAAGGAAATGGCAACCCACTCCAGTACTCTTGCCTGGAGAATCCCACGGACAGAGGAGCCTGGCGGGTACAGTCCATGGGGCCACAGAGAGCCGCACACAACTGAGCATGCGCGCAGTGGGCCTCTTGGGCCCCTGCCGAGATGCAGGTCAGTCAGACTGACAGGTGCAGGAATGGACTCTAGGTCTTGCCCTGGGAGGAGGGGGGAACTGCTGGAGGAAGCTTCCTGCCTGGAGAAGGACATTGTCCAAAGCAGGGACCCATGGAGAGAGGGGTTCAGATTTCAAGAGAGCGGCTCTGCCCCTGGCCCAGGGCTCTGAGAGCACAGAGCCCAGCCCCGGCCCCAGGGCGCCGGTGGGGGCTTGGCTGGGCGCAGGCCGGGCAGCTGGTGGCTGAGGAGCCCCGTTGACTCAGGCCCCTGGGGAGGTCACCTCTCCACAGCAGTGGCAGTCTGAAGAGTCGGGGGACCCCAGAAGCCCTCTGCCAGTCCCGCTGCCCTCGGAGTCCAGTGGGGACGCGGGCGGCAGCAGATTGGCGTCTGTCTGCCTTTCAAACAAGTCTCATCTCCACACCGTCTGCTGTCTCCGCCGTGGCAGGAGAGGCGGGCGGCCCAGTGTGCTCCTGGCTCCTCCGTGAGGCTGTGGTGTGGCCAGTATCCTCGGCTTTCGTCAGGGTGCGTCGGGGGCCTTCTGTCTCCCGTCATTATCGATGACGACCCTCAGCCATCCTAGTAGCTTTCACTAATGCGGGAGACCCGGGTTCGACCCCTGGGTCAGGAAGATTCCCCTGTCGGGGGGCGCGGCAACCCACTCCAGTGTTCTTGGCTGGAGAATCCCATGGACAGAGGAGCCTGGCGGGCCACAGGCCAGGGTTGCAGAGTCGGACACGGCTGAGCGAGTGAGCAGGGGCGCACAGCAGGCGCTGGCCGCTCTGAGAGCTGCTCCGAAGGCTCCTGACTCCTGACTCCGCAGACGGGAGAGGCGAGGTGCAGAGGCTGTGTGGCTGCTCTGGGGTTACGCAGCTGGTACATGGAGGACCAGGCACTTGAAACCCTGCTGTTGCTCACCAGGGTCACGTGTCTTTTGAGCCCACACCTTGAGACAGGGAGAGTGTGCTTCTTCCCCTCCTCACCCCTCACCCCATCCCATAGGAAGTCCAGGCACCCCTGGGCCTCGCTCAGGCCTGGACGAGGACTAGGAAATCTGCTGCGTGACGGGGCCAGGCTTCCCGGCCCCCTGACTGCCGGGGCCACCCCACAGAGGCGGGGGTCAAGGGACGGGAAGGGCGGGGGAGGGGCTGCTCCCAGGGCCTGGCTGCCAGGAATCACCCTTCAGTTACGCAAGAGTCACAAGCCACCCCCAGGCCTGGCTCACGGCAGACCCCCTGCAGTTCCCCAGGGCCTAGCCAGCCCCATAAGGGCCTGATCACAGCAAGTGGGGTGTCCCGAAGCCTCGGCTCCCCGCTTCCAGCAGGTCAGGTGACTCTTCAGTTTTTTTAAGAGCTCCTCATTTATTTTTTGGCTGCACTGCGTGGCTTACAGGATCTTAGTTCCCTGACAAGGGATTGAGCCCAGGCCCTGGGCAGTGAGAGTGTCAAGTCCATCCTAACCACTGGACCACCAGGGATGTTTCTAGATCTCTTTAATATTTGTCATCACCGTCATACAAGGGATGACATTAGGAGAAACGGGGGCTCTAGGGGGCTTCCCTGGTGCTCTAGGGGCTGAGCACACTGCGCAGGGGGCTGGGGTTTGACCCCTGGCCAGGGAACTGGATCTCACATGCCACAACTAAGAAAAGATCCCCAGCGCTGCCAAACACATAAATAAATGCAAATAAATATTAAAGAAAAAGAAACAGAAAGGCTTGGGAGGAAAACAATCCAAGATTTCTTTCCTCCCCGCCCCACTCCCAGAGAGCCATCCCAGCTCTAGGGGGTGACCTCCCCCTCCCTGCTGCCCCTCCTCACCAGCCCCCGAGTCCCTCCCCAAAGGCATCCAACCCAGCTTAGGTCCTCTCTTCCCCTGCCTCCTCCCAGGCCCTAAGAGAGGACAGCCCAGCCGACTTCCGCCCCCTCAGATCCCTCCTGTCTCAGGAAGACCTTGGGGGCCTTCCTTGCCCCCCTCCCAAAAGGGTCTCCCAGGCTGTGTTAATCAGTTGGCAGTTTGAAAACCAATAGTCAGGTTTTAAGCTGCTGCAGATCTGCGCATCTTGGAACAGGCACTTTTTAAAAGGAGCTGTTATACCCTTGGTTTCTGCCTCCCTGGGCTCCTTGCTGCAGGGTCATGAGATGTCAGAGCAGGGAAGGGCCTTGGAGACAGTTTTCCTACAGCCCTGGTTCACAGAGTCAGCCAGAAGCTCAGAGAGGTGAAGGGGCTTGCCCAAGGGCACACAGCTTGTCAGAGCTTGCAGTAGAGACTTCTCTTGGCCCCTCAGGTTCCTGTCCCCACCCTGCCACCTCCATTGTCCAAGGATATAAAACCTCTGAAGGTCTGACTGGGTATTTGCTGCCTGGAACGAATTCCCAGCCCCCTTACATCTAGGTGTGGTGTGGCCATATAGCTTTGGCCTAAATGTAAATAGTGTTTCATTTCAGAAAGAGTCTTTAAAGGACAAGGCACATCCTGTTCGCCTGTTTCTTTCCTGCTGCCTGTAATGTAGATATAATGGCAGGAGCTTCAGCAGCCATCTTGGACTACAGCTTTTTCACATAGAAACTGCATGGCAGAGCCATGTATAGAAGGAGCCCAGGTTCCTGATGCTGCCCTGACCACCTCTAACCATCTGCAGTATGAGAGAAAACTAAACTTCCGTCTCGTGAAAGCCCCTGGCTCAGCGGGTAAAGAACCAGCTTGCCAATCCCTGGGTTGGGAAGATCCCCTGGAGGAGGGCATAGCAACCCACTCCAGTGTTCTTGCCTGGAGAATCCCATAGACAGGGGAAGCTGGTGGGCTGCAGTCCATGGGGTCACAAAGGGTCAGACACGACCAAGCGACTGAACGCAGCATGCACTGGCGTTTTGGGTTTCCCGCTGGATCTGTCTGGCTCAGGCCAGGGCTCTCCTTCCTCTCCCAGGGTGTCTTCTCTAAGGAGACTTCACAAGGAACCACCGGGTCTGGGTGCAGAGCAGGCCCTGGGCTTTGTGACTTGACACCGCATGGGAGTGCAGGGGCCCCAAATGTTTTTGAAATAGCTTAAGCCTTGAGTGAGGAAATCTCACTCAGATCCCTTAAAGATCACAGTCCCTTCTTTCCAGTTGAAAGGAAGAGAGCAGGAGCCCCCTACTCAGGCTTTGCTGACGTGTCCCAAAGCCCCTGAGCCCACCCAGCATCTGTTCTACAAGCACCTGCCTGTACCCCTGTCCCCCGACCCCAGGTCCCCAGGTGTCAGACAGACTGACTGATGGAAGGTTCCAGTGACTCGGCCTAGCAGGATAAACACCCCTACTCCTGGAGTGGTGGCTCTGGCATCCCCAGAGCATCCCAGACCCCGGGACTCTGGGTGCAGCTGCATCCCTCCCTGAGCCCTCCGCATCCTGGGGGACACATGACAGAAGCCGTGCTCCCCCCACCCCAAGATACCCAAGCTGCTGCCTGGCAATGGCGAGGCAGCTGGAACCAAGATCCAACCCACAGGACCGTGAGCGGCTGGCGCCACAGTCCTCCGGCGGGACCCTCAGCACCATGCCGCCTCCTCCTGGCCCCCGGGCTCTCCTGGCATCAGTGCTGCCTTCTGTCAAGTGGGCACATGGCTCCTTGCCCTGCCCGTCTCCCTCCCACGCTGCTCTGTGACTCAGAGAGAACAGATGAGAGCAGGGCTCTGGGGTGAGAGGCTGGCGTGCACGTTGCCAACCTGGGGGGCCTGGCAGGCAGCCGCAGATGCCACCCTTGCTCACCCCACGGTGGCAGATGGAACACCACCTCGTCCGTCAGCAGCCCCTTAGCTGTGGAGGCCAGTGGGCTCAGACGGCAGCTGCTGGCACGAATCCCCTGGTTCACGAAACCAAGTGCCTGTGGGTGTTGTGCCCTGTCCCTTTAACATGGGAGCGCTTCACTAACAAGACCTCGGTTTTATGCATTTACTCAATTCTCCACCTCTCACCCCAAATGTTCTGGAAGGTGACCTGTGTCTGTCCGGTGGCTACTCCCCCCTCCTCTGCCCCGCACTCCTGAGAAGCAGGCCCCCACCCCAACAGAGAAGCCTCCCTAATTGCCGCTTCACCTGTGCAGCTGGGCAGGGCCTCCCCTGGGGCTGGAGCTTGTTACTGGGAGGAAACTGATTTCCCCAGGTTAGAAAGATTCAGGCTTGAGGGGTGACGTCTGCTGGTTTGGAGCCTTGATCATTCACAGCAGGCCTCATTCGATCACGGTGGGTTTTATGTCAACAGCTTAGAAGGGATCCCTCATCATCTGGGGTCCTACCCCACTGGGGTTCCTGGCCTAAGGGGCAAGGGTGGCACCCAGGGCGCCACGACCCTGCACAGGCCCCTGCGGGTCTGGGATCTGAAACCGGGAAGGCTGGGGCCGACTCCAGCAGGCTGCTCCCTCAGCCGAGCCCCACCCACCCTGAAGGCCTGGCCCTGGTTTCTTTCTCCTTCTTCTAAGAGCTTTGTTGATGTATCGCTTTTGTGCCATGAAACTTCCCAAATTGGAAAGGCACAACTCAGAGATCTCCAGCACGTTTATAGAATTGTGAGGCCACCACTAGTCTGGTTCTAGGTCATTCCATCCTCCTCCCCACCCACGTTTCTGGCACCTCTTTTCAGTTAATCCCTGCTCCCACCTCAGCAAGCATTGACCTGTTACCTATATACTTGCTTTTTCTGTACACTCAGCCAAAATGGAACCATACAATATGTACTCTTTTGTGTTTGGTTTCTTTGTGCGTGTGTGTGATGTGCTTAGTCACTCAGCTGTGTCTGACTTTTTGACCTCACGGACTGTAACCCGCCAGGCGCCTCCATCCATGAGGACTCTTCAGGCAAGAGTACTGGATTGGGTTCCCATGCCCTCCTCCAAGGGATCTTCCCAATCCAGGGATCAAACCCAGGTCTCCCACACTGCAGATGGATTCTTTATCATCTAAGCCACCAGGGAAGCTGCAAGTTGTTTAGGGATTCCTTCTAAGATTTTCTTTTTTTTTAAGTTGTATTTTATTGTGATAAGGTCTATCCTCCTAATGCAACTTGAAGTATGCCACTGCAGTGTTTGATTTCTTTTACTTAGCATTATATTTTTGGGGTTCCTCCTTGTTGTGGCATGTATCAGACTTTGTTCCTTTTTCAATTTTTTAAAACCACATAATTATTTATCTTTGGCTGTGCTGGGTCTTCGTTGCTGCAAGGCCCTTTTTCTCTACTTGCGGAGAGCGGGCTTCTCCTTGCGGGAGCACCGGCTCTAGGGGTGTGGCGCTCAGTAGACGCTGCCTGTGGGCTCCGTGGTCGCGACCCCTGGGCTCTGGAGCGCAGGCGTAATGACTGAGGTGCACCAGATTAGTTACTCTTGCAGCAGGTGGCGTCTTCCTGGATCACGGATTGAAGTCCTGTCTCCTGCATTGGCAGGTGGATTCTTCACCACTGAGCCACCAGGAAAGCCCAGAGTTTGTTCCTTTTTATTGGTGAAAAATTTCCCGTGATGTGGACAGACCACAATTTATTAATCTATTCGCCAGTTAATGGCATGTGGACATATGCTCCCATCTTTGGACTGTGATGAACAATGCTGCTGGGAATGTACAAGTCTTTGTGGGAACATATACTTTCATTTCTCTTGGATATACACCTGGGAGTGAAATTACTGGGTCATCCAGAAACTGCCAAAAGTTTCCAAAGTGGCTGCACCCGACTCCCAGCATGTAAGAGTTCCAGCTATTCCACTTCCTTGTCAACAGCTGACATGGTGCATCTTTTTCCTTTTCTTGATTTCCAGCTGGAATGAAGATTGTCAGGAGGAACATCAACAACCTCAGATATGCAGATGATACCACTCGAATGGCAGAAGGCGAAGAGGAGCTAAAGAGGCTCTTGATGAGGGAGACAGAGGGATGAGTGACAGCGGCTCAGTTGTGTCTGACTCTTTGCGACCCCTTGGACTATATCTGCCAGGCTCCTCTGTCCATGGAATTCTCCAGGCAAGAATACTGGAATAGGTTGCCATGTCCTTCTCCAGGGAAGAGTGAAAGAGGAGAGTGAAAAAGTTGGCTTAAAGCTCAACATTCAACAAACTAAGATCAAACGGCATCTGGTCCCATCATTTCATGGCAAATAGATGGGGAAAAATGGAAGCAGGACAGATTTCATTTTCTTGGGCTCCAAAATCATTGTGGACGGTGACTGCAGCCATGAAATTAAAAGACATTTGCTCCTTGGAAGAAAAGTTATGACAAACCTAGACAGCATATTAAAAAGGAGAGACATCACTTTCCCGACAGTATAGTCAAAGTTGGTTTTTCCAGTAGTCAGAGCTGGACCATAAAGAAGGCTGAGCACCAAAGAATTGATGCTTTTGAACTGTGGTGCCAAAGAAGATTCTTGAGAGTCCCTTGGACAGCAATTGTAAAGGAAATCAATCGTGAAAATTCACTAGAAGGACTGATGCTGAAGCTGAAACTTCAATACTTGGGCCATGTGATGTAAAGGGCCTGGAAAAGACCTTGATGCTGGGAAAGATTGAGGGCAGGAGGAGAAGGGGATGACAGAGGATGAGATGGCTGGATGGCGTCCCTGACTCAATGGCCATGAGTTTGAGCAAGCTCCGGGAGACGGTGAAGGACAGGGAAGCCTGGCGTGCTGCAGTCCGTGGGGTCACAAAGAGTCAGACACGACTGAGAGACTGAACAACAATGAACAACAGCCACCAATTTATCAAAATCTTTTTATTTGTTTTATAGGAAAAAAAGCTAAGATATCTTTGTCTAACCCAAGATCATGAAGATGATCTCCCAAGCTCATTCTTGAATTTGTCTTCTTACCCTCTACCCCCTGCTTCCCAGATCTGGCAGTTCCACCTCCTTAGGTTTTTCTCCTCGCCATCAGCCACCTCCTTTTGTTCCATTTCAGTGGTGACTTTAATTTTTTTTTAAAACTTTTGGCTGCACTTCGTGGCTTGTGGGATCTTAATTCCCTGATCAGCTAGCAAACCCCTCTGCATTGGAAGCGTGGATCATAATGACTGAACTGCTAGGGAAGTTCCAGCAGTGATTTTTTTTAAAATCCCAAATCAAATCACACCGCACAAGGGCAGGGATGGTTCTCTGTTTTGACCACCAGTGGGTCCCAAGTGCCCGGAACAGTGCCCGGCATACAGTAGCTGCTCCGTAGGTAACCCTGAGCACCTACATGGAGACACTGAGCACCGAGTTGGGTTGGGTCATATTGTTCTTGGGAGACACTGGGCTGCACTTGGAGAAAATGCAGCCTCAGTGTCCAGGCCTTCAAGACTCAACAGGGGCTTCCCAGGCGATTCGTGGTAAACAATCTGCCTGCCAGTGCAAGAGAGGTAGGAGACGTGGGTTCGATCCCTGGGTCGGAAAGATCCCCTGGAGAAGGAAATGGAACCTACTCCAGTATTCTTGCGTGGAGAATCCCATGGACAGAGGAACCTGGCAGGCTACAGTCCAGGGGGTCACAAAGAGTTGGATACAACTGAACGGCTGAGCACAGCATAGCACACAGAAGGCTCAACACGGTCTGAGCCTACCCACCCTGCCCCCTTGCCCACCCCTCTCCTGCCACCCTGATCTGCCCGCTAACCCTCAAACGTGTCAAGCTCATTCCCATCTCAGGGCCGGTGCTTTAGCCTGTCGTTCATTTCCCCTGCATTCCCCAGGCCTGGCTCCTTTTGTTGGTCTGAACTCAGCCCAAATGTCACCTCTTCTGAGAAGCCTTCCCTGACCACCTTATCTAAAGCAGCTGCCCCACCCCCACATCCGATAACCCTAGTACATCAACCTATTTTCATTGTCCACAGAGCACACATCTCCTGATGTTTTCTCAGTTTGTATCTTTACTCACTGGATGGTTATCCTCCAGCCTCCATGGGCCCCAGGATGGAGCAGGGTGGGGGTAGGATGGGGTTGAGGGTGGAGAACAGAGCCCCCAGCGCTCTTTAGCCAAGCCCTTCCTCCTTCGGGAGGCCTCCTCGCTTATTCTGACCCCGAAGCGCTCCTGTCTCCTGTCTGTCTGCCTTCCTTTCCCACTTCAGTAGGCTGTACCGTTGGTGGCCCACGATGGCTCATGCTTCCTGGTATCCATGTCCTGGGGAAGTCGCATTCCACACTGACTCTGGGCTTGGTCATGTCACTTATCCTGGCCAATGAAATACTAGCAGATGTGATGGAAGTAGAGGTTTGATGAGCTTTTGCATACTGAAGCTTGTCTTAGTGGAACATAGCTGCCATGGTGTGAAGAAGCCCAAGTTAGCCCTGTGTAGAGGCCAAGTAGAGGAGGATAAAGCACAGGGGCTGGTGCCAGGACCTCTGCAAATACCAGTATCCAAGGGTGCTCAAATCCCTGGTACACGATGGCATAGGGGGATTCCTGGCGGTCCAGTGGTTAGAACTCGGGGCTTTCATTGCCTAAGCCCAGGTTCAGTCTCTGGTCAGGAAGCTAAGATTCCACAGTCCGTGTGCTGCAGCGAAAAATAAGTAATAAGAGACACAGCATTGGCATATAACCTGTGTAATACCCTTCTGTATACTTAATTATTAAAAATGTTTATTAACTTGACTGCCAAGGTGACAGTTAACATCAACTGCAGCTGTGTGGGTAAAGCCACCTTGGACATTTCACCCCTTTTGAGCCGCCAGCTAACTGCGGCTGTATAAATGATCTCAGCCAGCAAAATATGAACAACTGTCCAGTCAACCCAAAGGATGGTGAGAAATAAGGAAGCGTTGTTTCAAGTCACTGATGTGGGGCTGTTTGTTACACAGCAGTAGATGACCGATCCACCTGTGAAGCCTCGTTGGTCTCTCAGGGCTTATTGGCAAACTAACTGCAGCTCACCCGCCCGTCCACCACTCCTTCCCCCCTTCCTGTTCACTGCTCTTGGAGTTGGTCAGTTTGCCCAGTCCTCCCTGTCCTTGGACGAGAAGTCCCTCCCAGGCCTTACTGACCTGTCTCCTCGCAGCCCAGTTCCACGGTCCCTGCACAGGGGTCATCGGGAAAGCTCAGGCCCTTAGTGCCACGTGGCAAGGCCCCCCTGCCTCTGCAGAGCCTTAGGTCCCCCTTGGAGGAGCGGTGGCAGAGTGAGAAGCGGTCCCCGGGGGGATCCCTGAGCCTCCCATCCAGAGGGCAGTAGACCCTCAGTGGCCTCTGCCGGGCATGTGCTGTCCATTGTCCCCTGGAGTGGGAGCAGAGAGACAGGCTTGGGACACGGTGCCATGGGGGTGGGTGGCACAGAAGTGGGTCACAACCGACCATTGTTTCCCACCGGCCCACCTCCCAGGTGGGCACCTTGTGGCCTGCTTCTACGGACACTCTGGTCTCGGTGCCAGCATTCTGTAAAATGGGCCTGAGGTAGGATGAACTCTCCCCTGGAGAGGGCAGTTAGACCTTTTGCCCAGGCATGCCCAGCTGGGTGGACTGCATTCCGGGCGAGGCAACAGCTGGTGGGAAGTTCTGTTCCCTGCGGGGCAGAGGAGGCCTTTGCAGAGGACTGGGGCGGGGCGGGGCACCGGGGCCTCGGTTGGGCCAGAGGCCCTGCCGCCCTCCCCACCCTGCTCCCTGCTGGGGTCCGAGGCCTCCCCGGAGCCGGTCACCCCAGGAGGGGAGGTGCCTGGACGGGGTAACGCAGGGAGGGGCCCCACTTCGCCCCCTGCCACGCCCCCGGATTCCGCAGTGGCCTCCAGGGGCAGTGGCCTCGCGCACTAGGAAAGGGGGGGTGCCGCTCACCCTGGGTGACCGCGCGCGGAAGGAAAGCGGGGTTCGCGGGCCCCGAGGGGGCGGCCGAGTGGCCACAGGCGTAAGATGGGACTGTCACGGCGGAGACAGACCCAGAACGGGAAGGGGTCGGTGGCGGCCGCACGGCGAGTGGAGGTCGGGGTGGGAGTCTGTTCTTGGGCCCCGGCGCGGTGCAAGGGCGCCCAGACGACCCCAGTCCTCCGCTGACCGAGGCGCCCGGCTCCCTCGCGGGGCCAGGTGACGGCCCGCGGGCTGCGCTAACGCGCGGGGCCGCCAGGTGGCGGTGTCGGCCCGCGCCGCGCGGTGGGACCAGACGCCGCGTCCCGGACTGAGCCGACTGGGAAACTGAGTCAGGGCGTCGCCCTCCTCCGCCGCCTCCGTGTGGCTGCACAGCGGCACCGATAAGGGGACGCCCTCCCCAAGCCCTGGACCTGATGAGTCCTGTAAACCTAGCTGACGCTCGCGCCCCCTGCCCATTGGCTCCGCCTCCCCACACCCGTTTCCTCTGGTGTCCTCCGAGAGAGGGATAGTGAGGACGTGGCCTCCAGACCCCGACTGTCTGGGGTCTTGAGAAGGCGGACGCTCCTGTGCGCGGCTGGCTGAGCCGAATGGCCAGGACCAGGCCTCAGTTTCCCCTGCTGACTCACTGCGCTGCAGGCCACAACTATTTATCCAAGGGGACGTGGGGAACAAAGCCCGAGGGCCGCAAAGGGGGGCTGCCCACGGCGCGGCCCACCTGGAGTGCCGCGCTCTCCCCCCAGAGTGGCTGAGGTCTGGTGGGAGCCCCTCCAGATGGTCACCTGGCCTCAGGGGGCAGCATGGGCTTAAAGGCATAGCCAGGCAGGCGTCCAGCCCCTTTGTGCTGGGAGGCTCCTGGAGACAGCAAACCCATCTTCCCTCTGCGTCCTGCTCTGCCAGCTGGCCTCCCCCAGGAGGAGCCAGGTCCGAGTTCTGTGGGCTCCTGCCAGCCAGAACCTGGGCTGGGCCCCGGCTGGGTCCCCTCGTGCCCAGGGCTCCCTGGCGCAGCAGGGGTGAATCAGCCCCTCCAGGGGGCAGGCCTGCTCTCCCATGGGGTGACTGGGCCTTACCGGGCTCCCACCCAGCCTGCTCCCTCACTTCCTAGCCCGCCCCAGCCCCACCCTGATCAACTCCCGCACTTAGTCACCTGCATTTATGCAGCACCTACTACCCTCCCCCGGGACAGGCAGGCCGCACGCCATGAGCTGACAGAGGAGAACCCCCAAGACGGCAGGACGCTGTAGCTGATACGGCCAGAGGGGTGGGGCCCGCTCCTTTAGCCAGGTGACCCCTGAAGTGAGTCCCTTTGGACTTCTGGGGCCTGAAGGCCAAGGTTCTCCTGGAATGTGAAGGCGTTCCGCCTTGAGGACTGAGATGGCTGGATGGCATCACTGACTCAGTGGACATGAGTCTGAGCAAACTCTGGGAGATGGTGAAGGACAGGGAAGCCTGGCGTGTTGCAGTCCATGGGGTCACGAAGAGTCAGACTCCACTGAGCGACTGAACAACTGGCCTTGAGGCAGAGCAGGGGTTTTCCACGCAGGTGGGTGGCACCTTTGAGCAGGAAAGGCTCCCAGAAGAAGGGCTGAGTTGACTTGTGTTGCAGGGTCCCCTCGGTGGGAAGGAGGCTGAGGCTGAAGCTGCAGCCTGGAGGGTCCGGGCAGCCTGGCCCTGGAGGGGGACGGAGTGGCGAGGAGCGGGGCAGGGTGTTTGCACGCAGAGTCCTGGCGGTGATGTGACGGGTGCTGGTGACTCCTCTTCTCAGGCGGCCTCCTCCAGGAAGCCTCTCCTGCCCACTCACCTCTGGTCCTCAAGAGCAGGCTCCAGGGGCTTGTCAGTTGAGTTACCCAGTTAAGCTGCTCAGAAGGGCTGGCTGACCATCCAGGTTCCCTGGCTGGGGATGAAGGGGCTCCCCACCACCTCCGCCTGCATCCGAGGCCCCCGCCATCCTGTGAGTGGCAGAGATTTCTAGCAGAACTTATGTCAGCCTTCACCAAGGCTTGGGGGTTCACAAAAGCAGAGCCTTCCCTTCCCAGACCAGGATGAGGCCTCTTTACTCCGACCCTGTGGGCAAAGTCGGGTCTCTTCTCTGAGCTCGGTTCCCTACCTAGAGAGCGGGCTGACGGTGCAGCCTTCCTCACCGGGCAGATCCATGAGGCAGCATTTCGCCCACAGGACCTGCCTCTTTAAAAACTTGCCTTAATTACACAAATAATGTTTGAATATGTGAATGACTCAAACCACAGAGAAGGTGCAGAGAATCAAGAGTCCTTTCCTCCTCCTCCCTGACTTTCTCTCCAGGAGGCCCCGCAACCCACACATCATTGTGTGGCTTCCAGTATTTTTCAAACATCATGAGGGACTTTCCTGGGGGTCTAGTGGTTAAGATTCTGTGTTCCCAACGCCAGGGGCATTTGATCCCTGGTCAGGGAATGAAGATCCCACTTGCCACAGAGCGTGACCAAAAACCAAAACATATATGTATGCTTTTCCTTTTAACATTTTTACGCTGAAATGTTGAAAATTAATCCTAAGAGCTCAGTCATTGAGGGCAGCTCCGTGCCCAGCACAGCAGAGCCCTGCAAGAACGCCGTAACTTCTCGAGGACAGCTCTCTGATCCCCACTGACAGATGGGGAGACTCGGGCTCTTTGCTGGAGGCGGAGGCTGCTTGACAGTAATACTCGGGATGGGCACGAGTCACAGGGCAGCTGTAGGTTTCCGTCCCGAACTGGAGCCAGGCAGGAATCTCCCTGGCGGTCCAGCGGTTAGGACTCTGCCCTTCCACTGTAGGGGCCACGGGCTGAATCCCTGATCAGGGAACTAGATCCTGCAAGCTGAGGAGGGAAAAAAAAAATTAAACAAGGACCTGTTGAGAGTGTTGTGGTTCAGTGTGTCCGATTCTTCAGGACCCCATGGACTGCAGCACGCCAGGCTTCCCTGTCCCTCACCATCTCCCGGAGTTCACTCAAACTCATGTCCATTGAGTCGGTGATGCCATCCAACCATCTCATCCTCTGTCATCTCCTCCTCCTGCCTTCAGTCTTTCCCAGCATCAGGGTCTTTTCCAAGGAGCTGGCTCTTCATGTCAGGTGGCCAAAGTATTAGAACTTCAGTTTCAGCACCAGTCCCTCCAATGAATATTCAGGACTGATCTCCTTTAGGATGGACTGGTTGGATCTCCTTGCAGTCCAAGGGACTCTCAAGAGTCTTCTCCAGCACCACAGTTCAAAAGCATCAGTTCTTCGGCACTCAGCTTTCTGTATAGTCCAACTCTCACGTCCGTATATGACTACTGGAAAAACCATAGCTTTGACTATATGGACCTTTGTCAGCAAAGTGATGGCTCTGCTTTTTAATGCAAGGGGGACACTGTTACAATTGCGCTGAGATGACAGGGACTGTTTCATGCATTGGAGAAGGAAATGGCAACCCACTCCAGTGTTCTTGCCAGGAGAATCCCAGGGACGGGGGAGCCTTGTGGGCTGCCATCTATGGGGTTGCACAGAGTTGGACACGACTGATGTGACTTAGCAGCAGCAGTCCTGAGCAATACCCTTGAGTCAGGGCTTTTTCAAGTGACATAGCCCTGTCTCCAATTGGCCTAATCCTAAAACTAGATGATTTAAATATTAAATAAAATACTAAGTAAGATATTTATATTTTAATATAAATATTAGATAAAATGTTTATGTAATTAAATAGTAAATTAAGAAATAAAAATCCAGCTGGCTCACTTAATGAGAGAGCCAGAGTCCTCAGGCATGGCTGTCTCCAGGGATTCCCCCGTGGACTGAGAGATGCTATCAAGAGTGTCTCACAGCGGGTGGGGGCGTGGGGGTTGTGAGGGAGAGGTGCCCTGGGCTGCAGGCCTACACAAGGTCATCTCTGAGAGCCAGCAGGGCCCCGGGGGTGGGGGAGGATGCAAGCCTTTCAGCTGCAAAAAGGCATCACCATCATTTTGTGCGCCCCTTCGGACGGCCACCTAGGACATTTCCAGTTTTTTATTAAAAACACAGCAGTATCATATTTTCATAATTTAAAAAAATTTCAGAGAAAAAACCCACAGCAGTGATTGTATATTAGGTAGTTGACCCGCATTGTCTTCCAAGGCAGACCTCACGTTACTGCTCGTCACTTCCCAGGGCTTCACCCATTCTACGCTTTTCTCAGACTGAAGGCTGGTGGCTGTCCGCCGGCGGGAAGTCTACCGGCGCCATTCTCCCAGCTGCACTTGCTCGCTTCGTGTCTCTATATCACATTCTGGTAATTCTCACAATATTTCCAACTTTCCCATTTATATTTTTCTGATTTCTGTCATCAGTTATGTCCCCACTACATTTGACTGAAGCCAAGATAATACTTGGCATTTTTAGCAATGAAGTTTTTTTTTAATAAGTTGATTTAATTACAGCACAAAGGATCTTCAGCTGCACCAAGCAAACTCTTAGTTGCAGCCTGTGGGATCTAGTTCCCCCACCAGGGATCGAACCTCAGCCCCCTACCTCGGGAGCACCGGGTCTCAGCCACTAGACCACCAGGGAAGCCCCGCAATAAAGTAGTTTTTAATTAAGGTGTGTTCCGTGCTTTCCTTAAAGAGATGGGGATACCAGACCACCTTATTTGCCTCCTGAGAAACCTGTATGCAGGTCAAGAAGCAATAGGTCAAACCAGACCTGGAACAATGGACTGGTTCCAAATCAGGAAAGGGGTACTTGGTCAAGGCTGTACATTGTCACCCTGCTTCCTTAACTTCTATGCAGAGGACATCATGAGAAATGCCAGGCTGGCTGAAGCACAAGCTGGAATCAAGACTGCCGGGATAAATATCAATAACCTCAGATATGCAGATGACACCACCTGTATGGCAAAAATCGAAGAGGAACTAAATAGCCTCTTGATGAAAGAGTGAAAAAGTTGGCTTAAAGCTCAACATTCAGAAAACTAAGATCATGGCATCTGGTCCCATCACTTAACAGCAAATAGATGGGGAAACAGTGGAAACAGTGTCAGACTTTATTTTTTGGGGCTCCAGAATCACTGCAGATGGTGATTGCAGCCATGAAATTAAAAGATGCTTGCTCTTTGGAAGAAAAGCTATGATCAACCTAGACAGCATATTAAAGAGCAGAGACATTCTTTTACAGACAAAGGTCTATCTAGTCAAAGTTATGGTTTTTCCAATGCTCATGTATGGATGTGAGAGCTGGACTATGAAGAAAGCTGAGCACTGAAGAGTTGATGCTTTTGAAGTGTGGTGTTGGAGAAGACTCTTGAGAGTCCCTTGGACTGCAAGGAGATCCAACCAGTCATTCCTAAAGGAAATCAGTCTTGAATATTCACTGGAAGGACTGATGCTGAAGCTGAAACTCCCAATACTTTGGCCACCTGATGCGAAGAGCTGACTCATTGGAGAAGACTGATGCTGGGAAAGATTGAAGGCAGGGAGAGAAGGGGACGACAGAGATGAGATGGCTGAATGGCATCACTGACTCGACGGACATGAGTTTGAGCAAGCTCCGGGAGTTGGTGATGGACAGGGAGGCCTGGCGTGCTATGATTCATGGGGTGGCAAAGAGTCGGACACGAGCAACTGAACTGAACCGAACCTTGGTTTTTAAGACATACTACTATTGCACACTTAGTAAACTTTGGTGTAGTGTGAATGTAATGTTCACATGCCTGGGGAAGCCAAAATATTTCTGTGTCTCCTTTTATTGCGATAATTGCTTTATCATGGTGTCTGGAACGGAGCTTGCAGCATCTCTGAGGTCTGCCTATAAAATTAAGCTTGAATTCTCTACTAAAACTGTAAAGAATTAAGCAAGTGAACAAAAACCATAGCAGTGAGCATCGTACATGGAACCTGGCACTTGGGCCAGTGTTTATCTGGAGGAAGATACCCACAAAAGGCACTGCTGGACCCAACAGCACGAGTGTTTCCCCGCTGGTGGGCCTTACCCAGGTGCCTGCCCGCCCCCATGTGAGAGTGAGGGCCTGACTCCTGACCTTGTCGGGACAGGCTGTTTTCCGTCTCCTTGGGTTTTGCCATTAGGAGAATTATTAGAGCTGAGTATCAGGCGTTTACTGGCCAACCTGTGAATTGCCTATTCATACCCCTCCCCCATCTTCCTGGGTTAGTCCTTCTAATTGGCTGCAGGAGCTCCTTATTCATTCTGAATACAGACCCTTGGAGGCCAGGTGGGCTTTGACCCGGTCCAGCCCAGTGGTGGAAGTGCAGGGCCCAGGTGAGGTGGGGGTGAGAGGGATGTTCCCAGCCTCTTACCTGATCCTGGCCACTTCCCATACTGGCCATGGCCAAGCCTGCCCCCTGGAACACCTTCCTTTTGAGATCTAAAAATCTACCTGACTCATTTCACAGTTAAGTGACTAGCGCTCGGACAGGTGCAGTTACACACAGCTGGTGAGCAGTGACTAGCGCCCAGCTCATTTGGCACCAGCCTCCCCCAGGAAGATCTCTGCCCCTGACTCCCTGTGCAGTGCGCACCCCAAACCGTGCTCCCAGGCCCAGGCCACCTGCCACATGCCCTCTGCTCTGATGCCACGGGCCAGGCTTGCTGGCGGCAGCTGGGACTCAGGTCAGGGAGGACCTCCATGTGGTCAATGAACTCTTCTCAAGCCCCGCCCCGCACCCCTTGTCATGCTCAGCAGATGACCTTGGAAACAAGCCATCAAAGCAGACCTCTGACTCGCCTGTGCTCTCATTGGCACCCATGCCCAACCCTACACCGCCCCGGAAGAAGGGTCCCTTCTGGAGGCTGGAGGCTCCCCTCCACGCCTGGTGGCCGTCCCTGAGGGCCTGAGGGTCCTGGCACCACAGGTCTTTCCTGCATCGGTGTCCTGCTCACATGAGCACGCATGCACACGCACGAGCAAGATGCAGCACACTGCACACGGATGCGTGTACACTGCACACGAACATGTGTACACACGTGTACACAGCGCAGCCAGCCATGACCTAGTGCACACGTGTCTGTGTGTGCACCACTTATGTATTCAGTGTTCACGCTTTCATTCATTTTGGCCCAACCACGAGACTTGTGGGATCTCAGTTCCCCTACTAGGGATGGGAACCCGGCCCACTGAGTGAAAACCCCGAGTCCAAACCGCCGGACTGCCAGGGAACCCCCATGTCTTGCATTCTTTAGCCCTGCTCACCTCCCGCCCCTTTTCCTCTGCTCCCACACATCTTTCCCAGCCCTTCCCCCACTCCCCTCTCCACAGGCTTCTCCGGCCGCCCATGACCTTCTGGAAAGGGCACCATGACCTCCGTGTAGCCAAATCCTCCGGACCCTCTGTAGGCGGCCACTCCCTCCTCCACAGGGCGGCTCTCCCAGCTCCTGGCTCCGCCTGGCTCCTCTCCCTACTGTGTGCCGGATGTCAAGCCTGGCCTCCCAACCTTCCCTCCCGTGTCAGGCTTCCAGTACCTTCTCTCTGTCACCGGCCAGGGCTTCTCCCTCCACTTCCTGTTGCCATGACACCCCCAGAGTGGCTGACAGGCATCTTTGGGGGCGCCCTGCTCCTCCCCACGCTTCCACTGGCTCAGCCTGACTGGGAGGCATTCTGGACTGCGCTCTCGCTCTTGGACACCGCCCAGCTGGCCCGAGTGCACACAGGATTCCCTGCTTCTGCTTCTCCCCCGTGAGCCCCCTGCCGCTCACCCCAGCCACCCCTTCCCAGGCCGGTCGGCTACTGGGGCTTCCACCCTCTGCCCCTGGGGTTGGCTCCCTGCAGCCAGAGAGGCCTGGGAAAAGCCCCCCAGCGCCTGCCAGGCCCCTGCTCAGAGCCCTTGCTCCCCTAGTCCTCGCACTGACTCTTGGGTCCCTCTGGACCTGGGCGCACGCGGACACCTGCCCATGGGTGAGACAAGCTCTCCCAGGAGAGAGGGGTGTGTGTCTCGGGTCAGGTCCGAGAGCAAGTATGACAGGGTCAAAGGTCAAAGCCATATTTAGAAGGCCGTCTGCTCACTCTCAGATCCCCCCTTAGTCTATGGAAATTGAGCTCTCTGCCCTGGCTTGTGCCCACTCCCCATCCCCAGCCCCTTCACTCCCCACCAAGCCCATCTGCCCTCCCGGGGAAGCTCTGTTCACAGCCCTGTCCACAGCCCCAGAGGGCAGGACGCTGCTTCTCTGGTGGGGGGGAGGGGCACCTGCCCCCACGGCCACTCCAGACGGCTCGCAGCCATCACAGCCCCTCGGAGGCACGGGGAGGGCGTTCACAGTAGCACCAGGGCCCCATACCCGCGCTGGACGCAGGCAGCTCTCGCCAGCAGAAGGTTCCTCTGCAGGGATGGTGCGGGACCCAGAGCAGCATGTACCCCAGAGGGCGAGTCTGAAAGTGACCTGGGAGAGAAAGGCAGCCTGTCGAGGCTGGGAGCTGATGGAGCCGACCAGAGGGTTACAAGGTCTGCCACCGCTGTGGGGAGTGCCAGCGCGGGGCGGGGCCGCTGGACGGGCACACCGGCCTTCAGACATCCCCACAGGTTCGTTCCTAACCTGGCTCGTGGGTTCCCAGGCATTGAAAAGTTGTCAATACTATTATTTATGCCTGAAATAATCCACCCCCGTCCGCCTCCAGGTCCTCAGGACAAACCCCAGCTCCTCAGCCTGGCCTTCCAGGCCTTAGGCTCCCCTCCCGCTGCCCTCTGCAGCCGCCCTCGGTCACGGCCGACCTTTGCCCTGGTTGTGTCCTGACCAGGATCACCTTTCCTCTGCCTCACCTGGTCTTTCTGGCTAAGTTCATTTCTGAGGGCAGCTTCTAAGTAGCAACGGGGCCAGATTTTATGTTGAGAGAGGCCTTCAAAAAAGCTCTTTCCCTTCGGGAAAGCCAGCAGCAAGCAGTGGGGAGGGCAAGTCGAAGCAGAGGGCCAAGGGGGTTGGGGGTGGAGAGACAGTTGCCCAGAGGCCAGCTGCAGAGAAGGCACCTACAGCCGATGCCCCTTCACCCTCAGCCCACTGGTGGCCATGGAGACGGTGTGAGGCCGCCCCTCCAGCCCTTGAGGAGCAGCCTGGGCACGTGGGAGCCGTGTGGTTAGCGTCTTGAACCAAAGGGAGTTCACTTGGGACACCACCTCCCTAGGTTGTTTCCCAGGGCCCGGGGGCTATGAAAGGCCAAATGTCAACCCCAGAATTTCTATCTGCTTTGTCCCCTGTCAGAAACATCAGCAACGGGATAGCTGAGAGAAAATGTAGGAGACTGAGGCCTGGAGAGGGGAGAACACAGTGAAAGGTGAAGTGGGGCAGAGGTGGATCCTGGACTCCAACCTTGGTGCATGGCCATCTCTGTACATCTGGTGCTGATCATGGCTGCCCAGGTGGCGCCAGTGGTAAAGAATCCGCCTGTCAATGCAGGAGATGCAAAAGACATGGGTTCGATCCCTGGGTTGGGAAGATCCCGTGGAGGAGGAAATGGCACCCCACTGCAGTATTCTTGCCTGGAAAATTCAATGGACAGAAGAGCCTGTCAGGCTACAGTCCATGGGGCGGCAGAGAGTCGGACGTGACTGAGCAGGCATGCACAATTGTGCTGATCATGGATCCCCGCCCCCACCCCCCTCAAGGTATGGTAAGGCCTGTAGGGCCATGTTGCACTAAGGTAGGCAGCAGTTTGGGTGGCAGGATCTGGTGGGATCTTGGGCATGTGTGTGCTAATTGTAGAAAGGCCAGGTGGGCAGGGCCCCTTCAATCATAAATGTCTGAAGAAAAGAAACGCACGTGTCCAGCTTCCCTTTTGTGTGTTCCTCACTTGAAGGACCCATGCTGAAGCTGAAGCTCCAATACTTTGGCCACCTGATGAGAAGAGCTGACTCATTAGAAAAGACCCTGATGCTGGGAAAGATTGAGGGCAGGAGGAGAAGGGGACGACAGAGGAAGAGATTGTTGGACGGCATCACCGACTCGATGGGCTTGAGTTTGAACAAGTTCTGGGAGATGGTGAAGGACAGGGAAGCCCAGAGTGTGGCAGTCCACAGGGTCGCAGAGTCGGACAAGACTGAGCGACTGGGCAACAACAGCGCATGGAGGTCACCTCCCTGTGAGACCCGATTTCATGGTTGGTGAGTCAGGGGTCATAATTCCCACCGCTACTGGCTGTGGAAATGAAATCAAGCGTGTTTAGCACAGAGGTTGGTGCAACTAGGCGCTGATAAGTGATTGCATCCGGTTCCCCATCCATTCCCTGGGAAAGTCAGTCAGGAGCAGGGGCTCCAGATGCCTGGACCCTCTGGGGCAGAACGCGGCCGGGGGCCCTTAGGGGTCACAACCCCTTCCCCCTCCACCTGCGGTCCCAGGAAAACAGTCCCGGAGGTCATCCCCAAGGTCACAGAGGGTCAGTGCAAAGGGGACGTGGAAGACATCTCGTGGGGTACCGAGGACAGTCACGCTCGGCGGAACCCGGGCGCCTGAGGGCGAGCACAGACTCGCTGAGCGAAGGCACCGCAGGCCGAGGGACCCTCCAGGCGCGGGTGGCCAGCCGCCGGGAGCCGGGATCCCTTCTCGGCAGGCTACTCGGGTTTCCGGGAGCCCCGCCCCGCTCGCTCCCATCGCGGCCCCGCCCCCCGTGCGCCCGCAAGTTTCTCCCAACTTTTCCGCGGGTCCCCCCGGGTGCCCCGCCCGCCGGCCAGTGACGTAACAATGGTGCAGCGCGGTGGCCAATAGGCGGCGGCGGAGGTCGGCGGCGCGGACCAATGGCGGCGGCGGGCGGCCCAGCGGT
>SJYR01000340.1:204723-231652 GCA_006410655.1 Kobus ellipsiprymnus
CGCCGGGGCCCCCGCCCCTGCGGCCTCCGGGGCGCCTGCGCCGCCGCCTGGGGAGCCGCGCCAGCGCCGCCTGCTGCTGCTCGACCTGCTGGCGCTGTACACGCCCGCGGACGCTGCCGGCCCGGCCCGCCGCGAGCTGCTGGGCGACCGGCCGCGCTGGCGGCGGCTGCTGGGCGAGGAGAAGTTCCGGTGGCTGGCGGGCCTCGCGCCGCCCTCGCTCTTCGCGCGCGCCATGCAGGTGCTGGTCACCGCCATCCCACCTGGCCGCTTCCCCGAGGCCCTGGACGAGCTGCCGCTGCCGCCCTTCCTGCAGCCGCTGGACCTTACGGGCAAGGGCTAGACCGCGGGGGCGCTCCGGGCCCTGGACTTTCGGAGCATACAATTTTTAAGACCGTTGTACCTGGCACTTTACATATATTGTTTCTGGACGGCAGAACCTCTGTTTTCGTCTGTTGGCGTGCTTCGGGGGGCCAGGCCAGGATGGGCAGGCGAGCCGTGAGCTGTGGGGCTTCCGGATGCGGCCAGGCTCAGCTCCCCACCTCCCCGCGTGCGTGGAGCGGGGCTGCGAGGTTAGGCAACTCCCAAGAGCTGGGCCCTGTCCTCAGCTCCCTGCCCAGACACGAGGACCGGAGCCCCGCCTTGATTCAGAGCCTCCGGAAGGTGTCCCAGAGGGAGAGACAGCTGAGCGGAAGAGGAGTTGGCAGGTGCTGGGGGCCGGCTAGTGCAAAGGCCTGGAGGCTGAGGGAACCGCCGTGGGGGCGCTGGCTGGAGGACCTCTACCCCGTCAGCGAGAGGGGCCTTGCCAGCTGCCCTGTGGGCTCGGGCTCGGGCTCGGGTTCTGAGAGCTGAGGACGGAGGAGGGCCCGCACACCGAGTGGTAGGGGCAGGACCCAGGCCGCGCCTCCTGATTCTCCCCACCCAGCCCTGGCCGCTGCCTCTCCTTGGGTATCGCTGGCGCTCTTCCCACCCACACAGGCCTAGGCCTGGACTCGTCTTGTCCCCTTTTCTTTCCGCTGGCAGTTGGTGTTGGGGCCCCTGCTTCTCACCTCTGTTCTCGTGGATGCAGCTGCCTCGGGCCCCCGGCTCCAGCCTCCCCTCACCCGGGGTTAGATGTGCCTTCCTCCAGGCCTGCCGCTTACCCTGGGCATGGGCTCCCAGGACCCAGCCCCCGGTGTTCGATGGCACCTGTGGGTGCTGGCAACACCCTGTGGGCAAGCTCTCCTGCCTCAGCCGGTAGAGCTGGTTTCTGCTGGAAGGGTTTGAAGATGGAGACTTGTTGACCGATGTTACCATAACCTTTAAGGACCAAGGGAAAGCGGCGTCCATGCCTGGAGGAGCGTTGGGATCAGGGATGATGGCCAGGTTGTCACGCCTGGGAGTTCTGCAGGGCAGTGAAATTCAACCCGTGCCTGCTGGGCTGGAGGGCCATGGTGTGCTGCCAGGAGTCGCGGGCTCAGGAGCTGCCCGATGAACTCTGACTGCCTGGCCAGGGGTGCCCACTGCCCACCTTGCCCCTGGTGTCCCTGAGGGGAGCCTGGCTGGGGGTAGAAGAGGCTTGCTTGGGAGGTGGTGGCAGTGCCAGGGTGATGGCCATGAGAGGGGAGGGGTGGGAGCACCCTGGTTCTGGTCTGTATCTGCCACATCTTCGAAGGGTGACTTTGGGCACATCCCTGCCTTGGGCCTCAGCGTCCCTGACTGCCCTCAGAGGGGTTTTGGAGCATCTCCAAGCTCCCCACCTAAAAGGATGTTCCTGGGAAATGTAGGGTGGGCAGGAGCACAGCCTTGTGGGGGAGGGGACAGTGGGGTTCAGTTCTGCCCAGTGCTGACCCTAGATTCTGGGTGGGGGTGAGGGCGCCTCCCTTCCCACTGTGTGTCCTGGCCCAGTTAAACAGACTTTCTGAACCTTGACACTTGGCAGGCAGTGGATACTAACGTCTCTTCTACCTTAAAACATGGGGCATCAGGAGCCCCAGGGTATGAAGACGGGGAATGTGTTGCTGGGGAAGCACACTCCTTGGAGGGGATGGCGAATGCAGACCGTGTGCCGTGGCTCCTGGGGCTGGGCTCGGGAGGCGCTGGGGACTCGGGGCGCCCTTGTGCCCTGGAGCTTCCGCCTGCAGAGAGCCCGGGCACCTGCAGGACGTACGGACTTGCCCTCGTGTCTCCCTGCTCCCAACTCTGGCCCCTGTGGGCTGAGCCCTCCTGGCCCAAGGCCCAGGGCTAGGCCCTCACTCGCTTCCCCACTAGACCCACAGCTGCCCCATTGGTGACAAACTCCTTTGAGCTCCCTGGGCTGAGGATGGGGTGATACAGGTTTGGGCGGGCTCCCTGGGCTGAGGATGGGGTGATACAGGTTTGGGCGGGCTCCCTGGTGGGGACCCCACAGAATCCATTGTCCAGTGGGCAGGAGGTGACCCTTGGGAGGCTCCTTGTGTACAGGGCAGGATCTGGGCAGGAGTTGTGGGCACCAGAGCTGGGGTGGGGGGTCCAGCCAGAGCCCAGCTTCGGAGCTTAGGGGGTGGAGGGCAGTGGGGGTGTCCTCGCCATGGCTGGGCGGGACAGGGAGCCACGGGAAGGCCGAGGACACCCTGTGGAAGCAGAGTGGGGCCTGATTCCTGGCGCAGCTCCTGCGGAGCCTGGGGCCACCTGGCTCAGGGCGCCCTGGTGTCAGGGAGTGCAGAGAACCGGAGCCCAGCGCGGGGCTATCTGGCCTCGGGCTTATCTGGCCGCTGCCGCTGGCCAGCGCGAGGGTGGCTGGGCCCCGGTGCTCTTATCGCTCCCCGGGGCCCTCCAGCTCCTGCAGGGGCCCCTCCCCAGCCCCATCACCACCGCCCTGGCAATGAGCCTGGGGGCCGAGATGCGGCTCTTGGCTGTTGGCAGGTGGCCTTGGCTTCTCACAGGCAACGGCTCTGCCTGGAGCAAGGCCCACGTCTCTGGGGCAGAGTTCCTCTGTTCGCTTCCTTCATTCCACGGACCTTGTCTAAGGAAACCTGGCATTGGCCAGATTGCCTCCAGCTTGCCCACCCCTGGGCCTGGTGAACTCCCAACAGGAGAACTCTGGGGCCAGAATCTGGGCACCCCAGATGCCTGTCGGGCAGGTGCTGTGACTTGTTCCTGGAGCCTGGAAGGGACACACGGCCCTGAACCAGCGCCCCGCTTCGGTGGTGGCGACACAACCCCGCGCTGGGGCCTTGCTTCACCTTCTCGTGTGCTGACTTCTCCCATCACTACCTCAGTTTCCCCACTGATTTCCTTTCCTCCCGATTTCTTCAACCTTCAAATATTGTACTGAGAGCAGTTTTTCCCAGTCCTGTTCAGAAGAAGGATGCCTCCTGAAAAGCAAATGTGGAGGCGTGCTTGAGGAAGGCAGTGGAGAACCAGCTTCTGCTCCAGGAGGCCGAGTGGATGTGGGGACCGGTTTTGTCCCACTCTGTTTTAAAACTGAGGCATGACTGACATAGAGTGAGTGCAGACTTCAGTTGTGTGGTTTGAGGAGTTAGCCACCCCCGTCAGTACATGTGTGACCATCCCAATCAAGACAGAGGTGAAGAGATTTCTATCTTCAGAGTTCTTTTTGGGCCGTGCCTCGTGGCTTGGGGACATCTTAGTTTTCCCCCCAGGGATGGAACCTGTGCCCTGGCAGCTGAAGCCTGGAGTCCTGCACCCCTAAGCACAGGGGATTCCTGTATCTCCAGTGATTTTTAAAAAAGAATTTCCGCTTATAGATGCAGGCTCATGGTGGAACACTCAGACTGTGCTGGGAAACCCAGGGCAGGATGGACCAGCGCCCTGACCACGCAGCTCCCAAGTAAAGGGGCCGCCTGCCTGCGGGCCCCCCACCACCCAGCCAACTGCTGCGCGCATTTTGGTTTATTCTAGTTATTTTCTATGCACTTATATACATATGCTAAAATTTTTTTCTATGGTTATTTCTTATGTACAGATTTGACATCAGATCAAATTATTTAAAAACTGTAGAATAAGCATTTCCATATGTTGTAAAACATTGTGTAAAAGAGCCTCTGGGGTTTATTTTGTGATTATTTAATTCAACTAGTGTTGGTATGATAAGCAGCTGATGTTAGAGAGGACTGAGGCTTTAAAATGTAAATTTTATTTTTGGAATAAATAATACATTTACATGGCTCAAATTCAAAAGATACAAAAAGGTACACACTACAGGCGACCACCAGCCACCAAGGCCAGCTGCATGTGTAGCGTCTGCCCCTCCTGTGTGCCCTGGGATTACTATGAAAGGTTTCACACCCACCAGAAGGCAGAAGAGAGCAACGCGGACATATGTTATCTTCCTGTGAACGAAGTCCTACAAAGCCACATTCTCCTTACCACCCCCGAGAGATTTAGCAGTGATACAGTAAACGGCCTGAGAGGCTGCTCAGCACAGATTTCCTCCAGGGCACACGGTTTTAACAGCTGCGTACTGTTTCACGAGAGGAATGTTCCCAAAGGTCAGCTGCTGTTGGTCAGCTGTTTTCAGTGTTTCACAATTACTACGGATGCTGCCGCGGTACGCCTGACTTAGGGTTTGTTCTTGAGGACAGGCTTCTAGAAGTAGGGATTTCAGGGTGTGAGGGCTGTAAGGCTGCTGCCGGCTCCACGTGCACCCTGGGGGCTCAGAGGGCACTGCCCTTCCGCCTGTTCACAGGTGCCTCTCAGGTGCTCCTCTGACTTATTTCCCCTTTCAGTTTTATGGTTTTTTTTTTTAATGTATAAGATCATTATAATTTGAAGAAATTAATTGAAATAATATGCTATTTTCCTCTGACTTTTCCCACCACTTTGGGGTTTAGAAAGCGCTTGCCATCCAGAAGTCAGCTACTGTCCTCTGCCCCCTGGTTTTAAGGTTCTCTCGTCCACTTAGCATCTGCTTCACCAGAGCGGTCAGGCTGAGGTCCATGACAGCTTGCAGTCGCCTCCCCGCTCCTTCTGGCTAACTCCCCGTGGTCCTTGCTGGGCTGCCTGATGTCACTGCCCACCCACCCGTGGCCCGTCACCACCCGGCACTGCTCACCTGTTTCTTCCCAGCACAGGCCTGGAGCCCCTGGAGCTGGGTCCTACCCCAGTGTGCTACGCTGCACTGGGCAACTTACTTCCCCTTGCCGGGTCTCACTGGAGCCCCAGTGAGCTGGGAGACCCTCAGGTCACGTCTGTGGGCACAAACGTTATTTTATGGAGCCTTCCCTGCCACCCCCAACAGAAAGAATCCCAGTGGGGAGTCTGACAGATGGAGAGAAAGCCGTAAGTGCCTTGGAGAGGACTGGCGTCTTTGTGTGGTGTCCGTTGCCTTCCCAGGAACGCTGGCCACGCCTTCCTGCCAGAGGCTCCAGGGAGTCTTCCCCAATGTCCGGCCGGCTCTCGCCCGAGTCTGGCGTGTCTCATTCAGGTTGTTTGCTGGCACGCGGCTGGCCATCCTGCTGTGTCATGAACACGATCTTTCTCCACCTGCTGGTTTCCACCAGGGCACTTCTGGTATCTGGCTTTGGGTCGTGGGTGGAGATTCAGGCCCGTGGTCTTGCCCCCAAGGGCACCTCTGGAGTGACATTCCCCCAGGACCAACCCAGGGACACCCTCCTGGTGGGGAGCTGGGCCGGGAACACCAGCAGCAGAGTCCCGGCGGCAGCGGCAGGAATAGCCTGCATGAGTGCCACTCAGGGCAGCTTCTCCCCTTCAGACGTCAGACTGGACTGGGCGGGGAGAGGTCGCGTTTATTGCACTGTCTCAAAGCACAACTGAAAAACCAGAAAGGAAATTCGTACAAAGCACTGAAGCGGAAGTATCAAACCAGACCGGGGCTCACTGCCCTGAAGTCCCGCGGGTTCAGCAGAGCCGGGTGGGAGAGGGGCTGGGCAAGGCACAGCGGGCGCGGGACAGGGGCCTCCGCTGTCGGCACGCGGGAAGCGCTGCCGGGGTGAGGGGTGAAGCGCAGGCGGGCACTGCGGCCTCTCGTCCTCCTGGCTGGGTCCTGTTACAGAGCGCTTCTTCCTGCTTTTCACCTGTGGCCCAGGGGCTCTCGGACACACTTGCCTAGTGGAAAACAGGCATCAAGTAACAGGGGCCTGCGCCAAGGGAAGCTAAAAACAGCAGCGCAGCCGGAGTCCTGCCGGGGCAGCGCGGGCTGCCACTCAGAGCCGGGCGACACGAGTGGGCCCCCCGCAGGCCGTGGCCCCGGACTGAAGTCTGACATGGCCACACGCAGCAATGGACCACACAGGCACCAGCTGCGGACCTGTGAGGGCATCTACCCTCCCGAGGTGGATGCCCGCTGATGGAGGCTGCCCTGCCCGGGGAGGACACGCAGCGGACAGCGCGGGCTCAGGACAGACCACGTGAAGGGGCGAGAGGCCTTCCACTGGGTCCAGAAAATACATTTCAAACGTGTAAGATCGGACTTCAGATGAGGTATCTCATGTAGGTTTGTAATACAACAAACAAAAGGCAATCACTAGGGGGTTCACCTCTGAGGGTGCCCGGGTTGTGCGATGCCCCAGCAGCGCGGGCTGAGTGTCACTGAGACGTTCCTGCGTCACAGCGGGGCTCAGGCTGCACGGCCGGCCCCGCCGCCTGGGATTCACGCGCACACACCGGGTTCCGTTCGCCCACCGGCCTTTATTGAGCTGGGTCTGCCAGGGCGGGCCAGGCCCCAAGGCGGGGTGTGTGTGTGTGCGTGCGTACGTGTGCATGTGCCGTGTGCCCCCTTCTTGGCACAGCTGGCTTCCCATCCGGCGGGTCCACAGGGAACGTGTGCCCGGACCGCGTCTCAGAGAGGAGGGGAGGGCCCTTGATGGAGGCGGGGCCCCGGCGGGAGCGCGCTCGGGAGAGGGCAGCGCTGACCTGGGCTCGGGGCCGCCGGTGCTGAGGCGGCGGCTGCGGCGCAGGGCGGGGACTAGCGCGTGCAACCGCAGCAGCCGCCGGCCCACCCGGGAGTCCAGAGGCCCTGCTGCTGCCGCGATGGCTCGACCCTCGGCCGAGGCTGTGGGTTCCGGGACGAGACGCAGACGAACACGGATGAAAGCAAGAGTGGGCCGTCCGACCTGGCTAGACGTGTCTGATGGGGGCTGGCGAGGCGTGTCCGGGGCAAGTGACTCTGAAGCCGACTGTGTCCCCGCTTGGGGCCTGGCGTCTGCCCTCCCGGGAGCCCCTTCAGATGACCTCCCACTCGTCCTCCAGGTCCTCGGGGTGGGGGGTGGCGGCGTGGCTGCCCTGAGCCCCGTGCGAGTGGCTGAATGTCCTGGTCAGCCGCTGGAGGAGGTAGCCGGGCGGGCCCACTGCCCACAGCTCGTCTGACGAGGTCACTGTGGGGCAAGAGCCGGCCACATACTGTTACTCCCCAGCCAGGGCTCCCTGACTGCAGGCACTGCCTAGGGGTGGCCCCCAGCACCCCTTAACCTGCGCCGTGGCCGCCTCGGCCTCCAGCGGGCAGGCCCACGGCCCGTCCTCTTCCTGGGAGACGACCCCGGCAGAGTCTGGGTGCTGGGCGGCCGTCAGGCGTGACGCTGGGATGGGTCTCGTTTGGGAGAACCAGCCTAGTGGGAGCAGCCCCCCTGCACCACCCCTGGCGCCCTGGCACCCAGCACCTGCCTGTGACGCACGCCACGTTCCCAGGGATCTTCTTCCAGTAGTCCCCGGCAGGGTTCTTGTCGGTGACGCCATACCGGCGGGCGAGGTCCCCGTTGGGGCACCGGGCCCACACGGTCCTGGTGCTCAGGGCCAGCTGGCAGGCCTGCAGCCCTGCAGGCAAATGAAGCATGTGTCTGTCCTCAGATCCCGGGCGCAGAAGGGATGGGCCGACCCTCCCCGAGCCCCTGCTCTCCCCCGGGCACAGGGCAGGAGACCCAGGAAAGGATGCCCTGTCAGCTGGGCAGACATGGATGTGAGCCTTGGACCAGAGGCCCCAGGGGTCCAGAGATGACTGTCCCATAAGGAACCCCAGGGACCGGGAGCCAGCGCTCTGCTGGTGGGGTCCCCACCCTGGGGCGACGGAGCAGACGCCTGCTGTCGGTGGTCTGACGAGCCCCGTGTGGCCGCCGCCTCTACCTGGCACGTGCTCCCAGTCGGTCCCCACCGGCATCTCCTCAGTGATCCCAGCTCGGACATGCACGTTCCACCTGCTGTCCAGGGCCCACAGCGACTGGTCGTCGGGGCTGCAGTGGACGCTGATCAAGGTGACCCCAGCAGGCTGGAAGCAGGGAAGGAGATGGGGGCGTGTGATTGCAGGGAGCAGTCCCCCCCCAACCCACGGCAGCCTGCCGCAGCGGGAGCAGCGGGCACAGGGGCAGCCCTGCAGGGGCAGAGGCACCCAGCAGACCCAGACTGAGGGATGTCCTCCCAAACATAGAACCCAGCTCTCCAGTGGCCGCCTGGGCCCGGGTGATGAGGGAGGGGTGCCGGGAGAAGACGTGTTGGGTCCAGGGCTGGGGAGGGGGCGTGCGGGGGGGACAGACAGCGGGGGCCACCGGGGAGGGAGGTGGCGGGGGTCTGGCCTCTGAGGGCGCTCACAGCGTCACGCCTGGACAGCACACACGCGGCCCTGTGCGGGCACGACTGGGTGAGGCTGTCGGAGCTCGCCAGTGCCTGCCCCTAAGTCTGCTTTACTGTTTGGCTGTGCTGGCTGCACACGGAGCTTCCCTGACCAGGGGGGATCTGCAGCCCCTGCAGCAGAAGCGCGGCCCCGACCACGGGTCAGCAGCGAAGCCCGCGGCCTCTACGTTTTCTGTTGGTTTAAAGACACCAAAACAAAAGCTTAATCTTGGATAAAAGTCGCCAGAAAATGCACTTGCTGTCGAGTGTGTTGGGACAGAGGGCCCCTGGGCAGGAGGCAGGTGACCCTGTCCGGGAGCTCGATCTAAGGGGGCAGTGGTCTGGGGAGGAGGCTGAGGCGGGGTCTCGGAGGTGGGCCAGGACTCACACCCCAAGCCCCTCTCTTCTGCCTCTAGTCAGGCCAGTGGGGCCCGGCCGGCTGTGCGGAGCTGCCAAGAGCATCGCAGGACACTAGCTGGCAGGTGCGGTGGGCAGACACCCCGTCCCACAGAGGGCTCGGGGCGGGGACGCTTACGCTGCAGAGGCCTGAGCGGAGACGGTGGGCTGTGTCCTCACGGCGCTCTGAGTACCAGGCCTGCTGACACCCCTGGGACGCCGAGCCGGCCGGTGTGGGCACAAGCCGACCACAGCCCGCAGCACTCTGTCTGTGAGGTGTGGTCAGAGCGCTGGGGCTGGGAGCTGAGGCGTACCCTAAACCGGCTCGGTTGAGAATGTCAACAGTAAAGGGGCCTCTGGTTTCCCATGTCAGGTGGGGCTGTGAGTTCCTCCATCCCGCTGAGACAGGGGTCTGTGCCCAGTCCTGGAACCCCGTCTGTCACTTCTTGGACCAAAAGAACACGACATCAGCATCAAGGAGGCAGGGCTAAGCCTAGTCAGAAGGGGCGTGAAGTCTGCGGTGTGGGCATCCCGAGGAGAGAGAGAATACATGCCCCCGAGGCCCCACTGCAGCGAGGCAGGGAGGAGACGTCCACGCTGGACTCTGCCCACACCCCAGAGCCAGACTCCCGAGAGGTAACAGCTGTTGACTGCGGTGGAAGCCACGGACCTTCAGGGCCTTGTGTTGTGCATGAGCGGAACATGGAGAGACAGACGGAAAGGCTGTGCTGGGGCGAGGGCTGCTGCAGACGCGGGAGGAGGGCGGGGAGGAGGGCGGAGGGCGGGGAGGTAGGGAACACCCCCACACCCCCCGCCCTCTGCTCTCCACCCTTGGGCTCCCCAACACCCTGGACTGCTCTGAGCTAACTCAGAACCCCTTGGCCCCTGGCCCGCTGCCTGTCAGCAGCCTTCCCAGGGCACTGTGGGCCCACAGCACAGGTGTGGGCCCGGGCCCCCGCCACCTGGAAAGCCAGGCCGACAGTCCTCAGCAGCATGCCCGTGTCTCCTTCCCAGCCTGCCCCTCGCCCACATGGTCAGCTGGAGCCCACCCTGTTCAAGTGCCTCCCCACCAAGCTCCCTTCCTGCCTCTTCATTCTCCTATTAAAGTGACCAACCCAGACAGCGTATTAAAAAGCAGAGATATCACTTTGCTGACGAACGTCTGTCTAATCAAAGCTATGGTTTTCCCAGTAGTCATGTGTGGATGTGAGAGTTGGACCATAAAGAAGGCTGAGCGCTGGAGAACTGATGCTTTCGAACTGTGGTGCTGGAGAAGACTTTTCTCCTCCTTAGATGAAAACCATTACTCCAGGTGTCACAAGCCATTTACAACACTTGGGGAAAACCGTTTACTCCATGTGTCTAAGGACGTAGTGGGGGTGGCGGGTGCTCCCTGCACCCTGGTCACCACACAGGGGGTCCCGTCCCACAATATGCAGGTCCCCCGTGCCTTCCCCCATGGCCTCTGGCCTCGGTCAGTTGGTCGATCACGGGGCCCAGCACAAGGAGGGTGGCGGGCCGGGTCCCGGGCGCCCGCAGGCCAAGAGGAGAAGCCCGGCAGCGCCCCGCCATCACTGCTGCCTGTTTGTCTTCCCGGCGCTTTAAATCCTCCTGCGGCACCTTGACCGGGACAGACGGTGACGGCATCCCGTGGCCGTAGGCCCGCCTCTCTCTCGGAGGCTCTGGGTGGGCCTCTGCATGCTCAGAGCAGACTCCCGTGCGTCTCCTTCTGAGGCGCCCGGTCCATCCCCATGGCTTCTGTGGACACCCACGGGCTGGGCCTCTGCTTTCCCTCTGCTTTTCCTATCAGAGCGGGGGTCTACAGGGTGAGGGGACGCGTCACCAGGTGCTCCTCCCGGTCCCTGCTGTCCCGAGCGCCTCCGTGCAGCCCTCCACCCAGCACTGGGACATGTCCTGTGCTCAGCCAGGATCTGAACGGCGGGTCGTGCCACTCCAGGACCTGGGGGTCCAGCAGGTGACCAGAGGGGAAGGCCCGCCTGCAGAAGGAGCAGACATGTCCGTGCAGAGCGTGGTGGTGGTGCTCACAGTCTTCCAGGGCGCCAAGCACCTGGCAGCAGCCGGCCACCCAACAGGTGAACTCGGCACGGGGGGCCTCTCGGGCCCCCGCCGCCCGCGTGAACACATCCTGGAGGCAGAGGGGCCTCTCTGCACCTCCCTGCGCTTGAAGAACACGTGCTCCCTGCAGGGGTGCCGCTGCACGGGCAGTGGCTCTGCCATCCCAGGTGCCCCCGCCAGGCGGGCGGGCAGCACCTGCATCACCCTGCGTGCCACCGTCTGGAAACTGGCCAGGGCAGGGCTCGAGGAAGCTCTTGAGTCTCCTGGACAGCAAGGAAGTCAAACCAGTCAATCCTAAAGGAAATCAACCCTGAATATTCATTGGAAGGACTGGTGCTGAAGCTGAAGCTCCAATATTTTGGTTGACTCATTTGAAAAGCTGTGAAGAGCCGACTCATTTGAAAAGACCTGATGCTGGGAAAGACTGAAGGCAGGAAGAAAAGGGGATGACAGAGGATGAGATGGCTGGATGGCATCACCGACTTGATGGACATGGGTTTGAGCAAGCTCCAGGAGATGGTGACAGACAGGGAAGCCTGGAGTGCTGCAGTCCATGGGGTTGCCAAGAGTCGGACATGGCTTAACAACTGAACAACAAAAGTGTCTTCAACGAACACCCCCCACCCTACCTGCACACCACAGCCAGAATGCCCAGTAAGGGGTCTCAAAGGCTGGCTCTCTGGGTGGCTGGTGTGAGTGGCCTGTTGAGAACCAGAACATGGACAGCCTCTCCAGGGCTCTGAGATTGGAGGTGTTCAGACAGACAGGTTTGGAAACACATCCGAGGGCAGATAGCAAGAAACCAGATGCGATGAATAAGAGGGCCTCCCAGCTGGACTGAGGACTCAGCACATGTCTGACAGGCACATCGCCCCGGCCTCCAGGAGAAGAGGGGTTAAGCTGGAGCAGCAGCGGGAAGACAGACACCTGCCCAGGGAGAGTCCATGAAGCACACCCACCCTCTGCCACCTGCCCTGAAAGCTCCTGAACATGGCCCAGCAGAGGTTGCTTCGTTCTAGTGACCTGACTCCCGCGGTAAAACAGGGCCAGAATGCCAAGAGGGGCTGAACAGGAGATGGCTAGGAAGACTGTTTTCGCAAGAGCTGGCCATCTCAAACTCGGAGGCTCACTCCTGCTGAACCCCAGACCCTCCCGAGGAAGATGAGTAAGACCACAGTGGTTCTCAAAGCTTGGGAGTCCCCAGGACTCGTGTGCGGACCTTGTGAAACCGGCACCCTTCTGGGCCCGGGGTCAGACCTTCCACATCAGACTTTGGGACTGGAGCCCAAAAGGGACCTTTCACACCAGCTCTCCAGGTGATGTGGGCTGTAGCCTTTTGTAAAACACCGCTCTGCTCTATGGTGCAGAAGCAGGCAAGGCAATACTACTCAGAGCCATCTACACGTCTCAACGCTATCCCTATCAAAAACCCCAACTAGGGCTCTCAGAGAAAGGAAAAGCTGATCCTACGGCTCACATGCAATTGCAGGGGACCCTGGACAGCCAAAACAGCCTCGGAGAACACAGCTGGAGACTTCCCTGGTAGTCCAGGCAAGAGTCTGCCTAGCACTGCAGGGGACGGAGATTCGATCCTGGCTGGGGAACTAGGGTCCCACATGGTATGGAGCAGCTAAGCCCGCAGGCAGCACCGAGAGTCTGTGGGCCTCAAGGCAAGATCCCGTCTGATGCAACGAAGACCCGATGCAGCCAAACAAGTAAAATTAAATATTAAAAAAAGAATATGCTTGGGGTTTCAAAACTATTATAAAACCACGGTGATTAAACAGTGTGATACTGACAGAAGAAAAGACATGTAAATCAATGGAACGGTATTGAGAATTCAGAAATAAATCCATATAGTCAAGTTATTTTTGACAAGGTTGCCAAGATTATTCAATAAAAAGAGCAGTCTTCAACAAATGGTGCTGGGACAACTGGACAGCAAACACATAAAAGAATTAGGTTGGATCCTTACTTCATACCGTATATAAAAATAACCTGAAATGGATCAAAAATAATCGTAAGGGCTAAATCTCATAATGGTTTCTTAGACAGGCACCAATAACAAAAAAGATAAACTGAACTTTATCAAAATTAAAAACTTTTGTACATCAAAGAACACCATAAAGAAAGTAAAAAAACCCACAGGAGAAATTTCTCCTTATAAGGATCTGGTATCCAGAATAAAGAACTCTTAAAATTCAACAAGAACAATGAAACCCAACAACAAAAGGCAAATAGCTGAATTTTTAAAAGGGCGAAGGACGTGAGTGGACTTTTCTTCAAAGATGTGCAGATGGCCAACAAAGACACGACAAGGGCCGAATGTCATCAGTCACCAGGGACATGGAAGCGAGACCCCAGTGAGGTTTCACTTCACACTCAGTAGGATGGCCAAAAAAAGTATTAGTAAGGATACGGAGAAACACAAGCTCTCACATATGTTGCTGGGGAGGTAAAATGGTGCAGCTGCTGTGGAAGACACTTTGGCAGTTCCTCCAAAGGTTAAACAGAATTCCCACGGGACCCAGAAATCCCACTCCTAGACACACAACTCGAGAACTGGAACAGATGTTCAAACAGAGCTACACCAGTGTTCATGGAAACGTTCTTCACAATAGCCCCGAAGTAGAGACAACCTGAATGTCCGCCCACTGATGAGCAGGGGCCAGAGTGTGGCCTCAGCCACACAATGGAAGGCATTCAGCAACAGAGATGAAGGAGGCGCTGACCCCGATACGGCACGGATAAGCCTCGAGAACAGGATGCTCGGGGCAAGAAGCCGATCGCGAAGGCCACGTGTTGCGTGACTCCTTTTACAGAAACATCCAGAAGAGGGAAATCCACACGGAGAGGGGCACATGCGTGCTTGTCAGAGGCTGGGGGGACAGGAGGACTCCACCAGGCACAGGGCATCCTTCTGGGACGACGAAGCTGTCCCGATAACATGTAGTGACAGAGATTACACAAGGCTGTGAACGTGCCAAATGCCACAGGTGCGAAGTCTTACATATGTGTATTTTACCACAATTTTTTAAAAAATAAAAAGCAGACAGGCCTCGGGTGTAACCGTGTGCTATCATTATGCAGAAAGTCACCAGCTGGGGGAGACTGGGTAAAGGTGTGCAGGGTCTCTGGTTTCTTACAGAGCCTGTGAGTCTGCAGTCACTGCAATAAACATTTCAATGAAGAAAAGCAACAGGCAGCCTTGAATTCTGGTTTATTCATATTCAAAACCACAAAAATGAAAAAAGAGAAAAGAAGGATGCTGTTTTATAAAATGGGGTAAATAAGGAATTTAAGATTTAAAAATCATTTGTAAATGCTAAAAAACCCACACACACAAAAAAACAAAAAAAAACCCCATGTATAATCTTGGTGTGCTTCCAAAGACTGAGACAGAATGTGTGTGTGTTTGTGTGTGTGTGTGTGTGTGTGTGTGTGTGTGTGTGAGTGTGTGTGGGTGTGCGCCTGCTCCTTAGTTTTAAGTCCCCTTTAAAGAGCAGCTGCAGGGCGGGTGATGGGGAGGGGCCACACCTGCCTTCTGGAAGCACCCAGATTACAGCCACCAACATGCTCTGATGTTTACAAATCAAAGGGGCTGCTCAGACCCATCAACAGCCCAAGCTGCTGTCCCATGTTCTCAAAAGATAAACACTCATCACTAATCATGACCAACAAGTAACACATTTTATTTACTCCGAGTCATCAGTGTTACAGGACAAGCCATTCCTCTTTCCTAGAATTTATTTTATACACTGAGATCCTGACTAGACACAATGTTAAGGGGTGTCTGAGGTTAAGGGGTGAAGTTCTCAGTGACAGACTGTTCCCAAACCAGGACTCCAAAGGTCCTGCCACTGTGTGCCCCGGCTTGGGGCCCAGGGTGACTGCTCTCAGGTGGAGGGACTCATAGTAATTCCCAAGTGCAGAGAAAGTGCTTCTGAGCCTCGATAACATGTACTAGAAGTGTGACGGGTTCTGCATTCCCTGGCATCCAGTTACATACAGTACTTGTCAACCCGACTCCGAGCTTCTCATTTAGTAGATGTCCCAAGGATTTGGACGATAGCTGCTAAGTTAGCTGTAAGACCACAAATTCTGAAGATATACAGACAGCCAAAAAGCAAGTGAAAAGATAGCCAACACCACTAATTATGAGGGAAATGCAAATAAAAACTACAGTGAGGTACCATGTCATACCTGTCAGAATGGCCATCGTCAAAAAACCTACAAACAATAAATGCTGGAAGACAGTGTGGAGAGAAAGGAACCCTCCCACACTGTTAGTGGGAATGTAAATTGGTGTAGGCACTGTGGAGAACAGTGTGGAGGTTCCTTAAAAAAAAAACTACAATTGGAGCTACAATATGACCCAGCAATCCCACTCCTAGGCATATACTTGGAGAAAACCATGATTCAAAAGGATGCATGCACGCCAAAGTTCACTGCAGTGCTGGTTCCAACAGCCAGGACATGGACGCAACCCAGATGTCCACCGACGAAGGAATGGATCAAGAAAATGCGCTACATGTACACAATGGGATATTACTCAGCCATTAAAAAAAAACAAAATAATGCCTTTTGCAGCAATGTGAATGGACCTAGAGTGAATGAAGAGAGTCAGAGAAAGACAAATTCCCTATGGTACTGCTGATGCGTGGGATCTAAAAAAAGGGGTACAGATGAACTTAGTTACAAAACAAAAGTACAGCCACAGATGTAGGAAACAAATTTACAGTTGCCAAGGGCATAGGTAGGGAGGCATATATGGGAGATTGGGATTGACCCACACACACTACTATATATAAAACAGGTAACTAATAAGAATTTCCTGCTGTTGAGCACAAGAACTCTGCTCGATACTCTGTAACGGCCTGTGGGAAAAGAATCTAAAAGAAGAGTGCATGTGTGTGACCAGTTCACTTTGCTGTACCCCTGAAACTAACACAACTCTAATAAATCAGCTGCACTCCAATGAGAGTTTAAAACGAAAAAGGCCACGCCCTCACAGGAGAAATGATTCTGGTGACTGAAGACAACGCAGAGAGGGAGCCGACGGCCCTGGGCGCCCGCCTCCCCGCTGGAGGCACCGGGGCAGCGAGGGCTCACCCCCAGGCCCCCACCCTGTGCTCCGCTGGAGGCACCGGGGCAGAGCGAGGGCTCACCCCCAGGCCCCCACCCTGTGCTCTGCCGTCTTCGTCAGCGCTGGCTTTCTACCCCGTTTTACGAGACTGCCAGCTCAGGGCCTGGCGGTGCGGCCTCATGGCCTCGGGGGCCTCCGAACGGGCCTCCAGCCCACACGGCTGTGCCACTGGCTGGCACCACAGGCTGCGGCCCCTGCCATCTCCTGGTCAACCCCGCTCCTGTGCCCTCCCCGAGCAGCAGTGCCTTCTGGCCCCATGGCTGGCCAGGCCCTGTGGCTCTGGCGCCCAGCAAACAGGCCTCCTGAAGGAGCCGCTGCCCCGTCCACCAGCTCAAGGGGACCCGTCCAGGCCCACCCCATGCTCACTCCCCTCAAGGCTGGGTGGACTCAGAATCCATCATGCTTTTTCATTTTCACAGCCCTCAGAGCTCCACACAGGGCTGGTGGCACAGAGCCTCTGCTCAAGAATCCCCCACGTAACTGGCGTCTGGGGGACAGCAAGGCTCGGAACCCCCGGGAGGAGGGAGAGTCAGCACCGCCTCTCTAGAACACTCTGGCTGGTCTGAGCCAAGGGCTTCCCAAAACCAGCTTGGGGCTGGAAAGGCCCTAGGAGACTGGTTAAGCCCAACTCCCTCACATTCTGGGTGAGAAAATGGACAAAAACTCAGGCTGAGAAGTGAGGGTCCTGCCCATGGCCAGAGCTGAGGCTAGAAATGAGGTGTCCACGGCTCAGATCAGAGGGCTCCAAACTTCTGGCAGACTGGGCCTTTATCCCAAGGAGTGAATACACACGTGTGCGTACACACGCTTCCCTCAGCCAGCATGCGAGTGTGCACGCGCGCTTCGCCACTTCAGTCGTATCCGACTCTTCGCCACCCCATGGACTGTGGCGCGAGCTCCTCCGTCCATGGGATTCTCCAGGCGAGAACACTGGAGTGGGTGGCCATGCCCGCCTTCAGGGAGTCCTGCCCACCCAGGGACCCGTGCCTCTTACATCTCCTGCACTGGCAGGTGGGTTCTTTACCACTAGCGCCACCTGGGAAGCCCAGGAATGTGAATAAACCCAGGTGTAAAGAAAAAAGTCAAAAATTCTGCAGCCAGAGCAAATGTTTATCTAGACAAATCACTCTAGTAGGGACTTCATGTGACCTTGGATAAAGTTCACATGAAGGAACATTTCGGGGACACCGAAGTGAACCAGGGAGCCTGCTGGGCACACAGACCCCACTGAGAAAGATGCCTCTGAAGAGAAACCCTGACCCCGCACGGCGGCCAGTCATGCTTTCCTTCCCCTGCATACTCCCCCAACCTCAGTCTGAATGAAGCTCGAGCCCACCTAACATCTGGGCGATGTGGTGAACTCTGCCTTTCCTGGAGGATGTGGGGTCTGGATTGAGCACCCCAAGGCAGCAGCGGGAAGCCCCAGGCCGCCAAGCCTCGAGCACATTCAGCCCCTGGGCACGTGGCCCCAGGTTGCCACGCTTCCTGAGTTCTGTCTGGTCACTTCAGTTCTTCCGTCGCTTCCCTGGAGCGGGCCCCATGCCGCCTCTGTCTGCTCCTCATTCACAGGAGCCTGAACAGTGGACACCGGGGTGAACAGCCCGTATCTACATACAGGGCCAGTGGGCTCTCAGCGTGCTGCCTGGGGCAGACCCGCCCTCCCCTCCTGCGCTCTGCATCCTCAGCTGGCAGAGGGCAGATGGCCGGTGGGGCTCCCCTGTTCGGTGCTCGTGCTCCAGGGCTGGGGCATGGTGGTTCCGGGTGCCCTGGGGCCTGCGGGGCAGCCTGGGGGTGTCTTCCACCCGAGGCCCGCAGACCCTGCTCTGCACGCTGCCTTGGCCCCCAGGGCAGTTGTGTGGGAGCCACTCTGCTGTTAGTGTTAAAAGCGTCTGGCTGAAGTCCAGGGTTTTCTCTGGAGGGTGAGCCAGGCTGCTGGAACTGCTGACCCAGCTGGGCGAGGCCACCAGACGCGGGCTCTGGACTGGAGCAAAGTTTCCGGCTTCTTTCTTCCTCTCGCAGTTGACGCCAAAGCCAGAGGGTGACGGGTGACTCCTGCCCCGCCACGACCTCAGAATCCAGTAAGACACAGCAGCTGCCAGCTGCTGGGGGATGTGCCAAGGAAAACACTCAGAAACAGGTTTCCTGGGCGGAGGTCACTTTCTGTGCCTCTTGAGCCGGGCTGAGGGGGCGGTCGTGCTGGGGAGCAGACTGCAGGCCGCGTGCCGGGTCAGTGAGGGCGCTGGTGCTGCTGTGCTCCAAGTCCGTGGAGACTTGACCCTGGGGCGCTGGCCCAGGTGCTCCGAGGGCTTCTCACACTCAGCGGTGGAGCTGAGCGCCCGGTGCTGGGGGCCTGCTCGCGGGGAGAAGGCCAGAAGGGCCCCTGGGGGGCACTCGCACACACCTGTCGGTTGGGACAGGGCCCCTGGGCGTTTGTTTCGGCCTCTGGGTCGATGAGTTGAGAGGTGGTGAGGGGACGGCTGGAAGGCCGGGGGGTCTGGCCAGGAGTCACAGCCCCCCAGCGAGAGGAGAGAGGGTAGGGCCAATCCCCGCCCCTCCAAGGGAGGACGGGGTCTGAGGAGATGGAAGCTCAAAACAGCAGGTGTTCAAATGGAGCCACGGCGGGGTGGGGTGGGATACAAACGCAGTTGTCAAAAAGTGTTTTTCCTCAAAGTGGAGCTGTGCTGGCCAACGGCGTGAGCCTCCATTTGTGGAGGTCTTATCCCCGCCCTCGCAGGCAGCACCACCGAGGGCATCAGACGACCGCGCGTGACAGGAGCCCCTGACACCTCAACCCCACCCAGGGGTGCTCAGAAGAGCCAAGGAAGGGGTGCGGGAGGGGCGCATCCTCGGAGGGGCCCGGCTCTGCCAGTGGGGGAAGGGGCGCATGATGGCCTGGTGCTCAGCACGGGGCGGGGGTGCCAGCCGCCGAAGAGCTGTGACGCCCACCGCCTCCTGGGCAGTGATCCCCCCGTCCTCCCCTCTCACAGGAGTGTGGGGAGCCCAGGGGTGATGACATGAGCAGAGCTCGGCCGCACAGCGCACGGGGCTGGGAGGCGGTGGGCGAGCAGGAAGGGGCTCAGGAGCCGAGCGGAGCCCCCTCCCCCCAGCAAACCACACGGCCTGGCCACCACGGAGAGACCGCCATCAGCAAGCCTCACACACGCTCACCCCCACCCACCCAGTCCACGAGGCCACCACCGTCTAAGCAAAGCTCTGTGTGGAGAGGCCCCAGGAGAGACAGCAGGCAGCAGCTCAGGGACATGGGGCCTCAGCCTGGGGACATGGGGCCTCAGCCTGGGGACATGGGGTCTCAGCCTGGGGACATGGGGCCTCAGCCTGGGGACATGGGGCCTCAGCCTGGGGACATGGGGTCTCAGCCTGGGGACATGGGGCCTCAGCCTGGGGACATGGGGCCTCAGCCTGGGGACATGGGGTCTCAGCCTGGGGACATGGGGCCTCAGCCTGGGGACATGGGGCCTCAGCCTGGGGACATGGGGTCTCAGCCTGGGGACATGGGGCCTCAGCCTGGGGACATGGGGCCTCAGCCTGGGGACATGGGGTCTCAGCCTGGGGACATGGGGCCTCAGCCTGGGGACATGGGGCCTCAGCCTGGGGACATGGGGTCTCAGCCTGGGGACATGGGGCCTCAGCCTGGGGACATGGGGCCTCAGCCTGGGGACATGGGGTCTCAGCCTGGGGACATGGGGCCTCAGCCTGGGGACATGGGGCCTCAGCCTGGGGACATGGGGTCTCAGCCTGGGGACATGGGGCCTCAGCCTGGGGACATGGGGCCTCAGCCTGGGGACATGGGGTCTCAGCCTGGGGACATGGGGCCTCAGCCTGGGGACATGGGGCCTCAGCCTGGGGACATGGGGTCTCAGCCTGGGGACATGGGGCCTCAGCCTGGGGACATGGGGCCTCAGCCTGGGGACATGGGGTCTCAGCCTGGGGACATGGGGCCTCAGCCTGGGGACATGGGGCCTCAGCCTGGGGACATGGGGTCTCAGCCTGGGGACATGGGGCCTCAGCCTGGGGACATGGGGCCTCAGCCTGGGGACATGGGGCCTCAGCCTGGGGACATGGGGCCTCAGCCTGGGGACATGGGGCCTCAGCCTGGGGACATGGGGTCTCAGCCTGGGGACATGGGGTCTTAGCCCGGGAAGAAACTTCAGAACATCCTTGGAGGCCTCTCTGGTGGCACAGTCGATCAGAGTCCCCCTGTTAATGCAGCGGACACGGGTTCGATTCCTGGTCTTGGAAGATCCCACGTGCTGCGGAACCACTAAGCCCGGGAGCCGCGAGTACGGAGCCCACACTCGAGGGCTCCATCCTCCGCAACAAGAGGAGCCCCCGGAATCAGAAGCCTGTGCGCCATGACTGCAGGGTAGCCCCCACTCACCCCAGCGAGAGAAAGCCCTGGGACAGCAACAGAGGTCTGCGCTGCGCTCAGTCCCTCAGTCCTGTCTGACTCAGTCCCCACGGACTGCAGCCCGCCAGGCTCCTCTGTCCATGGGGTTCTCCAGGCAAGAACACTGGAGTGGGTTGCCGTTTCCTTCTCCAATGCATGAAAGTGAAAAGCAAAAGTGAAGTCGCTTAGTCATGCAAGACTCTTAGCGACCCCATGGACTGCAGCCTACCAGGCTCCTCCGTCCATGGGATTTTCCAGGCAAGAGAACTGGAGTGGGGTGCCACTGCCTTCTCCACAACAAAGACCTAGCAGAATCAAAAAATCAAAGAAAGGAAAAAACCTCCTTGAGGGCAAGAGAAGACTCAACAACTGTGAAACAGCAACAGGAGTGTCCAGAAATTAAAATATAATCTCAGAGGGAATTTTCCGGTGGCCCAGGGGTTAAGAGTCAGTGCTTTCACTGCCAAGGGCCTGGTTTAACCCCTGGTTGGGGAACTAAGATCTGACAAGTCACACAGAGTGTGGAGGAAAAAAGTATATACAAACATATTTTAACATTTACATATGTATATTATACACATACATATTTTAACAGAAATAACGCTGCAAACTCCCCAGGCCGACAGGCGAGTTCCCTGGAGCCTGGGCCAGAGGCCCTCGCCGGGCTCCTCGGGCAACTGGTGCTCCTCCTGCGTCCTCCCCTGTGGAGGGGCTCACTGGGCAAGGCTTGGGACTCAGCGCCGAGAAGAACAAGAAACTGATCTCTCAACAGGCTCAGACAGCGCCCCGTAGAGGGACCGCAGGATGAAGAAGAAAATGGGCTGAAAGTGTAAGAGAAAGAAAACAGGAGAGAAAAGGTAAGAAAAGCAGCGCCCTGGCACAAAAGCAGGAGGCCCAGGAAGAGCACCTGCGGGGTGGGGGAAGGGGGTTGGGGCGTTGGGCAGAGGCCTGGAGGATGCCAGCACCAGCCAGCACGAGCACAGGACACACCCCAGAACAAGGGCCAGGAGCTCCAGGCTGGAGGCTTCTCGGCACAAAGCCTGCAACAGGCTCCCCGAGGCACACGCTACTCTCGGCCCCCAGGACCTGGGAACTAGGGGAAGACGCAGGTCAGATAGCGAGGTCACACATCAGAACGGCTTCAGACATTTCGACAGGGATACTGGATGCCAGGAGATGATGAAGAAAACCTACAGATTCTAAAGGAAAATTATTTCCAACCTAGATTGCTAAACTCAAGACAAGGTCAAGGACAAACGTGAGCAAAGACTTTCAGACATGCAATGTCTCAAAAAGTTACCTCCACAAACCCTTCTCAGGAACGGACTGGAAGAGAAATTCCACCACAGCAGCAACAGGCAGAGGAAGACACAGGATCCAGGAGAGAAGAGATCCCACACACCAGCAAGACAAAGGGTGACCCCAGGAGGACAGATTGCAGCTGGCCAGGGTGTTCAGGGAGACAACTCCACGACGGGGGTGGAACCGATGTGTCTGGGCGTATGGAGGGGAAATGGACTCAGCTGGCGGGGAGACGTTGAGGCTGAATATGTAAACCATATAGAAAACCAGATGGAAAAACAAGACAATGCTCAAGCCCAAGAAAAACAGAGTCATGCAGATAAGAAAGCGGGGTGCAGTTCACTGCCAGCTCAGCTCTGAAGGGTGTGTGCCCCATCGCAGCACCGCAGTGCTGGGAGGAGGTAGGTGGGGAGGCAGGTGGATGGCTAGGAGGAGGGGCAGCTCCTGCTTCCAGCAGGAGTCAAATGAAGACCCCCAGAGCTAGAAGGATGGAGACACAGATTCCTACCAAGCTACTTAGGGAGACGAAGCTAAGAGGCAGTTGTTCTCTTGGGTGGGGACCGTGGAAGGGACATGAGGTGCCTGTGGCCCACTGGGTAGACCCAGCTGACTGGTCAGCTGTCCTTGCTGGTGCGCCCCCAGCACTGCCCCCTGCAGCTGAGGATGAAAGGCCGCCCGCCACACCCTCCCGCGTGCCTGTCCCAGTCACCTGCGTGCAGACAGCTGGGGTGGCATCCTGCAGTTCGTACACACACACCACGCTGCCTGGGTGAGCCCTGGTGGGTCAGCCACAGAGCTGGCAGGGGCACACGGGGGCGGCCGGCCTCGTCACCGGGAGAAGCGTGGGCCCTAGCACAGACGGGCTTCTGTGCCCAGACATTCAGGGTCCGGGTCGCCACCCCCCTCCCCCCAGCGCAGTGATCTCACAAACGTGCTCTCCGGGTCCAGGGGACCGGGCCGAAGAGTCTGGCGGCTCCGTAGGACATCCTCACCCAGAGCCATCATACTGGCCGCTCAGGACGCCGGCTGCCCCTGGAGTCCACCAAGGACTCTCCAGGCCAACAGTCAAGTTCCCTGGAACCTAGGCCCTTGTCAGGCTCCTCGGGAACCCCATGTTTCTCCTGCATCCTCCTCTGCAGAGCATCTCGCTGGGCAAGACTCAGGACTCAGCGCTGAGAACAACAAAAAACTGATCTCAGCAGGCTCGGACAGTGCCCAGCTATGAACCGTCCCTAGCAACAAACCACCCTACCCAACACACCATGAAGCAGCGCCTTTCCCTGCTCAGAAACACTGGCCAGACCAATTTCTTGCTGCTGACCAGAAATGCACCCTGGCTCTGCGAGTTCACGGCCGATTTCATCCACAGAAGCCACAGCTGGCAACCCTCAGTGACCTGGGTCTCCTTCCTGGCTGGGACCCTGGCCTGTCCCCGTTCTGCCTGTGGTCTCTTACCACTTCCCTCCCTCCCCACCGCCCCCCAGCACAGCTCAGTGCACCGTTCTGCATTCATTTAAACATTTTTACTGTTTGATACAAGTTTTTTTTTTTGGCTGTGCCCCATTGGCAGGTGGATTCTTAACCACTGAGCCACAAGGGAAGCCCTTCTCTCTCTCTTATTAAAAACCAGGGACTGTCAGATGCGACTGTGTCCCAAGCTTGGTACGCGGAGCTCCCAGCTCCCCATCCCAGGACGCTGTGTGGTGTTCCTGTGCGATGTCGCTCACTGGGCTGTGTGCAGGGATTTAGCCCACGGTGCCACAGATGCAGTGAGAGCAATCTGGTTTAATTACCCCAAGGCCTTGTACTTTGATGTTAGGAGGGAACATGAGTCTTCAGAACACCCCAAGACTCCTGGAAGCAGGCACCAGGTTAGACCTGCAGAGCTTGGCTTTGGGGTGGGGTGCCACCTCCTTCTGCCATCTTGTCCCGCCTGAGTGACCTACGCCAGCCATGCGGGGGGGGGGGGGGGGGGGGGGGGGGGGGGAGCTCCCTGGGGGAGTCTCACTGGCCCCCTCCTTCCCCACACACTCATGTTCACTCTCACAGGCTAGGACACCAGGTCATTTTTATGATGCGGCTTCAGTATCCAATAAACTTAAGTCACTGCTGTAAGATATACAGGCTAACCTCTTTAAAATGAAGCCTAGACACCAGAAATGAATCCCAAAATGAAAACAGGAATATAATGTTTCTAGAGGAAAAAAAATACTTCTAGCAAACAACCTATATCATGTCTCTTGACTTATAATTTAAATCAAATCCTTGAGGCCTCTTACACACTTTCCCTGTGAGGTCCCAGCCGGGCAGGGTCCCCTCTCACTCTAACGCCTCTCCGAAGCAAGCCTTACTGCCCAGAGTGGTGAACTTCTCTGAGATCTGGTTGTGTAAAGCAGCATCAACTTACGTCCCCACCGGCACCACCTGTGAGCGTGACATTCTCATGGGATTACCTGTTACCACGCTTGCATGTTTGTTTTTTTAGTTGTTGTTCATATAGCTAAAAATACCTACAGTAGTTGAATCTAAAATAAGTTTTCACCATTTGTCAGTCACACGAGTCTTGATTTTGCTGGTCTCTCTCTTTTCCAGACAAAGCTGTAATCCACGCCGAGTAAACGACCCTGGAGACCGGCTGGAGCCACCCACCTCGGGAGGCCTGGACACCGGGCATGTTGAGGAGGAGCAGGGACTGTCCAGGGGCGGGGCGGGGAGCACAGGAGGGCAGGGAAGCCCTCTGCAGGCAGCGGTGGGCAGCGTGGGCGGGGGCGCACGGGGCGCACGGTGCTGTGAAGCACGCCGTCAGCGGCGCTGCTTTAGAGGCGCTGCTCGTGTGGACGGGAAACGCTCCCACCAAGGCAGCAAGCTCCAGAGAGACGATGCTAAGCACAGCTGCAAGTATCTTTTCCAAATCCTTCCAAATGTTAGCAAGTCTACAAACTGAGTCACTTGTTTTGAGTACTTGGTGAAAACTTCACCCCAAAGCTACTGCAGGAGGGAGGTGCTCCCAGAGGAGAGCGCAGGACGCAGAGAAGGGGAAACTGCTGCGGGTCCCGGAGGCCCCTGCGGCCTCGCCGCTCTGTGCCCTGCGAGGCCTGCTGTGCCTCCACAGACTAGCTGCACACACATCCTACCTAGAGACCAGGACGCTCCCGCCCAGCAGTAAATAAAACAGAGCAGAAAGAGGTCGATTATGACCAAAACACGGAAACACCATCCACATTCTAACACCTGCATTCAACCAAACCATCCCGACTTTCTAAACCATTTCACCAGGCCTTACACCATTCCTACCCTGCCACTGGACTAGTCTTCTCAGGAGCTTCTGCAACTCGAAGATTAATCTGAAATTCAATTTAAAGGCAGGCTTTGTCCTAAAGCCCCGCCTGGGGGGCCGCCGGCCGAGCCTGTGGCATGCTGCCTGGACTTGGCGCTCCACTGCGGCTCCTGCAGTCAGTAGGCGCCCAGACGCTGGTCCTCAGCAGAGCGTGGAAGAGCGTAGCAAAAGGCCTGTGCAAGCGTAAAGCCTGGTTTTCCCCACAGGAACCAGTTCTGGAGCTACAAGCTTAATGTGCACTTCTGCAGCACACTGGAAGCTACTGAACAAGAGAATGTGGTCCATTCAACAGAAGTGCCCGAGACAGTTAATACTGAACAGTCCATTGAGCAGTCACTACTGTACTCAGAGCACAGCTTTGAGGCCCTTCCATTTGAATTTGTTCTATTTTGGCCTTTTCTTGGGCGAAGCTTTGATCAACCCACAGTCAATAGTTAGTTACAGTTAAAGTGAAAGTCGCTCAGTTGTGTCTGACTCTTTGCGACCCCATGGACTATACAGTTCATGGAATTCTCTGAGCCAGAACACTGCAGTGGGTAGCCTTTCCTTTCGCCAGGGGATTTTCCCAACCCAGGGATCGAACCCAGGTCTCCCACGTTGTAGGCGGATTCTTTACCAACTGAGCCAAAAGGAAAGCCCAAGAATACTGGAGTGGGTAGCCTATCCCTTCTCCAGCGGATTGTCCTGACCCAGGTATCGAACTGGGGTCTCCCGCGCTGCAGGCGGACTCGTTACCCACTCCGCCACCAGGGAAACCCTCCAAGCAGAGCTCACATCCCCCAGCTTCAGCTTTGCTCCCTAGAGGTTCTTCCAGAATCTAGATGCCGAAAGAAGAGCAGCTTATGGTTTCACGTCGTCCTCGATGACACCAAAAGAATGAGCAACAGAAGGAAAACGGAGGTAAGATGGCCTTCATCAAAATTAAAAAATTCTGTGTGCCTTAAAAGACACCGTAAAGAAAGTGAAGCAACAACCCAGAGAGTGGGAGAAAACCCTTGTAAATCATGATTCTCGTAAGGGTCTGGGACACGACTGAGCCAGTGGGTATGCACACGTGAGATGCGCACATCCAGAATATATGAAAAAGCCTTACAACTCAGTAGTAAAAAGACAAGTAACCCAATTAAAAAATGAGCAAAGTACCTGAGTATGTTAGTTCCCCAAATAAGATACATAAATGACAAATAAGCACACGAGATGCTCACAGCCCTTCAGGAAACACAGATCAAAACCGCGAGGACATGGGACTGCAATGGCGAGCACGGTGGCTGCATCAACACTGCACCGCAGGCCCACAAGGCCGAGAGGCCCGAAGCCCGCAGCGCAAGAGAGGGCTGGGCCGAGAGGGCAGACCTGAAGCCCGCATCCCAAGAGAAGACTGTGCATCGTGACAGCTGCGTACTAGACTTACTGTGGCGATCACTTTGCAATATATGCATAAATATCAAATCATATTGTACCTGTGAAACTAATACAATGCTACACATCAATTATATCTAAATTAAAAAAAAAACTCAATTGAATTATAACAAAAACTGCCAATTTGAATCAGATCAGCTTTCCTTTCTGTATTAGTTCAGTTCAGTTGCTCAGTCGCATTCGACTCTTTGTGACCCCATGAATCGCAGCACGCCAGGCCTCCCTGTCCATCACCAACTCCTGGAGTTCACTCAGACTCACGTCCATCGAGTCCGTGATGCCATCCAGCCATCTCATCCTCGGTCGT
>SJYR01000340.1:231965-271822 GCA_006410655.1 Kobus ellipsiprymnus
ATGCCCTGATCTTCGTTTTCTGAATGTTGAGCTTTAAGCCAACTTTTTCACTCTTAGAGGACTGTTCTAATACAAATAGGAACATTCAGTAACCCTCATAATATAAAAATTGGCTTTTCCTGTTTCAATGAACTTTTTACCTTGTTTTTTTAAAGAAAACCACCATGAAATATTATTTTACACCCACTAAGACAGGCTTTTTAAACTGGGCCAAAAAAAAGTTTTTCATTAAGGGTATAGAGAAATCAGAACCCTCATACATTGCTGGTAGAATGTAAAATGGTGCAGCCAGTGTGGAAAACAGTCTGGCAGTTCCTGAGAAAGTTAAACGTACACTCACCATATGACCCCACAATTCCACGTAAAGCTATAGACCCAACAGGACTGAAAACACAAGTCCATATAATTTTGTGCAAGAATGTTCACAGCAGCATTATCCATAGCAGCCAGAAAGTGGGAACAACCCAAACATCCATCAGCTGACGAATGGGTAAACAAAACATGGCAAATCCACACAATGGAATCCTGAGAGTGAAAGTCGCTCAGTTGTGTCCAACATGAACTCTACAGTCCATGGGATTCTCCAGGCCGGAATACTGGAGTGGGTAGCCTTTCCCTTCTCCAGGGGATCTTCCCAGCCCAGGGACTGAACCCAGGTCTCCCTCTCTGCAGGCGGTTTCTTTACCAGCTGAGCCACCAGGAAGCCCTGGTAGAATGGAATGGAATGGAACACTACTCAGTCACTGGAGGGATGAAGTACTGACACGTGCTACAGTGGAGGAACACGAAGATGACACTAAGGGAAAGACGGCAGATAAAAACGCCACCAATTACAGGATCCCATTTACATGAAATGGGAAACTCCAGACCAGGCAAGCGCATAGAAACACAAAGGAGACGGGTGGCTGCCAGGGCCGCGGGGTGAGGGTTCTGAGAGGAAAGGGGGAGTGGTTACCAGTGGCCCAGGGGTTTCTTTCCAGGTGAGAAAGTTCTAGACTGGAGAGCAAGGATGGTTGCAGAGCTTTGCAAATATACTAAAAAGCACTGAGTTGTACACCGCAAAGGGTGAATTATAGCCCTTTAAGGTAAAGCTGCAAGGAGGTGGCAACGACTACCGAAGGAGCAGACAAGAGGGTGCCGGCTCGCCTAAGGAGTTTGCGAGCAGCAGAGGAGCCCTCGCCACACCAGCAGAGCCCACGGCCAGCCACAGCTCCTCCCCTGTGCTGCGTGGGCTGCACAGGGCAGCTGTCAGCCAGGCCTGTGCGCAGAGGAACGCGGGGCTGGTGTGAACACGGCACCTTCGAACTCAGACACGATTCCACTCACTCTCGCCATGACCCTGTGAGAGGAAGACCCGTGTGGAGCCTCCCTGTGGCCATGGCCACTGGCCTGAAAGAACTCGGCACGGGCCTCTGACTGCAGAGGCTCCCAGCACGTGTCCCAGGCCTCCTGGGCAGGACAGGCGGTCCTCAGCCGTGCACCCTGACCTCTGTTGCCGCATCCCTAGGGGTTTAAGGTGCCCAAATGCAGACGGCCAGCGGCACCGGCACCCGCCCGGCACTGGGCTCCTCACCTCTGTTGCCGTGTCTGTTCAGCCAGCCACTCCCGCCGCCCCTGTGCGTGAGGCTTCAGTTTTTTTTCCCAACAAAGTCACAAATGGGGACTAGAAAGCACTGGAGTAAATAACGCATTAGAGCACAACCTTCCGTGCGTAAGTCTCAATAGAAGTACACTTAGCACAGTCACCAGGGCCACTAGCTATTTGAGGGTAACTAAAGAGGGCACGAGAATCAGACTTCAGCTTTTGAGTTGAGCGGTACAACAGTCCAACGGAAAACATTTAGGATACATGGTAAACTAAAATACGGCAGGCGTTGGGGATGGGATGGGATGCATAAGAAAAATATTTTCTGGGGACTCCCCTGGGCGTCCAGTGGCTAAGAATCCCCCTTGCAAAGCAGGGGACGTGGGTTCAATCCCTGGATGGGGAACTAAGATCCCACATGCCTCAGACAACTAAGCATGTGCACCACAGCTAGAGTCTGCCAGAGACCTCACATGACAACCGGAGAGTCTCCCAGAGAGACAGACCTCGTGTGGCAACTAGAGAGTCTCCCAGAGAGAGGGACCTCACGAGACAACTGGAGAGTCTGCCAGAGAGAGGGACCTCACGAGACAACTGGAGAGTCTGCGCCACAGTGAGAGACCTCACACGATGCACAACTTAAGACTTGATGCAGCAAATAAAATATTTTTTAAAAAGGAAAAACAATTTCTTCAACAAAATACAAAAGGCACTCACAAAATAGTGATAGCAGGCTCTCTCGCCACAGGATCTTTATGGGACTTTTACTCTCTTCCCTTTGGATATTACTTGCTTTAAAAAAGAAGATAATGCTCATTTTTAAAAAGAAACAAAACATTTTTGAGAAAGAAAAAGCAGCCCTGGCTCAGATAATCATGAACCTGTTCAGCTCTAAACTCCACAAATACCAGACTCCGAGTTGGAACGCCAGGGGATGAGCGTGTGCAGACCCCAGGCACACTCAGCCCCCAGAGCCTGGATACGCGCCTCCGCCTGTTTGCTGGGAGGCCCTCGCCGCCGGCAGGTGCGTCCTCTCCCCAGCTCAGCACCTGACCGGCCAACTGGGGAGCTGGGATCAGGCAACCTCTGCTCACCTGGACAGGCGGCTCAATCGCTATCCAGGCCGGAAGCATCAGACTGGGGTTCAGCGGCTGGGTGCCAACGCGGAAGTAAACGCCACCCCTGGAGTCGCAGGCCCAGACGTGCTGTTTTCCACAGGCCAGGCTTGTCAGTTTCACAGCTCCTATAAACACAGAGAAGACACAGGTGCTAGCCACTTTCGTGTGATGACTCACGGCTCACGTAAGCTATGAACTTTGATTTTGTTCTTCAAAGGAAGAAATGACACTGCGGATGCAGCTGAACTCTATGGCTGGAGAATATTATCGCGCACGAGAGTCACCAAGGCCTCCGGGTGCCCAGCCACCCACCTGGCGCCACACTGCAGCCCTGCCACACCAGAGACAGAGGAGTCAAGGCACCCTGCCCTGAGCCACCAAGCATGGGTTAATACTTCAGCATGGGCCTCACATGAGCTTTATCACATATACAACCGTTAGCAGCAAATTCTAGGTCTGGGGTGAGAGAATTCATTTTTTGCGTAATCTTGATCCTGAACAGAATTCAGTCCAGTTCAGTCACTCAGTCGTGTCTCTTTGCGACCCCATGGACTACAGCATGCCAGGCTTCCCTGTCCATCACCAACTCCTAGAGTTCACTCAAACTCATGTCCATTGAGTTGGGGATGCCATCCAACCATCTCATCCTCTGTCGTTCCCTTCTCCTCCTGCCCTCAATCCTTCCCAGCATCAGGGTCTTTTCAAATGAGTCAGCTCTTTGCATCAAGTGGCCTAAGTACCAGGAGTTTCAGCTTCAGCATTAATCCTTCCAATTACGATTGACTAATGAAGCCTCCTGGAATCTTCATTTTTCTTTTTACATTTCTCCTTGTTTATTAAACTAATTTTAAGAGGAAAAGAAGTGGGAGGAGCCTTTAAAGACAAATTATATTTGATTAAGAGTTTATCTGGGAGAAAGAGCAAAAGCCAACAGTCACTGAACCTCATAACAATCATACCTGGTTATTACTGCCCCAGCTCACACACGAGGCCATCAGGACGTGGACATGAAGAGATCTGCCCAAGATCCCAGAGAGAAGGAGGCTAAGCCAGGAGGCAAGGGGGCACTGGGGTCTGAACCCAGGCCAGGCCAGCTCCTCCCTGTCAGCTGCTCTGACCTCGGGCTCCACACATGCTGAGTGCACAGATCTTACAAGGTCAGCCTCATCATTGCTGACAAGTGAATGTACCCGAGTAACCCGTGTCCTACCCCGTCATGGAACATTTTCATCATCCAGAAAGTTCCCTCGGGCCTCTTCTGGCCAACACCCTCTGCCCTGAGGCAGCCACTGTTTTGACTTCTGTTGCCATAGACCCAGTCAGTCTGGTCTAGATGTCCAGGAGAACAGGATCAAGGCCCGCACCCCCCTGGCCCGGCTCCCGCACTCAGTGTAACGTCCTGGACAGGACCCTCGGCCACTCACTCCTCACTGCTGAGTAGTACTCCGTGCGTGTAGCAGCCAGTTAGCGTCTCTACCGGCAGACACTTCGGTCACTCCCACGCCGTGCTACTAGGCGCGAGCTGCTGCCGTCACTCCTGAGGACTTTCTGGTGAACATGTGCTGTTTTTCCGGGAATGACACCCAGGAGTGGGACTCTGGCCTATGACGTTCATATGTTTAACTTCCAAAGAGGCTGCCAGGACCCCATCTTACACACCCACCTGCGCCCACACCTCACCAGCACCCACTCTGGGTGCCTCTTCATGTCGGCCATCCTGGCAGAAGTAAAGTGGCATCTTGTCATCGTTTTAATTTGCATGTTCCTGATAACAAGTGGTGCTGAGAACCTTTTAATGTGCTTATGGGGGCACTTCTTCTGTGAAGTATCCATCAAGCCTTTTGCCCATTTTCCAGGTCGAACAGTTTGCCTTCTGGTGCCTAAGTTAGAGGATGCGTCACTCTGACCGTAAAGCAGGAAGAAGGTGGTGCAGCTAGGCTCACTGGCGGGGGGCTCTCGGCCACCCCACACAGTTGTCACTGGCGTCAGAGGACAGCCCGTATCATCACCAGATCGTACAGGCGTGGATCTTGCAGTGGGAAAATCTCATCACATGCATTTAGCTTAAAAATATTAGTCTATTACTACTGGAAAAATTTCCTAAAGATGATGATTTCTCTACACTAAAATGAACTGTATTTTAAAAATCTTTTACAGAGTTAAAATAGACATCCCAGGGCTCCAACATTACATATTAAAAGATCTGTAGCAATCCAAATAAAGTACTTCCGGCAGTAAATTACAGAAATAGCTGAGAAACAAATTCTCACTTTAAAATGTTAATTTAAAATGATTCTATGTTGGGATCGTCAACCTGCCCTACGAGGAACTGTGCTCCTGTGAAGAAAGGTCCATGGTGACAGAAACACCCTGGGTCAAGACCTCAGAGTGAGCAGCGAGCTCCACCCCTAGTGAGACACAGAGTTCACATTACAAGGCCAGCGTCTTCCAGAACAAGTGTAAAAGCCTGTGTATAAATGAACTTATTCTGAACGGGAGGGACAGGTCAAAAGAGAAAACAGTTAGTCGAGGGCCTTTCTGTGGTGTCCTACCTCCCAGAGAGAGGGTCTCCCGGGCTGCCTGGATGCAGGCCTATGGGGTGCAGACAGGTGGCGCCAAACATAGCTCCCCAGCACCCTGGGGCTTGTCACAGGCCCTGGAGTTAAGAGCCCCCCCGCCCCCACCTCCCCACAGGTTCTGGACAATGGGCTGTGAGCGGCAGTAGTCCATCATTCCTGAGCTGAAGCATAAATGAGCTGGCAGGAGGGCCCTCCCTTCAGTGGCCCCTGCTGCGGCGGCCACAGGGCAGAGCAGGGCCTTAGTCACCACCTGCAAGAAGACGGGGCGAGAGCCAGCTTCATGGGAGCAGAGAGCAGCAAGCATGTGTTAAGTAGCGGGTATCCGGGGCTTGTTAACTACAACACTAGTCCAGCTAACACAGACACACTGTAATTTTCCTGTCTCCTGTTTTGCTTTTCGCTCCCATGTAAAAAAAAAAGTTTTAATTACTTTATTCAACAGATCAGACATTTTCCCTTTAAGACTACTTTTTAAACATATATTTTAGACAAAAGGTGGCATTTATTTGGTTTTTACTATTTATAAAATTGCTTTTCTGCATAAATTACTATATAATATAGTCCTATTTGTTACCTAAAGGCATGAACTGACACTGAATATGTCTTCATTAAATGCTGTGACCAGATGAAGTCAATTACAGATTGCATCAGTTCGCTAAACACTCTAGTGCCTGACACAGGCATATTTATGTGTACTGGAAAATGAAATGAGCGTCTTAAATATCTGCTAAACGATGCAACTTTTTTCTAAAAACTAGGCTTGTCATAAGTCATAATATTTCACGTTCAGCCTCTATAACTGAGCTCAACAGCTAAACATCTAACTGAAGAAATCTCTCAGCCTAAGAAACGCAAACTGAAGCCACAATGAGGCACCGCCTCACAGCAGTCAGAATGGCTGTCACCAGCAAGTCTGCGAAAGCAAACGCTGGGGATGGTGGAGAAAGGGGCCCTCCTGCACTGATGGTGGGGCGTCGGCTGGCGCTGACGGTTAAACCGAAAAATAGAGGTGACATGATCTAGCGATCCCACTCCTGGGGATATGTCTGGACAAAACTGTAATTTCAAAAGATACAGGCACCTGTATCTTCACAGCAGCACTATTTGTAACAGCCAAGACATGGAAGCAACCTAAATGTCCATCGATGATGAATGGATAAAGATCTGGGATAATGCCAATAAGGCCACTTGCAGCAACATGGATGCAACTAGAAATTATTATATTAAAGTCAGAAAGAGAGAGACAAATATAATAATTTTTGTCTATATATATAATAATTTGTACATATAATTATATACTATAATAATTTCACTTATACATGGAATCTAAAACTTGACACAAATTAACTTATCTATGAAACAGAAACAGAATCAGGGACATAGAGAACTGACTGGTGGTTGCCAAGGGGTTGGGGTTAAGGGAGGGATGGATTCAGAGCTTCTTAGGGTTAGTAGGTGTTAAGCTACTGCATGCAGAATAATAACAAGGTTCTACAATATAGCACAGGGCACAACAGTCAATATTCTATGATGGAATTTTCTAATATTCATAGAATATTCAACATGATGGAAATAATATATATATGTGTGTGTGTATGTATGTATAACCGAATCACTTTGCTGTATAGCAATAATTAATACAACATTGTAATATGGGAATAGAATCTAAAAACGGGCAGATAGATGCATAACTGACTTACTTTGCTATAGCTGTTTGCTAGACTTACTTTGCTATATTTGTTAGGAGCAACTAACACAACACTGTGAAAGTGAAAGTGAAGGGGGCTTCCCTGGTGGACTCCAATAAAAACTAATTAAAAACCTCACAACACTGTAAATCAACTATACCTGAATTTAAAGAGAGAAAAATAATTCTCTTAATCGAATCCCAAAGCAGCGATTTAGTAATTTGTACAAGGACAGAAAAGAGGGACACTACATCTTGAAAAAGAAAGACAGAAAAGACAGAAAGCATGTTCATGATTTGATACTTTGCTAAAGTCATTCTTAAAACTGAAATACCTGCTTACACTGTCAGAGGTGGTGACATTCCAGACTTTAAATGACCTGGTGTTGCCCACGGTCAAGGCCGCCATGAGGCAGCCTGGATCACACTGCTAGCGCTGGGAAGACGGGTTTCTGTTTTTTGTTTTCAGTCAGAACATCCGTAAAGCGGCCAGGACTGAAAGGGAACCAGGTAATAAAGCACATCTCTGAACAGCTCTGATAAGCCAGCATCTCCTACCTCAGGCCTTGGGCAAACGGATGATCACGTGGAGCTGGACTAATGAATTACGGTGAAGACATCTTGTACCTGTTACTAGTTTTATTTGTGATGATCAGTAACAAGGAATCAAAACCCATATTCCAGAATTACTTAGAAATGAAGTTGCAAAATGATGACAACTTGCCTGACAGTCTAATTTCTGCTGTGGGTGGATCTGGCCATGCGCGGGGCCCTCCACCTCCAATGGAAGCTCCTCGAGGGTCTGAAAGAAGTGAGTGCTGGGACAGCGTGGGAACAGGGTGCTGACTGAGGGAGGCAAGAGCAGGGTGGATGCTCTAGACCACAGGGAGAAAGGGGAGCCCTGCACGGTAAGAGCAATGGCCAGCACCTGGAACCCCACTGCACCCGGCCCTCAAAAGGCAGCCTGAGCTGGCCAGGCTGCCAGGGTGCGGGTGTCACCCCGAGACTGGAACTTGACTCCAGGGCACGTGGAGCCATTTAAGGTCAAGCACGGGTGGCGTCCCGAGCCGAGTTTTAGGAGGAGAGCTCAGGCAGCTGTGGCGGGAGTGGGACACCCCGGAGCCGAGAGGCGGTGATGGCCATGCCGGAGTGTGTGCAGGAGTGTGTGCAGGAGTATGTGCGGGAGGGGAGGAGCTCTGGCCCTGGCAGTGGTGGAGGGAAGCAGAGAATAAGACAGCCCAGGAGACCTTCTGGTGAAGACGGAGAGACACACTGTCGACCACACTGGCCAGCAGAGAAGCAGAAAACAGCCAGAGAAGTTAATGGAACAGCGAAGTGAAGTCAGGAAAGAGAGTACATTTTGGACCATCAACAAAATGAAAAGGCAACAACATCCTGGAGTGTGAAGTCAGGCAGGCTTCAGGAAGCATTACTATGAACAAAGGGCTTCCCAGGTAGAGTTAGTGGTAAAGAATCCACCTGCCAATGCTGGAGACCTGAGAGATGTGGGTTCAATTCCTCGGTCGGGACTATCCCTTAGAGAAGGGCATGGCAAGAATACCCACTCCAGTATTCTTGCTTGGAGAATCCCATGGACAGAGGAGCCTGGTGGGCTACAGATTATAGAGTCACAAAGGGTTGGAAATGACTGAAGTGACTTAGCACACACACATGTATGCACTATGAACAAAGCTGGTGGAGGTGATAGAATTCGCGTTGAACTATTTAAAATCCTAAAAAAGGATGCTGTTCCAAGTGCTGCACTCAATATGTCAGCAAATCTGAAAAACTCAATAGTGGCCACAGGACTGGAAAAGGTCAGTTATCATTCCAATTACAATGAAGAGCAATGCCAAAGAATGTTCAAACTACCATACAATTGCACTCATATCACACACTACCAAGGTTATGCTCAAAATCCTTCAAGTTAGGCTTCAGTGATATGTGAACTGAGAACTTCCAGATGTACAAGCTGTGTTTAGAAAAGGGGAACCAGAGATCAAATTGTCAACATCCACTGGGTCATGGAGAAAGCAAGGGAATTCCAGAAAAACATCTACTGCTTTACTGACTACACTAAAGCCTTTGACTGTGTGGATCACAACCAACTGTGGAAAATTCTTAGAGATGGGAATACCAGACCACCTTACCTGCCTCCTGAGAAACCTGTATGCAAGACAAGAAGCAATAGTTTGGACACGGAATGATGGACTGGTGCAAAATAGAAAAAGGAATACATCAAGGTTGTATATTGTCACCCTGCTTATTTAACTTATACACAGAGTAGTACATCATGAGAAACGCTGGGCTGGATGAAGCACAAGCTGGAATCAAGATTGCCGGGAGAAACATCAATAACCTCAGATATGCAGAATGACACCACCCTTATGGTAGAAAGCGAAGAGGAAATAAAAAGCCTCCTGATAAAGGTGAAAGAGGAGAGCAAAAAAGCTGGCTTAAAACTCAATATTCAAAAAACTAACATCACGGCAGCTGGTCCCATCACTTCACAGCAAAAAGATGGGGAAACAATGAAAACAGTGACAAACTTTATTTTGAGGGGTTCCAATATCTGCAGATGGTGACTGCAGCCATGAAATTAAAAGACACTTGCTCCTTGGAAGAAAAGCTATGACCAACCTAGACAGCATATTAAAAAGCAGAGACATTACTTTGCCAACAAAGGTCTGTCTAGCCAAAGCTATGGTCTTTACAGTAGTCATGTATGGATATGAAAGTTGGACTATAAAGAAAGCTGAGCACCAAAGAACTGATGCTTTTGAATTGTGGTGTTGGAGAAGATGCTTGAGAGTCCCTTGGATAGCAAGGAGATCTAACCAGTCCATCCTAAAGGAAATCAGTCCTGAATATTTATTGGAAGGACTGATGGTGAAGCTTAAACTCCAATACTTTGGCCAACTGATGCAAAGAACTGACTCATTGGAAAAGACCCTGATGCTGGGTAAGATTGAAAGCAGGAGCTGAAGGGGACGACAGAGGATGAGATGGTTGGATGGCACTGCCAACCTGATGGACATGAGTTTGAGCAAGGTCCTGGAGTTGGTGATGGACAGGGAAGCCTGACGTGTTGCAGTCCACGGGGTCGCAAAGAGTCAGACACGACTGAGCGACTGAACTGACTGAAGGGGAGAAAGAGGAAGCAGTGACAAAGTTTATTTTCTTGGGCTCTAAAATCACTGCGGATTGTGGCTGCAGCCATGAAATTAAAAGACACTTGCTCCTGGGAAGGAGAGCAATCCAAACCTAGACGGCATAATAAAAAGCAGAGATATCATTCTGCCGACAAAGATTTGCATAGTCAAAATCATAGTTTTTCCAGTAGTCATGTATGGATGTGAGAGTTGGACCATGAAGGCTGAGAGCTGAAGAATTAATGCTTTTGAACTGTGGTGTTGGAGAAGACTCTTGAGAGTCCCTTGGACTGCAAGGAGATCCAACCAGTCAATCCTAAAGGAAATCAAGCCTCAATGTTCACTGGAAGGACTGATGCAAAAGTTGAAGCTCCGAGACTTCGGCCACCTAATGCAAAGAGCCGACTCGTTAGAAAAGACCCTAACACTGGGAAAGATTGAAGGTGAAAGGAGGAGGCAGCAGAGGATGAGATGGTTAGATAGGATCACTGACTCAATGGGTATGAATTCGAGCAAACTCTGGGAGATAGGGAAGGACAGGGTAGCCTGGTGTGCTGCAGTCTGTGGGGTCACAAAGAGTTGAACACAACTTAGCGACTATACAACAACAACAACTAAATGGGAGATGCTTGTAAATGATGTTTGAAAGGGAGTTAATATCCAAACTATATAAATTATTCATACAACTCAAAATCAGATAAACAATCCAATTTAAAAAAGGGGAGAGGGCCTGAATAGACATTTTTCCAAAGAAGACATACAGATGACCAACAGGCACAGGAAAAGATGCTCAACATCAGTAATGATTAGGAAAATGCAAATCAGAGCCACAGTGAGGTATCACCCCTCATACCGATGAGAATGGCTACCATCAAAAAGACAACAGATAACAAATGTTGACAAGAATGTGGAGAAAAGGGGACTCTAGTACACTGTTGATGGGAATGTAAACTGGTACAGTCACTGTGGAAAACAGTAATACTCCACAAAAAATTAGAAACAGAACTATCATATGGTCCAGCAACTCCACTCCTGGGTATTCATCTGGAAAAAAGAAATGAACACACTAATTTGGAAAGATATATGCACCTCATCAAGCTGTCCACAGCAGCACGATTCACAACAGCAAGACGTGGAAGCAACCCGAGTGTCCGCAGCACAGGGACAGGTGAGATGCGGCGCACACACCCAGCGGAGCACCAGCCATGGGAGCACGAGGCCGCCCTCTCAGCAGTGCGGCTGGACCTGCAGAGCGCCCCGCTTAGCGAGGCGGGCAAGGACGAACGCCATGTGGCCACTCACAAGTGAAAGTGAAAGCCACTCAGTCGTGTCCGACTCTGTGACCCCATAGACTATATACAGACCATCGAATTCTCCAGGCCAGAATACTGGAGTGGGCAGCCTTTCCCTTCTCCAGGGGATCTTCCCAACCCAGGGATCAAACCCAGGTCTCCCGCATTGCAGGCAGATTCTTTAGCAGCTGAGCCACCAGGGAAGCCCAAGAACACTGGAGTGGGGAGCCGACCCCTTCTCCAGGGGATCTTCCCAACCCAGGAATCGAACTGGAGTCTCCTGCAATGCAGGCGGATTCTTTACCAACTGAGCTATCAGGGGAGCCCTTAAATGTGGAGTCTAAATAAGAAAACAAATGTAACAACACAGAAATAGACTCACAGATTCAAAAGACAAACCAGTGGTTACCAGTGGGGGTGGGGTCGAGGAGGGGGGCAAAATAGGTGAAGAGGATTAAGAGGTACAAACTAACAGTTATAAAACAAACTGACTAAAGGTGTGCTGTGCAACATGGGGAATACAGTCGCTATTTTATAGCTGATAACAACTTTGTATGGTGTGTAATTGAAAAGACCCTGATGCTGGGAAAGATTGAGGGCAGAAGGAGAAGGGGACGACAGAGGATGAGATGGTTGGATAGCATCACTGACTCGATGCACATGGGTTTGGGTGGACTCCGAGAATTGGTGATGGACAGGGAGGCCTGGCGTGCTGCGGTTCATGGGGTCCCAAAGAGTCGGACACGACTGAGTGACTGAACTGAATCTATAAAAAGATACTGAATCACTATACTGTACATCTGAAGCTAACATAATGCCATAGGATGACTACCAAAAAAAAAGTGCGTTTGGGAAAGAGAAGCTGCGACTGAGCAGAATCCTCACAGGCAGAACCAGGCGCTGGCAAGGCTGTGCCTCCTGTTCCTGCCGTGAGCACCACCACAGCCAGCTTCTAAAACGACAGTGGAGCATCTCAGGCCAGCCCAGGTGTGCAAGCCAGGCAGCACCCACGGCCCGCGCATCACCACACGCCGTCCACTGCTGTTCCGCAGAGCCGCCTGACGAGCGTCTGCCATGGACACGCAGACGAGGGTCTGGGCAGGGAGCACACACCTGATCTCAGAATCTGCGTCTCCCACTCTAAATAATAATTCTGGAAGCCCTGATTGAAACCTCGCTGTCTCACAGGCTCCACAGCCCAGCCCTGCAGAGAGCCCAACAACAGAGGAGCCGGCAGCCCAAGTGGCCTTTGCCACCCCCACCCTGGCCCAGCACCCCTTGCGGCACCCTGCACACCGCCCCGCCTCCCAACTCTGGACATGCTGCTGCCTTCCTCCAAGATGTTCAGAAGACGGTGAAAGGGTCTTCATCTGTCCTCTCAGTATCAGCCAGTAACTCAGGTAAATAAACTCAGAGCTCAGGCAGGATAAAGACCAAAAACGTGGAGCTTCCTGGAATCAGGTCCCCCAGCCCCATGTTCCCCAGCAGCCGTCAGCCCTGCCTGAGAGAACGGGTATTCACACGGGATGTCTCCGTGCAGCCTCCGTCTGGGGCGGGGACTGCTGTTACTATTACAAAGGTGGGAGCAGAGGCTTCCAGGTGACCCAGAAGCTCACGCAGGGTCCAGCCCCAAGCACGACCAGCACGGCTCCTGCTGCCGTGAGCCCCCGCATCTTGGCTTGCCCACCTGCACATGCCGTCTGTGACCCATTCCAGCCCTGGCTGGATTCCAGACGCTTCTGCTGACAAGAGGCAGGGCAGCTCCGTGAGCCCCTGCCCTCTGCAAGCTGGGAAGGAAGTGCAGCCTGAACTCAGGACGGTCTTGGCAGTGGGCTCCCAGTCTTTGAACTGAAACTCAACCCCCGCCACCAAGCTGAGTTTCTTCCCTTGAAGGAATGGCTACCAACTCCAGGGAAACCCAGATGGGCAGCTCCAAGACCTGTGACGTGCCAGCCAGCGAGCCACTGCGGAAAGGCCGGATGGAACCAGGTGGGAGGCCCGGCAGGGCTGGTGCCACAGTGGAACCAGGCTTGACGACTGCCCACGCTGCGCTCACAGCGGCCTCTCTGCAAAGACGAGTGCTGCTTCTGATTCAGACAGGGCGAGAGCGCAGCCTCCCCCTGCTCTCAAGACTGTAGCAAGGACACAAACCTCATGCTCACCTTTGTACCTCCAGAAACTCCCAAGCTGGCCTGGTTGGGGCTGATGGAAGAAGGCTCAGGCCAGCAGAGTCTGACCCAACCCAAGTGTCCCAGGGAAGGCAGGAGGGCACCCCATAGCGCAGGCAGGAGCATGGCCAGCATGGCCGCTCTGGTCCTCCCGGGGGTGGCAGCAGGTGAGCGCTCTGCTGGCTGGACCGCCCTGGTGCAGGGCTTAGGTTCAAAACAAGGAGATGCCAAAAGCATAAATAATCTAAATGACCCTGGAGAATTCCTAGCTTTAGAACAAAGCTTGCTTCTTTAGTTGAGAACCAACCTGCTTCTCCAGCTAAGCTGATTATACCTGGGGGCCTCGTGGGACCAAAGAACAACGGAGCTTCTGCGCATTATGGGATGGTGAGAGGCCGCTGGCTGAAGGCACGGTGAGGGCTGCCGGGGTGGGAGGCGGACAACGCCCCTCCCTCCTTTCTTGCTTTTCCATCTTTCCTTTTTATTTGTTAAATGAGAACATGTGGTTGAATTCTCAAACTTTAAATGCTTGTAAAAGTCAATTCTATCGCCAACAGAATACTGGTTGTCAGTTCACCGGGTGGGAACCCATCCAGCCGAGAAGTATTCCTAAGGCTCACACAGGCCCTGGAGTGGCTGGGGGAGCCTCGCCTCCTGACAGCCATGCCTGACTCTGCCCGGAGGATGACCTGAAGGTGCGGCTCACTCTCTTATTTCCCGGAATAAGAATGAATTACTTATAAGCAGCATCAGGCTGCTTGGCTGCCCTGCAGCCCTGGCGGGGACACTCAGAGCATGCGGGGATCCGCACACCCCGGGCAGCAGGGGGAGGAGGGCTGTTCTGGCCGCGGGACTGGCCCCCGCGCCCAGACCAGATGGGCACCAAGCAACAGAGGCAGCCACACCGCAGGATGGGCCGGAGCAGCTCTCCTGGCCCCTCTCCGGGACACGCTCCTCCTGGGTTCTGAACCCTGCAACTTGGAGAGAGTAGGGAGGGGAGGTTCCTCACGAGACTCTTAGGAGGCCCGTTAACGTACAAGAGCGGCTAATCGGCCTCCTGCAATCTAGTGAGCGGCCTCCAAGAAGTCACATGGTTGAACACAGGGGCCCCGGGAGGCAGGTCAGACCTCCCGTCTCCACGCGGCTGAAGGCGGGCGGGGGCGGCAGTGCAGGCGGCCTACCTAGCTGGGAGAGGTCCAGCCGGGCCCAGTGCATGCCTGTGGGGCAGCTGGCGGACAGTGTCCGGATGAACACCTGGCCGAGGCTGTCCAGCGCCCACAGGGCGTCTTGGCAGGCGGTGTAGGCCCTCATCTCGGCGTCGGGGGGCAGCTGCACGGTGGATGGGCGGGACTGGGCGTGCTGGGCACTCACGCGGCACAGGTCCTTGCTGCTCTGGCACAGCCACAGCGAGCTTCCTGCAGAGAGGTCACAGCATCACCGTGAGGCCCCGGCTCGGCGCCCACCCTCGCTCCCCACCGCGGGGCAGGAGCAGCCAGTAAACAGGAAACCAGCCCGACACACTCGGAAGAAACAAAAGAAGTCAGATCTTGGAAGCCCACGTCACCGGCTTAGTGGCCCAGACCTTGGATGTTCTATAATGAACCAGGAAGCCTTCATCGTGGTGTGTTGGCCAGGGTCCCGAGGAAGCAAGCTCAGCGACTCCTTGGCAGTACGCCACCGAGGAGCCTCTGCCCAGGTGACAGGAGGGCGGCGGGGTGAGGCTGCTGGAGGAGGCCCAGAACACCAGGAAGCCTCTTCTCCCTTTCCTCATCCCCCAAATTACACGCTTTCATTCTCTCCATTTATTCAGAGTCCTTGAGGCTCAATTAACTTTAAAATGCAAACCACACTTAGAGAAGTTTTACAATCTCAGTCAGATTATCTAAAACCTGGGGCCAGATACAGTTTAAAATTAAATTTTGGGGGGGATTTTGAAAACACAAGGTCGTGGCCATGCCAGATATTTAAGTAACAGCCCTGAGGAGTCAGTTGGTAACCCTCCAGCCCGCCACCCCCAACCCAGGCAGTGCAGTGATGTTTCTCCAGTGCAATGTGTCCAGTCACGACCCGCAGGATAGATGCGGGCAGGAGGGGCCTCCGTCAGGTCAGTTTTGTGGCCGCATTCAGGACACCTACGGTGTCCAGAGCTCTCTCCCTCAGCACTGCGGTCAGGCTGTCTGGCGAGGGAGGGTTCTGTTGCATTGACCAAATCATCCACATTCTGGTGGCCACAGGCTGGACCTCGCCGGCCACTCCCTCTGAACCACAGACTCATGGCATCGTCTCGTTGGACTTGGCACCATCCTGGGCAGATGCTTTGGCCGCCAGCAGAGCCACCTGACTGCCCTGAGCTGCAGGAGGGGCTCTGAGTTCTGAGTGGAGTTGGGAGGCGTGCCTGCCAGGGGGACAGTGGGTCTGAGGCCAGCAGGGTCTATAAACGAGGATCACAGGGGAAATGGCCTGGCACCTGGACAAGCCTGGTGCCGACTGGCCTGTGCTACGGCCCCGAGACGTGCTGCTGGAGTACCGGCTGCCAGCCTCAGCAGCCACACTGGACGCACCCGGACGTCAGGAGGAGCCTCGCCTCCAGACTCCCTCAGCACCCCACACCAGGCCCTTCTCTCCTGTCCAGCTTCGGGGGACCTCGCCCATGACACCACCACGGCCAGGCTCCCACCCCAACTCGACCACGTCAGACCATGGATTTAACCATTCAATGGCACCCCAACCCACCTTCCTTGGTGGGGGCAGTGGATGCCAACACGAAGGCCCACTTTGTGGCAGAGGCGGTCCCCCGGGGAACAACATGATTCCAGTAAGTGCCTGGAAAGAATAAGGGAAGAGTGTGTTAAAGAAAGAAGAACTTCAGAATGTTTCAGAACTTCAGTTCTAGGCCTCAGTTGGGTCTTCAAAACCCCTCACAGAGGAGGGGTTCTAGAGGGCCCTTAACGTTGGAGACCCAAGCCAGCACTGCGAGAGCCAGCCAACAGGCAGAGCTGCAGTCCTGCCCAGGGTGGGGGTAGGCCACCCAGGGGAGACGAGCTGCAGGAGACCCACTGAGCGGGGCTCACTCACAGAAACAAAGGCCCAGCCGGCACGTGAGCACTTATGCCTACATTTACAATCTCGCCCGAGCCTCGCGTCTCCCACAGGGCAGTAATTTTCCCTCTTGGAAACAGACTATTCTCTCACTAGACTAAGTATGGGAGGAGTTTTTCATGTAAATGGAAACTGCTGACGTGAAAGCAAGCTCCACGTGCTCTCCTTATATCCTACGACATCCCTAGTGGAAGCTGACGACACCCCAGGTAGACACGGGCGTCCAGGTCGTAGGAATGACAGACGGCAAAGAGGACGCTGATCAAGAGCACAGAGAAGGCCTCCATCACACACGCCATCCACTGGCACTAAGCGATCGTCCCCAGTGGAGACCTTAGAGCCGTACTTTAAAAGCCGACTCTAAGTGGAGCTGCCCATCAAGCTGACGTGGAAGTAATTCACCCACCGACGAGACTCCCTCGAGCGACGTGGAACTCGTTCTTGCCCGAGGAGATCCAGACGCCACTGTTGTTGACGCCCAGCAGGCTCGGCTGGCACTGCAGCTGCTGGGACCAGAATGCCGTGCGGAGCCTGTCCGCCACCTTCTCCACGGGCGCCTGGGCTGCCGTGGCCACCGAGTGTGTGGCGCGGATGACGGTCTGGAACAGGCTGCACTGGTCGAACACCACGTAGTCCGTGACGCTCACCTGGAGGGAGGCGGGCAGGCGCCCTGCTCTCAGTGCAGGCACAAGCGCCTTCTGTATGCGCGCGGCCCAAGAGCTAAGGCCCCGCCCCCACCCGCACGCACGCCCGTGTGAGGACTGGGGGCAGGTGTGGGGACAGCCCCGGCGCTGAGCGCGAGCACCTCCAAGGGGTCAATTCAGGGGGATGCTAACCCTGCCTTTAGCTTACACACTTCTCTACTGCGTGCACCTCTTACGAACGTGTATTCCTTTCACGACTCAATATCACCCCGCCGCACCCCGGAAGTCTTTTATTCTAAATCAGTGAGGAAGGGTTATTTTGTTTTGAAATTTAGAAATTTCCAAAGGACAACCGGTATAGTATTTAGAATCATAACATGGTTTTTAAAAAGGTAGTGTAGGTGGAGTGATGGAGCAATTCGTGACCTGACAGGAAAGTAAGCGTGTTCGCCGCTCAGTGGTGTTCGACTCTGCAACCCCGTGGACGCAGCCTGCCAGGCACCTCTGTCACAGGATTCTTCAAGCAAGAACCCTGGGGGGGGGGGCTTCCCTGGGGGCTCAGTGGTAAGGAACAGGCCTCCTAAGGCAGGAAGCCTGGTTTGGAACCCTGATCCGGGAAGAACCTGCTGCCTCAGAGCCATCTAGGCCTGTGCGCCACAACTACTGAGCCGTGCTCTGAGCCTGGGAGCCGTGACCACTGAGGCCTGCGTGCCGAGAGCCCGTGCGCCACGACGAGAGAAGCCAGTGCGGTGAGAAGCCTGCTCTCTGCAACGAGAGAAGCCGAGGCAGCACTGAAGGCCCAGCACAACCAGAAGAAAGAAGAACGCTGCAGTGGGCGCCGCGCCTCTCCAGGGGCCCTACCAGAGGAACACTCCAGTGGGCATCGCGCCTCTCCAGGGCCCTACCAGAAGAACGCTGCAGTGGGCGCCGCGCCTCTCCAGGGGCCTACCAGAAGAACACTCCAGTGGGCACCGTGCCTCTCCAGGGGCCCTACCAGAGGAACACTCCAGTGGGCGCCGCGCGTCTCCAGGGGCCCTACCAGAAGAACGCTGCAGTGGGCGCCGCGCCTCTCCAGGGCCCTACCAGAAGAACACTCCAGTGGGCGCCGCGCCTCTCCAGGGGCCCTACCAGAAGAACGCTGCAGTGGGCGCCGCGCCTCTCCAGGGGCCTACCAGAAGAACACTCCAGTGGGCACCGTGCCTCTCCAGGGGCCCTACCAGAGGAACACTCCAGTGGGCATCGCGCCTCTCCAGGGCCCTACCAGAAGAACGCTGCAGTGGGCGCCGCGCCTCTCCAGGGGCCTACCAGAAGAACACTCCAGTGGGCACCGTGCCTCTCCAGGGGCCCTACCAGAGGAACACTCCAGTGGGCGCCGCGCGTCTCCAGGGGCCCTACCAGAAGAACGCTGCAGTGGGCGCCGCGCCTCTCCAGGGCCCTACCAGAAGAACACTCCAGTGGGCGCCGCGCCTCTCCAGGGGCCCTACCAGAGGAACGCTGCAGGGGGCGCCGCGCCTCTCCAGGGGCCTACCAAGAACGCTGCAGTGGGCGCCGCGCCTCTCCAGGGGCCTACCAAGAACGCTGCAGTGGGCGCCGCGCCTCTCCAGGGCCCTACCAGAAGAACGCTGCAGTGGGCGCCGCGCCTCTCCAGGGGCCCTACCAGAGGAACACTCCAGTGGGCGCCGCGCCTCTCCAGGGGCCTACCAAGAACGCTGCAGTGGGCGCTGCGCCTCTCCAGGGGCCTACCAAGAACGCTGCAGTGGGCGCCGCACCTCTCCAGGGGCCCTACCAGAAGAACGCTGCAGTGGGCGCCACGCCTCTCCAGAGGCCCTACCAAGAACGCTGCAGTGGGCGCCACGCCTCTCCAGGGGCCCTACCAAGAACGCTGCAGTGGGCGCCGCGCCTCTCCAGGGGCCTACCAAGAACGCTGCAGTGGGCGCCGCGCCTCTCCAGGGCCCTACCAGAGGAACACTCCAGTGGGCGCCGCGCCTCTCCAGGGGCCTACCAGAAGAATGCTGCAGTGGGCGCCGCGCCTCTCCAGGGGGCCTACCAGAAGAACGCTGCAGTGGGCGCCGCGCCTCTCCAGGGGCCTACCAAGAACGCTGCAGTGGGTGCCGCGCCTCTCCAGGGGCCCTACCAAGAACGCTGCAGTGGGCGCCGCGCCTCTCCAGGGGGCCTTTCCGACCCAGGGGTCAAACCCCCGGCTCCTGCTCTGCAGGCAGAGGCGCTCCCATCTGAGCCAGCAGGAGGCGCTGACCTCACCGGCATGGCCAGTGACTGCGCCGGGACAGCAGCACAGACTGGACCTGGCCCGGACGTGCAGAGCATGCCCGGGTTCAGGCTCCAGACGCGCTTCTCTCACTTTCCTGGAGGAGGCCTTTCTCCAGGCTGTCTAAGGAAGCCTCCCCTTGCTGGGCAGCTCTGGCTGCTGGAGAGCTCTCTGACTGAGAGCTCTGTGGAGGTTGCACTCCGAGGTCATGCACAACAAAATGCTGAGTGATGAGAAACCACTCCCGACAGGGAATCTCACGTGTAATAAGCGAAACAAATGCAGCAGAAGCAGCTATAAAGTCAGCACTGCACTCCGTGTGCACACACAGCCCTTCCTCACGGCGATGGAACTCAGGCTGACTGCGAGTTGCTGTTTGCACCGAGGTTCAAGCAAATGGTGTTTGTGAGCTGCAGAGCCTGTGGCCTCTCTCTCTCTTATGGGCAGAGTGCATGCCAGCTTGGCTGGGCAGACTCTACCAGAGTCCACAGGAGGCCGGCAGAACCTGGGGACCACTGCCCTTCCTCGTGGGGTATGGTGCCAGGCCACACGGAAAGCCTGGGACACGTTTAGTCCTAGCACCCAGGCCTGGCCAATAAGTAGGATGCAAGTTAAAAAAAAAGAATGGTTTAACGGCCAAACATAATGCTGACTTGAGCACTATAGAGCAATGAATCCTGTAGTAACTAAAACAGCTCTGCTTCCACATACCCCAGAGATGACTCTGTCAAATTTCTCTGAAGATAATGTTCTGAATACTATGATAAAATGGTATCTAGCTTTCTTTAGGCTACTTAAACACAGAATTCAGTACATATACACATTTTGTATGTGTGTGTAAAACCATATAATGCAGTTACGAATACAGAGAATAGTTTTGAATCACTTGTATAACTTTTCAAATAGCACCTGGCATATTAGATTAGAGACACAGAGCAAACACAGCTTCCTTTTCCACATGCTCATCTGAAAGGCCTAAGAGCAGCCGATGGAAGACCTGCCCGGGACGAGGAAGGCCTGAGGGGCAGCGCCTGACCCAGCCGGCCGCACAGGAGGAGCCCCTGCGCGCCCCACGGCACGAATGCCAGCATGGCCCCACCCGCCATGCTGGGGACTGTGGGCAACACATTCACGCTGAATGTTGCCAGAGGGGTAAAGAGAGCTTAATTATACCATACTATTTGTCAGTGTTTACTTTTCTGGGAAAATTCTCCTTTTCTTTGTTGAAGTACCATTTATTTACAGGCCTTCTGTACAAGCAGGGATAGTGAGTTTTAATTGTGGGTTGGGTTTCTCACACCTATTATCTAATCTCTTTTCTTAGTACATTCTTTCAGAGTTAAACATTAGTATTACCTAGGTCTTCAAATGGATGTCACTAAAGTGTGTAATATCAAATTTCTAAAGAACACCAAAATTTACATTTCTCCAAAGAAGACATACAGATGGCTAACAAACACATGAAAAGATGTTCAACATCACTCATTATCAGAGAAATGCAAATCAAGACCATGATGAGGTACCATTTCACACCAGTCAGAAGGGCTGCGATCCAAAAGTCTGCAAGCAATAAATGCTGGAGAGGGTGTGGAGAAAAGGGAACCCTCTTACACTGTTGGTGGGAATGCAAACTAGTACAGCCACCATGGAGAACAGTGTGGAGATTCCTTAAAAAACTGGAAATAGAACTGCCTTATGACCCAGCAATTCCACTGCTGGGCATACACACTGAGGAAACTAGAACTGAAAGAGACACGTGTACCCCAATGTTCATCGCAGCACTGTTTATAATAGCCAGGACATGGAAGCAACCTAGATGTCCATCAGCAGATGAATGGATAAGAAAGCTGTGGTACATATACACAATGGAGTATTACTCAGCCATCAAAAAGAATACATTTGAATCAGTTCTAATGAGGTGGATGAAACTGGAGCCGATTATACAGTGTGAAGTAAGCCAGAAAGAAAAATACCAATACAGTATACTAACACATATATATGAAATTTAGAAAGACGGTAACAATAACCCTGTATGTGAGACAGCTAAAGAGACGCAGATGTACAGAACAGACTTTTTAACTCAGTGGGAGAGGGCGAGGGTGGGATGATTTGGGAAAATAGCATTGAAACATGTATAATATCATATAAGAAATGAATTGCCAGTCTAGGTTCGATGCAGGATACAGGATGCTTGGGGCCGGTGCACTGGGATAACCCAGTGGGATGGTATGGGGAGAGAGGTGGGAGGGGGGTTCAGAAGTGGGAACTTATGTACACCCGTGGTGGATTCATGTTGATGTATGGCAAAACCAATACAGTATTGTAAAGTAAAAATAAAATAAAATAAAAAAATAAAGAAATGCAAATAAAAAAAATAAAATAAAAAAACAAAGCCTGCATATTTAGGCAAAAAGAGCTTTCCAAGTTACTTTCTGTGATAAAAGCCCTGATACTCCTAAGGTGCTCAAGCGGTGACTCAGGGTAGACTCTGCCTGCAGTGCAGGAGATGTGCGTTCCATCCCTGGGTCAAGAAGGTCCCCTGGAGAAAGAAGTGGGAACCCACTCCAGTATTCTTGCCTGGAGAATTTCATGGAGTTCACAGGGCTGCAAAGAGTCAGACATGACTGAGCACACACAACTCATCAAACAGCAAAAGTGAACACTGTTGGTTTAACCCAAGCTCCCTGAACTCCGTAAGAAAAGGGAGGGGTGCTAAGTGGGAGGCGCCCTGGCACGGACCCTGGAGCTGAACACCTACTTGCCACCAGTGGTCGTCGTCTCCTTGGGGCTTCTTGGAAACGATGCCAGTCCGGAACCACAGGTTTCCTCGAATGTCCAGGGCCCACAGGCTCTGCTGGTCCCCGAGGGTTATACAGACAGGCTCCAAAGCCTGCCGCTCACTGGAAACAAGGACAACAGCAGGGCATCAGCACCCAGGTTCTTGGCCCCAGCGTGTCTGGGACACGGACATCAAGTGTCTGGGGGGGGCTCGGTGTAGGACAAGAGATGAGCCCCACCCACAAGTTCCAAGGAAGGAAGCTTGAGGTCAGAGTTCAATGGCTGTGCAGTATGCACCGTTCAGACGTGTGGTGGGACCTGAGGCCCAGGACGGTGGGGAACGCTCCTTAGAAAAGACGACCCGGGAAGAAGCGCAGGCGTATGAGGAATGCCAGGCCTGTGTGGTCCAGCGCCCCACCCCTGCCTCCACCAATTAAGTGAACAGAACCTGCCAGTGCCAGGCTGTGAGGGGCAGCGGCAGCCTCGCAGACCCGCCCTCTCAGCGGACAACGCCCCCCTCTGCCATCCAGTGGCGTCCCCGCCAGCGTCAGGGGTTAGCTGCGGTCCCCCAGCACAGCATCTCCCTGACCTCTGCGGGGGGCCGGGGCACCCCGTGAGGCATGTCCCTGTCCAGCTCGGGACCATCTACACCAACAGGCGGTGGTTCCCCCAGACGGGAACTCTGGGAGGCCAGGGCAGGGTCACGTTCACACTCTCAGCCCAGCACCGCCCCCGGCTCTCAACAGCAGCTCACTCAAGTTTCCTGGGATGCTAAACTCAAACCAAGACTATTCTAATCTAACTTTTCTAAGGACTACTGATAATTTCACGCTAGAAAAATGACCTGACAGTAATTCTGCAAGGAAAATTTTGACTGGTAGAAAGCAACCAAATAAATTGTAATTCATGGATAATTTCAGCTGACAAGGAGGATAATAAATGAAAATATTCGGCTTAGTCATCTGAGACTCTAAACAGAAACTTTCTGATGCTGGGCAGTTCTGCAGAAAGACCACCACGAGAGAACTGTGAACATGTGGGACTCAAGGTCACACACAAATGTTGCTCAAGGGTAGAAGCATTTTGAAAACTGAACTCTGACCCAACGTCCAGTCTGCCAGTCAGAGGGAGGCACAGGGTGCCTTTAAGGCCAGGCTGCTGGCATTGACTCTGACAATCCCAGAGAACACAACTTTGGAAAGCTTCAGGGAACCAGCTCTGCCTGGGAGAGGCTCACAGGGGTCCTTTAAGGGGCATCAAGCTGACCAAGACCAGACAGGGACAAGGAGGACATAGACAGCGTCTGCCCCTGCGCGCATACCTGACGATGTCGCACTTCCAGAGCTCCCCCTCGGGGCAGAAGCTGCTCACTCCCTCCCGGTACAGGAGGGCTCGCTGCTCCGTCAGCGCCCACACCACGCTGTTGCGGGCAGTGACCTGGGACAGCGGGAACGGACAGTCGACCTTCACGGCTCTGGCGCAGGGGCGATCCACGCTGAGACCTGCCGGGGAGGGCGGAAAGCCCCCCGAGACACAACATGAGGATTTCACTCCCCAGTCTCATCCTGTTGCTGGCTTTTCTTTTTTGGTCTTCTGTTATTATAGCCTTTCCTTTCACAGTAAGTGTTTTCTCTTTTAAAGGTTTAGTCAACCTAAGATGGTTAAATTGTGCTTAAATATAACATCCATCTGAAGTGTTTTTGGATGCTCTTTGGAAACTGGAATAACAATTCAGGACCTTCTAGTGTCCCCAAGTAGCTAAACAAGTTCTGAAGGAACACGAAAGCCCAGCACAGGAGAGCAGCCCGACCCGAGCCAGGAGGGCCCCGGCCCTCCGCCCTCAGTGGCCACGGCCCTCGGAGATGCTGCAAGTCCTGTCTCAGGAGCTCCGAGGCCCTCCTAAGGGAGCTGGCAGAGAAGCTGCTGCCTAAGCCCGTACTGCTGCCTTGGCTGCAGCTGGGCCTCTGCGCTCCCTAACGCGTCCCTACTCGTCCCTCAAGTGCCCCTCGGTATCCGTCCTTGGGCTGCATTTCCTTCCTCGGACTCAAAGCGGTGGGAATCACCTACGGGACTTCTTACATTACTAATCCTCAGGCCAAACCCGGAGCCTCTAACCCAGTAGCTCTGGGTGGGTCTGAATTGGGCTGAAATCACTGCCCAGGTGATTTCTAAGGCCCTCCTCATCCTCAGGCCAGAGTGCCCTCTTTCCCCAGCAGGAATGATATTCAGATGCCTCTGGAAGTTGGACGTGCCTGTCTTCCCAGCTATTTTTCACCTTCAAGGAAGCCACGGGAACAGGCTGGAGAGACTGGCGGGCACACAGGCCCGAAGCTGGCAGGGCTGCCCTCCGGGCTGAGGCAGGAGCTGCTGTTACGCTGGCACCCCACACCCGAGAGCAAGCCAGGTGCGGAGGGCTTCCAGTCCCAGAGCGGTCCCTGGCTGGCCGTTCCCAACAGAGATGGAAACATCCTCTCAGAAGCAGCAGTATTAAATGGTCAAAAGACTGATCTTTACATAAATCCAACAGGGCCTCTTGACAAGCGAAAAAGAGCTCCTGCCCTGTACTCATTTCCAGGTACTGCTAAATCATGTTGCTTTTGGAAACCCATATCCCATTTTGCTGACAGTATATAAACACTGACTCTCATTACAGTTTATTTTTAATAAACAAGTCTCACTGAGTCTCTTCCAACAGCTAAAGGTTCCCCTCAGGGCAGTTTCCTAGGACGAGATAAACTGCTATTTGGAGCAGATTATTTCTCGTTGTTTTTTCCTGACCCATGTGTAAATAAGGATACAGAAGCAGGGCTTTGACAGGGCTGAAAAAACTCAATCGTGAGTTAAAGGGAAAAATGATTCTACTGTCATTTCTCTGTTACTCTTTCCTCTTCAGATTTGATACCACAGGAAAAGGGACATGCAATGGTTAGCCCTATAAGATTCAAAATAATTTTATTAATTCCTGCCGTAAATATGTCCTGGGCTGAATGTGAGTGAATAGCAGAAAGCTGCTAATAGATTTCAACGGCAAATACTCTCCTTCCGGAAATGCTTTAACTCAGACCCACACCCAGCCCCTCCGTCGCCGCCTCCAAGCACATTGCCCCCAAAGTGCAGTCACCCCGGGGCAGCCACCTGTCTGCAGGTACAGGTCCCCGTTGGTCCTGATGATCCAGGCCGTGTCGTCGCTCAGGGCCACAAACACCGCCTGGGGCAGAGCTTCGTACCAGTGGCGTTTCCCCTTGATGGTCACTTTTCCACACGCAAAGGCCCGGTTAGACTTCTGTTCAATCTTCCAAAGAAGGGCACCTGTGGAAATAAAAATTCTACTCACGGGCCAATGAACACCGAGAACTCTCACCCGCTAAGCTCCCTTCCAGGCGCTGCGGACAAGCGACTTCTCCAGTGCGCCCCTTTGCTGCTGCACCGGCCGGGGAAGGGCAGTGCTGAGGCGTGAGCCCCCAGGCCCCCTCAGCCGCCTCACGTGTGAAAGGGGATCACTGGCAGCACGCAGGCCGTCAGGAAGGCAGGAGGGGAGACCACCTCAAGGACACAGCACACAGGGAGGGCGTCAGGGACCCGCACCATGTGGGAGAGGGGCAGCGCCGCCAGGTGTGCCGGGAGAGGACCCAGATGGCCATCCTGAGGCACAGTGCGTGTCCCAGGAAAGAGAGCACCCGAAGGGACTCGGAGGAACAGGGTGAATTCTGGACCAGCCAAAGGGATACGGTGCAGGAAAAGGGCGTATCTGAGCTGGGCTGTCCCTTTTTCCACTTAGAAAAGGGTTCTCCTAAACAGAAGATGGTTAGGGAAGGAGGAAAGGCAGACAGGAAGCCTGTCTATGGAGACGGAGGCAAGGTATAACAAACCACCAGCGTCACCAAGAGCGCACAGGCTGGACAGAGGGTCTGAACGAGGCGCAGACGGAGGAGAGGCGGCCGGCCCAGCCCGCAGCCCCGAGTGCCCACCCCGGTCGGGGCCCTGCAGGACTGCTCAGCCAGAGCGCCAGCCTGGTGGAGACAGCTCCCACTGGAGCGGTGAGGGACTGAACGGTGTGCAGACACAAAGTAATTCACAGACTCGGGAAAGAACCAACGTTTATAAGCGGCTGGGGAGATGAACCCAAAGGTAAATGAGAGGGAAAGGGTTAAAGTGCACAACTACATAAAGTCAGCTAATGGAACAGATTATCTTAGTCCCTAAGGAAAAATATTTTTCAAACAGGCAAAAGATGGAAGAAAACAACTCTGAACAAATTAGTAGTTTACAAAGTGACAAAGGCCAGGAGAGTCGGAGGGAGTCTCTGACAGTCGTCACGGGCTCAGCTTTGTCTGCCTTCCATTCTGAGGCTCTAACTAGCTGCTGCTGCTGCTGCTGAGTCGCTGCAGTCGTGTCCGACTCTGCGCGACCCCAGAGACGGCAGCCCACCAGGCTCCCCCATCCCTGGGATTCTCCAGGCAAGAACACTGGAGTGGGTTGCCATTTCCTTCTCCAATGCATGCAAGTAAAAAGTGAAAGTGAAGTCGCTCAGTTGTGTCCGACTCTTAGTGACCCCATAGACTGCAGCCCACCAGGCTCCTCTGTCCATGGGATTTTCCAGACAAGAGTACTGGAGTGGGGTGCCATTGCCTTCTCCCAACAAACCAGCTACAACCAGGCAAATACACATACATACTTTTGTTCTACCCTCCTCCCCAAATAGGTAAAGCAGCCAACATTTTGACAGACACAAGATTCTGTACAGATGGGGGCGGGGGTAGACCCTCACCCAGGAAGTGTCTGTCCCAGCCCACTGACAACGGCCTGATCACGGCTTGAAGGACTGAATGCATTTTCTTTTCACAGCCCAGGAGTAGCTTATTCACCCACAGATGTATGTAGCTCATTAAAAAATAATTTCTAAGAAAGAAACCAAATATTTCAAATTTATCCAACATATCCATGGCCTATCTTCATTAGTTCAGTTGCTTTAAAGCAACACTAAGAAACAGGAACACATTTATTCTTATGAGAAACTTGTATGTTAATATTTCTTTAAAAAAAAACCCTCAAAATTCAAGCTATTTGCATAACTTAACAAAAGTATATTCATGTGTTACCACTGCAATTAATAAAAAAACTAAAAACTGAACTGCATTTACACAATTTTTAGTTGATGTCAAATGAAGCAGTCCACGTCCCATGGAGAAAAGCCCTCAAACCTGCAGGAAAGGCCAAGGTCTGCTGCTGAGTGCAGCGAGGGGGGGCTGGGTACAGGGAGCCAGGGGGCGAACCTGAGGGCGAGACTGCCACCTGCTGGACGGCATCTTCAAACTTCTGCCAGCGCAGCCCAGCGCCTGGCAACGCGCTGCAAAACAGGCTGCCTTTGTAGTCCAGGCACCAGAGGTACTTCTCGGAGACCGCCAAGCTGAGGATGCCGTGGCCGGGCCCCGAGTAGCCCATCCAGCTTTCTGCAAACTGACAAGGACAGAGCCTGCTGAGTCGGCGACAGAAGACACAGCTGCATGTGCCCCACACTCGGCAATACGAGAAGTGCACCAGCATTAAAGTCGCGGAGCTGAAAGGGCTGTGTATGTGCGAGTGTGCGTGTCTGTGAAAGGCCCTCTGAGACGGGCCCCGCTGTCTCTGGACCAGCTTTAACAGAAACACTGGGAGATGGGAGCTGCTGTCCCTGCAAGGACCCCACCACGTCCCTGGATAAACGCTTTCTTGTAGATACTGAGACCTCTTCCCTAACCCGGGGCCCACACCGTCATCCTACAGGTGCGCCTCACTTCCCACGAGAGCGTAGCCTGGTCTCTGTGCGTCTGTCGTCACAGGAGAAACGGCACCGCCGCTGCCTTTGTTTTCTCAGGGTACGGTTTGAGTCCTGCTCCAGTCACCAGACAGGCGGCCCACCCTGTGGCTGACGGACACCTGGCCAGGACACTGCCTGACTGGAGTTTGGAGACTAAGGTTTAGCTGAGAGGAGTCTTTCAAAAAGCAAAGCTGAATACAGCGTGTACTTTAATAAAAGTTTTCCAAAACTGCAAAAGAAACCCATGTATTTGCACAATTACCCACACAAGGACGTGCACTGCTCCACACAGCACGATGCCCGATTCTTCTCAGCTGGCCCTGCTCCCAGGACACGCCTTATCTACCCCCTCGAAACCCACCAAATGTGGCTTTCAGATGGCTGGGCTGGGTGAAGGCAGGCGAGGTCCTCACAGTGCTAGGGGCCCCCTCACCAAGGACTTTCTAAAACTCTGCCCGAGAAGCCCAATCGCACAGGCCAGAGCTGCCTGGCTGATGCCGGGGCGGGTGGGGGCCCGGTGGCCACCCCCTCTCCGCCCTATGCTCATCACCAGCGCCCAAGTCCTGCTCCACTAGGAGGATCTGCAGACTGTCTGGCTCGTCCCTGACTCCGACTCTGGGACCCAGGACTGCCCGTCACAGGCACTGCAGCGTCCCAGCGCCAGATGCAGACCTTGGCAGCCAAAGGCCCTGAAGAAAAGGCGCACACACAGAAAACTGCAGGGAAGGGCCCGCTGTCTTAAAGCAAGTAAGCGTGATGTTTTGCTCTCAAGGCAGGACAGACAGCACTGAAGTTTGAAAGAGGGGACCCTAGGGCCACCTTGGCCCCACCTGCTATGTGACCCGGTGAAGCCAACGAAGTGTCTGAGTCTCCACTTCCTCCTGTGAAATGGGAGCACCTGGCTCGTGGTTGTTTGCAGAGAAGTAAAGGAGCTGAATTTGTGAGTGCTGAGCGTGGCACCTGACCCCTGTGGGCGCTGCCCCAACGCCGTGCCTCGGCGGGACAGAGGTTCCAGAGGCACCTGGGGACAGCGCACGTGGCTGTCGGTTCCCCCGAAGGCCACACCTCACAGCCACACCGCAAGAAGAGTCGCAACACACAGCTTTGAACCCAAACACATCTAACGATAATTACTTGCTGGGCTTCCCTGTGAAGAATCCACCTGCCAGCGCAGGAGACATGGGTTTGATCCCTGATCCGGGAAGATCCCACGCACCAAGGAACAATTAAGCCCATGCGGCACAACTACTCAGCCTGGGCTTTAGGGACCCAGCCCACCGAGCCTGCGCTCTAGAGCCCGGGGGCCCAGACTACTGCAGTTCTTGTGCCTGGAGCCCAGGGTCGTCCGTGCCCTGCTGCCTCAGGTCCCGCAGGGAGCAGCTCCCTTCTATGCCCGTCACACCTTAGCACGATGTTGAGTCAAAGAGATGCGCATCTGAGGAGAGGGGGCGGGGACTGTCGGCCTCCAGCCTGCTCTGTGCCTTCTCCTCCACGAGGGGACGGGCCTCTGCCCCTGGGTTCCTGGAGTGGCCCAGGCCAGCCCAGCCACTCTCCAGGATGGTGAACACTAGGTGCCCATGCTGGGCTGGCCCTCCCGGGTCAGAATCAATGGTGAGGCCGCTCTTGTTGGCTACTGATTGGGAATGGCAGGTCAGCAGGAGCCCAAGCCATTTCAGATCCCTGTGCTGGAGTCCCCTCAAATCTGGGCCTCCAGCACTTGGCTTACAGGGTTGACAGTGGGAGTGTAACTTCTTCCCAGTGTCAGTTTGCCAGTGACTTCCCTTAAGGAAGGAGCCCTCGTACCTGATCAGCCTTGAGCAGCCCGGGGTCGTCCGTGCCCAGCTGCCTCAGGTCCTGCAGGGAGCGGCCTCCTCCCAGCTCTGTCACACTCGTCTCCGAGGATGAAGAGGGCAGCCCGTGGCCATAGATGTCCTCCTCATCACTGGATGTCAGCACCTGGTCCCGTGGGGGCTGCTCCTGGGCGCTGGCGGCCGAGGCCGAGGCCCAAGGAGGCGGTCGGCCTCCCCGTCCCAGGTCACTCTCGGAAGCGACTGCTGCCGTCTGGCCCGTGTCAGCGTCAGGAGCAGCGCACCGGGGACTCGGGCTGAGGTGGCGGGGGGCTCCCACGTGCGTCAGGAAGCCCTGCTCTTCGGGGGGCTCCTCAGCTCTGCCTTCGTCAGCTGTGGCCCCCAGAAGGCGCTGCTCTGTACTGGGGGCCCAGCTGAGGTGGGAAGGCTCCGGCGCCGAGTCCAGGAGGCAGGCTTCTGAGAAAGCGCCCAGGGGGCCATCAGGCTGCACAGTCCCATCCCCCCGGGCCTCCACCGCGCTGCCCGGCCCACTGTCCGCAGGACGAGGCTCCCCCTCAAGCTCCACGATGTCCTCAGTGTCCTCTGTGTGCTCTGTCAGATGCCAGGAGGAGCTCCCCGCCCCACCGGGCGGCTCTGTCCCGCCCTCCCCGTCGCCCAGGGGGCTTTCAGTTCTTCCCTCGGCTCTTCCGTTCAGCAGGTCGGGGGCAGGCAGGGGCACCTCCAGGACACTGAATGCCTCGGGGTCGCTGTACTCTGGCAGCACACCACCGGCCTCCCCGCTGAGACTGCTCTCCTGGTCAGGAGACCCCGTGCTGGACTGGTCCACGACGCTGCCCAAGCTGGAGGCCGCAGACGGCAGGTCCATGCTCACGGACTGGGGGCTGTCCCCAGGACACTCATGGCCGGGGGTCAACTCAAGTGAGCTGGGCCCCGCGGTGCTGCTCCCGCCTTCTACTTGAAACAAGAACAGTTAAGATTAGGCAGGACGCCACACAAGCAGCAAGACGTGAGCTAAGAAACAAAACCTGGCCTAAGAAAAAAGCATCTTAAATGAAGGAACTGTAATTGGTGAAGAATAAATCTCTCAGGTACAAAGTATCCCAATGCAGGGGTGTTTTAAATGGATGCAAATACTGTACACACGATGGGCTCTGAGGCTTCCTTCAAATAAAAACTAAGCAAAAACAAAGGAACAAATGGATCCCAGACAATTTTTAAAAGTTATTAAAACATTAAGGCATCTGATAACATTCTCCTTCAATACGCAGTGATCTTTAGCAGAGAGGCTCAACAGGCATCAAGAAGTAAGCAGTAAGTTTAAAAAATTCCATGTTAAATCCCGTATCTGGGACTTCCCTGGTGGTAGGTTAAGAATCCACCTACCAAAGCAGGGGATGTGGGTTTGATCCCTGGTCCGGGAAGATCCCATGTGCTGCCGGGCAACTAAGCCCATGAGCCACAATGATTGAAGGCCGAGCTCTGGAGCCTGTGAGCCGCGACGACAAGTCTCTGCAAGAAGGGGCCCCGTGTGACACAACCCCCACTCACTGCCACCGGAAAAGCCTGGGCATGGCACCAAAGACCCAGTACAGCCAAAAGTAAGCAATTTAAAAAAAAATCCCGTATCTGGGAACTTTCCTGGCAATTTAGTGGTTAGGACTCTGAGTTCACTGCCAAGGACATGGGTTCATACCTTGGTTGGGGAACCAAGATCTCACAAGCCCCACAGCATGGCCCAAAAAAAAAAAAAAATCCCATATCTGATGACACACCCAACACTAAACAGAAACTGGCGCACTGAAGACTCCCACAGCTTCCCTCCAGGTTCATAGGCTCTCTGGTCCAACAGATGACACACAGGAATAAGCCAAATCCTTACCTTAAGTGTTGAAAGCATAACACTTTGCGTTAAATACTGGATAAAGCTTTCACAGTGAAACTGCTCCAAGGAGGACAGACACTGCTGCCTGTGCTCTCGGCGAGCAGCCCCCGCCCGCCAGGCTGGTGAGAGCCCCACGTGGAGGGAGGGGGGCCCAGGCGCTCTGCCGCGGAAGGTACCTGTCTTCTTTGTCCTTTTCTTCTTTTTCACTCTGAGAGGCTTCACCACGAGCTCCTGGTCAAAGTCCTCGGAGCTGATCACACTGAACCTCTTCGAGGTGAGTGGGCCACCGCTGCCCAGCTCGGGGGCTGCCTGCGGCCCAGAGCCACTGTCCGTGGAGGTGAGTGAGCTGCTCCTGCTCCTGGGCTCACTGGCCATGGAGCTGGCCACCGAGGAGCCCCGGAGCCTCGTCTCGGAAGGCGTGGCCGCCGGCGGCTTCTCCGCACGCGGCCCGTGGACTTGTCCTGTGCACGCCAATGTCTCCAGACTGTCCCGCACTGGTAAAGAAGCTGGTTTTACTGTGGTTATCGGAGGGAAAGACGACGTGCTCTTACTATTAAGGGTAAAACATGTGTCCCAGGTGAGGCACTTCAGTGTCTGAAAGTCTCATGCATCAACCCCACAGGCTGGGTCAGAGCATCAGACGGAGGTTGGTCAGTGCCGAGTTCCCCTTCCTATTCACCCAGCCCCCAGCCCTCCAGACCCACAGAAACGAGTCCAGCAAATGTGAGACCCTGACTGACAGTAGGTGATCTTCAAGAAAAGTATCATAAACCGTTTTTTAAGAATCAAAGGAAATCTTCTGAATAACTCGTTTAAAGCTACAATCACTTAATGAGTAAATAAAAGTGGTAAGTTTTCTACATTATAAACTTTAATTACATACATTTTATAACAAAGTTTTGTAACAAATACATTTTATAACAAATACAAACCTATTGATGCTAGTCCTTCAGGCCTGCTTGAAATTCGTATAATGTTCCTGTCTCCCTTTAAGAAAAATATTTCATTTTCTGTGCAGGAAACAGACACGATATCACCTGATCCTTCCAAACCAGCAATTGTGGCCTGTCCAGAAAAAGAGAATCAGAAAGCCTGGCAATGGCAGTAGCTCAATCCGCACAAGCACGCGCTGGAGCCCAAAGAGGCCGAGTAACTGCTGTGTGCTGGCATGACTTTCTGAAGCTTGGGAGTGATTCAGCCCAAAGTGAGGCAGTACCCACAGATGGTAACTGAGTACCCATCAGGACCTTTCTGGGACCGAGCCGGCAGTCTCTCCCCGCCCCCAGCTGCTCGCTCCACTGGCCCCGGTTGTGCTATCGTGCCCATCCCGCCACAGGCGCATCCACTGGCCAGTCCAGACCCTGGCCCTGACCCCATGACGCCACACAATCCACGCCCTCCACTCGGATTCTCTCCCTGGCCCTTGGGAGTTTCAACTTGATTCAGATGCCACCTCCTTGGGAAGAGTCCCTGACAAGCTGGGCTTCCTCAGCAATGCCCAGGACTCTCAGAGCTCACAGCCCTTTACACAAACCCCCGCCTGGCCCGTCTCTCCTGGGCTGGATGTGTGCTGGCCAGTCTAGGGCCCCTGCCATGCGGATTCCCGCGGGAGAGGCCAGGCGGGCACTGAGAGTTGCAGTTGTGAATGAATGAGGAGGGAGACAGGACTCCTCCAACACCATCTGAAAGCCGTCAGCACCCAAAACAAAGGACGACCCTGAGCCCTCACTGACCAAAAAACATTCTTGCTTCCCGGTCAACAGCAAATAGGAGACTAGCTCAATGCAGAGGAGAAAATGGGTCTAACTCCTTTGTTAATTCTTAGATAACCCTGACAGTGGTCTGAAAGATTCCCATCGTGCTGCCACGTTCAGACTGTCTGTTCATGCCCCGCCTCTCTGGCTCCACTTCTCCACCTACAAAATGAAGCTAATTATACCTACTGGAGAAAGCTTTGGGTAAGCGTTCAGAAGAGAGGACTTGATGTATAATTATAGTATACCTTGACCCCACCAACTAATAAGTGCACATTAAGTTCAAAGAGAACCCAAAGAAAAAAGAAAAGCTGTGTTCTCTAGACCTGTGTTCTTTAAGAAGAGAAACTCAGGGCTAAAAGGCACCTTGGTGATTCCCTAGGCCAACTCACCTGTCCCTGCCCCATGTTGCAACAAAGACTTAGTGCAACTAAAAATAAATAAATTTTTAAAACAAAGAATATACTGAAACTGAACAGTTTAGAAAAAAAAATCCTAAAGCAATCTCTATTGGCAATAATCTCATCACCCTACTTTAAACAGAAATTGCTTCCAACCATGATTTAATAATGCTGGAAAGGTGTCCAAATACATCATCAAGTAAAGTGGGGGGAAAATGGCAAAACGAAGTAGCTTCACTCGGGAGAAGAAATAAGGGTAAAAGAAGAGGGTAGAAAGAAAGCTAGAGAAAGGGCCCCTGCCTCACTCAGCCTCACCCTGGGGAAACCCTGGGGAGTGGGCCCCTGTCTCACTCTTTCTGCTAATGTTTGAGTTTTGATCTCATTTCATTACGCTCACGGTAATTTGGTAGCCATAAAACACATGATCCAAAGAAATTATAAAGAACAAATTTACTTTTCTGCTTAAACAAAACACACACACACACACACACACACACACACACACACACACACTTTCTTAGCAGGGGATAGGACTACGAATATTTAAAGCAAATATTTTTTCAAATCTACAAAAACAACCAAACCTTCACCTGGTTTCCGTGACCAGCTCAATGGAAAAGGCAACGGACAGGACCCAGGCTGTTCCACCCTCTGAGAGGAAGCAGAAGGCCTGTACACACCCTCCTGCCTCTAGACACAAAGGTGCAGTGCCATCCCTTTGCTCACCTGGTTGACGGTGTCCAGGAGGTAAATGCTATATTCATTCCAACTCAACACCCAGCCTTCTTGGAAGAAGCACGACACGAGCCCCAGCTGCTTCTCAGGGGAGCTGCACCCTCCGCGCTCAGCGCAGTCCAGGCGTGGGTAAAGCTCGAAAGGCTTGACTCCTCCGGCGAAGACGTCTTTTAAGATAAACGTGGCCTGGACAGTCCCATGGATGTCGGCCTTCCACAGCCGGAGCCCAGGCCGGGACGCGTACAAGGTTAGATCGCTTTGCTTACAGAGTCCTGGTATAAAGCAGGCACCAAACTTCCCAGTGCTGAGACAAGGAAAAAAGGAGGGAAGAAAGGGAGAGACATGGACTGATTCACAGTGCTAGCTATCAAGCCCTCCTTTTAAGTCCAACAGGAATTTTTGGACTAAGCCAGAACAAGATTGATTCTTTTTCAAACCCTTTTCTACAGTGTGTGTTTTGGTTACGTGAACCGCTGGTCTAACCTGAGCCCACAGAGGACACGGCCTCTGCCCGCACCCCCTACAGCAGCCTCAGAAGTGTGCACCCCACGGAGCACGCATCCCAGTTACACACGCCGTGCCACAGCCTCATGATGCCGGAGTCAAGACTCATGTCCTAGAGAAAAGGACGCAGCAGCAGGAGGAGAGAGGCCCCCCACCCTGCTCTCAAAGTCTGCTCCTTCCGACGCCCACTGCTGGGTTCACCTAGCACCCCAGGGAACGAGCTTCAGGCCCAGAACTGGGGCAGCCCTTTCAGAACTTCTCTTAAACCCATAATCTCCATTCTGATCCTCAGGCGTGGTGGGTTTTTTTGGTTTTCCTCTGTTTAGTACCATGAAATAGCTAAAACAAACAAATAACAAGATGTACACCCAGGAACCTGTCGCTCAACTTTGGAAGTAAAGCCAACAGCCGCATCGTTGATGTTCTCCTGCTCCACAGGTCCCTGCCCCTCCCGGCCCCAGGTGTGAGTCCTACACTGAATTCTGTGTTCACTACTCTGTTGCTTCTATCAACACTCTAACCACATACCTATGTACTCCTAAACGCTACATACTTTGCTATAGACATACTTTTGTCTGTCATTTGTACTACAAAGTGCAATGCTACTTGTAGACTTTTGCAACTTGCTTGGAGAAGGAAATGGCAACCCACTCCAGTATTCTTGCCTGGAGAATCCCATGGACGGGGTTGCAAAGAGTCGGACACGACTGAGTGACTTAACTTTCACTTTAACCTAATAATTCTGAGATTTATCCTTGCTGAAAAAAGCGCTGAGGCTCATTCATTTTCACTGCTATATGGGACTCCATGATTTATTCACCCTCAGGCTGATGGGTATTTGAATTATTCCCACTTTTTCATTTTGAATCGTGCTCACCATGAGCGGGTCTGCACATGACCTCCTGGTGCCTGGGTCTGAGAGTTTGTCACGGACGGTTCAGAGGGGACTGCTGGACTGTCACGTGACTGCCGTGTTGCTGATTAAGAGCAGATTCAGGTCAGGAAGACAGTTCCAACTTTTCCCTGTGTGTTTACACCAGCCTCCCTCCCGTCAGCAACCTGGGAGTTCTCACTGCTCCACATCTCTGCCGAAGCCCCGTGTCTCCCAGGGCTCAAACAGTGAGAGTGCAGTCTAGCCCTAAGTCCTCTGACTCTGTCAGAAGCACTTCCCTCATTCTGAACAGCAGAAGGCAGTGTGGCTTGTTTTTAATACTTATTTGGCCGCATCAGGCTTTAGCTGCAGCATGCGGGACCTCTGATCTTCATTCAAACTCTCAGTTATGTCACGCAGGACCTAGTTCCCTGACCAACGGCTAAACCCAGGCCCCCTTCGTCGGGAGTGCAGAGTCTCAGCCACGGGGCCACAGCGAAGTCCCACAGCCCCGCCACTCGCCCCATGCCGTGGACTTCAGCTCCCTCACCCGTAAACCAGGGATAACAACCCCCACCTCGAAGGCTGATGTGAGGCTGAGTGACAGTCGGGGAAGATGACAAGCAACGCCGTTGACACGGCAGGCCCCCAGATGCTCACTGCCTCTGCCGGCGCGCTGCTGTGGGCGCCGGGCCCGCCTCACCCTCGCCCCGCACAGCAGCGCCTGGCTCCCAGGGCGGCGTCCCAGCGCCCCCCAGGCGAACTCAGCTGGGTGCTTCTCTGTGGTCAGCGTCTCACTGCATCCCTCTGGACAGGGTCCGCGGAGGACACAGTATCAATTCAACTCTGAAGTGAAGATCACCAGACTAGTCCGACACCGTGGGTCATTCCTAGACAGCCCCACGGTCAGCACCGTGGTGATTACTGCCTCTGGTGATTTGTTCTGCCAAGGTTCTCAGTAGAGACGCCCACAGGAGTTCCAGCAGGACGGCCCATAACCTCTTCCTCCTGCCTTTCCTGTCAATTTCTATTTGGTGACCCAATTTCCAAACCGAAGTATTTTCCTTCTACTAATAAGTTCTCTTAAAAATCTGTCACTTCAGGTGGGGTGACTAAAGCCTTCACTTTAATCAACATTTAGTGAGCTCCCGCACCATGTGAGCAGCTGTGGTGCAGGCAACAGCAAAGGTGCAGGAGGAAGGTGCGGCCCTGGCGTGTGACACACGGTAGCCGACGTGTGTCAGAGACGCGCCACCTCTGCCGCTCCAAGAGCTGCTCAAGGCCTCTAGACAAAGGGGACACACCGTGCCTGGGCCATGGAGGGCTAGACCTTGGACACTGACTGGACCATGACCCTCTGGGGAAGGACAAGCCGAGCAGGGCGGGCGGGGGCCCTGCTCCAAGGAGCCACTGAACTGTGTTGGCAGCAGGCTGGGAGAGTCGGGGTGGAGGGCCGTTTGCCCTGAGCGGTATGTAGCCAGTTACCCCGACTCGTCCGCCACCCACACGCAGGGTGACTCCCTAGCGCCGGCTGAAGTCATTCTGAATCAGACACAGAAACTCTAACTTTTAAGGTCAAAGCTCTACAGGATTTTAAAATCACAAATCAACCGAGTTTCTCAACTTTGGTGGGGCTGTTTTCTAGAAATATCAACCATGACTTTAAAAAATGTCTTCACTTCCTTTATGAGACACACCAATGTTGAAAGTAGTGTTTCTAGTTATCAAATTCTAACCATAAATCAGATTTTCTAATTTATGTACAATAACGCTGAGCAGCAAGACAGACAGCCGGAAACGAGACAACAAGCCACAGCCTGGACAGCAGGCTCAACAGCCAGATGCCCAAAGGCACCAGAGGGCACAATAGCGACGCTGGCCCAGAGCCCGCGTGGCTGGGCAGGGGCCCAGGCTCCACACCCACCCTGGCCCCGTGGGTGCTGCCGACCCGGATGGCCTGCCACCGGACACGGAGGAGAAGCAGACGACTGGGCGCTGCGATCGCCTGGGAGACACACACGCACTGTTCTGTTCAACCTGAGGGGGTTCACGGGCTGATCACCCACCAGCCCCTGCAGCCGTCCCCAGGCCCGGCTGGCCCGCTGACAAGACAGCCTCTGCCCTCTTTGGGCCAAGCTGGCCCCGCTGCGGCCCTCCTGGGCTCAGGGCTAAGACCTGCACCATCACCCGGTCACCCCGCGTGCGGGCCCACACGCCCAGACCCCCAGACCCCCACACGCCCAGACACCCAGACCCCTAGACACCCCCATCCCCACACATACCCATACCCCCAGACTCCCACACCCACACACCCACCCAGCGTGCACAGCCCACCCCTCCTCCCTCAGCTCCCCCAACCCCGTGGCCTGCGCCCCACAGGTGTTTTTTTTTGGCCAAGCCACACGGCATGTGGAATCTTAGTTCTCTGGCCAGGGATTGAACCCATACCTCTTGCAGTGGAAGAGTGGAGTCCTAACCACTAGACCCCCCAGGGAAGTCCCCACAAGGGAGGTGTGCCTGGCCACCATGTTGCCAGAGCCAAAGGCCCAGCTGGGCGCATCGCTCGGGGCCAGTCAGCGGCTGCAACACGGCTCTTTCTGACAGGTAAAGACGGAGTGCGCTGGCACACAAGGCCTCCCTCTGCCAGTGACAGTCACTCATCAGAGAGCTCCTAGGTCCCAGAGCTTTAAACGCCGTCCAGAGGCCCTCAAGGGCACCGCCGCGGCCACCTGCTGCCCGGAGCGCGTGTCGCCCCCACCTGCCACCCCAGCCTGGCCCTGGAGGAAGACCACGCCCTGCCTGCAGCGATGCTCTACCCACTGCCCAGACCACCGCCTCCAATGGTTCCCTCCTCCCACAACCCAGAGCCAGCCAACCCATCGGCTCTGCCTTCAAAGCATCCCTGCCACGCCGCCCCGGTGCGAGCCCGACTCTCACCTCGGTCACCCAGGACCCCAGTAGCCTCCGTGGTGGCTGCCCTCGCCCCCTCCACAGGGCAGCCAGAGTCAATGCCAGCTCGTGACTCTAACACAGCCCCAAGCGGGGCTGTGAAGCGTACAAGATGGGCTCCTAGACCCTCCTCTGCACCCCCACACCTGGCCTGAGCTCCTCTGAGGGGTCCTCACGGCTCCCCCAGCCCTCTCCCAGGAATCGGCTCAGACCCCACGGCACAGGAGGGTGGGGACACGTCTGCCTAGGCAAAATACACCAGACAGACATCCTCACTGCTCCACCCATTTATTATTATATTGTTACCGCTGAACATTCTAGAACATGCTTACTTAAGGTTGGTCTCCCCACAGGAACGTGAGCTCCTTAAGACCAGCGCTCTTGTCCCCCTCGCTCACAGCGGTCTTTCCCAGATCGCGCAGGGTACTGGGCACAGAGCAGACACCCAGGAAGGATCCTCCAGGGTTGAATGGGAAACACGCTCCCAAGATGACCTCATCCAGGCCAGGGGGCTCAGTGGCACCTGCATCTGACGACCTCATCTTCATTTCTGGCCCAGCCCCCTCTCCTGAGCTCCGACCTGCGCACGTTACTCCCGATGGAGATTCCGGCTAGCCTCCTAACAGGCATCTCGAACCCAACACACCCGAGAAAGAACCCAGACGTCCAGAGCTTAAGCCAGGGCTTCCTGTCTGAGTTAAAGGGCTTCCCTCTCTATCCGGTTGCTTTAGCCAAGGGCACAGGAACCCTTCCTTACTCTGTTCCCCTCACCCCCTGTATCGAATTCC
>SJYR01000340.1:273389-292135 GCA_006410655.1 Kobus ellipsiprymnus
CGCCCCCACCCCCGGCCTCTGCAGACAGCGGTGTCCCTTCCCCTGGCACTCCTCCAGCTCCAGCCACCGGGGGAGGGGCTGGACCGAGCCTGCTGCAGCCATTCTTCCACCAGGAGCAGGTCACAGAAGGGGTCGTCTCTCAGCCAGGAGCTCTGACCCCTGCCAGGCCTAGGTCCCCCTTCTTCGGGACACCCCAGCCCGGGTTACAGCCCACGTCCTGGCCGCACCCCTCACTAGGCTCCATGCAGGAGACACAGCCAGTAGCGCTGAGGTCACCTGCGTCCACAGTGGCGTGGTTCACGGAGGGAGTGTGGCGGGAAAGCCCACCTGACCTGACCTCTGAGCCGAGCTGTGCAGGAGGCGGCCTGCGAGGAGCAAACGCCAACATGAGACGCAGCGGGGGGCTGGGGACCCACGTGGAGCCCCGGCCCTCGCGGCGTGACCCCGCGCAGCTCACCTTTTCCTCGGCTGTGTCCCGACCTGCTGCACAGACCGCTCCTCAGTGTAGAACAGCAGGCTCCTCTGCAGCGTGGAGACCAGCAGCACCTTCTGGCTGTAGTCCAGCTGCACGATGGAGGCCGGCTCCTCCAGCACCAGGCGCGAGTGGCAGACGCCCTGCGGAGAGAGGCACGTGAGGCCCGCAGGGCAGGCTCCGGGGGCCCCAGCTCCCAGGACTGGCCCACGACCCTCCTGCGTCTGCATTCCGGCCAATGTCTACCTTAAATGAAGGCTCTCATCCTCACCGCGTTCAGTGCCAACCCACTGCGATACGACCCGGAGAAGCCCTCACTGGTAAGAAAACTGTCAGGGTCACCATCTAGGTCAGGCCAAAGCAAGGAACTTGCTTTGAACTTGGCAAGGAACTTGCCAAGAAACGCTTAGAACTTCGGTATGATTTTTATAAAGGCTTTCAGTGCACATGTCACTCTGTCCCTCCCTGTTCAGTGAACCCAGGGTAGGCAAGGCACGAGTGGGGAAGCCGGAAGATGTGAGGAGCCATAGGAACCGTGACATCCTGCATTCACAGCAGCAAGGCAGACATGCTTCACCCTCTACCGCCTGACGCAACAGCAACGACGACGATGCAACTCAACACGCCTCAACTCGCCGCTCCTTTGAGTTTCTCAGATGGGGCTTATATAGGTCACTAGGCGTGCACAGCGCTACAAACAATCTCAGCTGTTACAAAACCATGAATCTACACTCGTGGAGTGAGAGCGGGAGGCCGCGGCCACCACCATCCTGGCTAATTTGCTCTTTCCCTGCAACCTGGTTCAAAGAAGGAAGACTCCATAAAGATCTAAGCAGAAATATGTTGCACCATGTGTATTATTTATTCCAAAAGAACACAATGGGACTTTCTAAAAAATTATTGTGACAACTTTCAGAGTTCATATCACAACCTCCTCCACAAAGGGTTCAAAGTAATTCTGGGGACATTATATCCTGGCCTACGGAAAGGGTCAGAAGAGACAGGTTAGAAGAAATGAAAATTGTATTAAGTATGTTAAAGAGCCAAGTCAAGCTTTGCGAGGCGCTTTATCGCTGACACAAATGGTGTGTCTTTGGGCCAAGTATCTGCGCCTGTAAGTCCCTCTTCTCCTGAAGCCTGTTTCTTTAACTGTGTAGAAAATACTGATGCAACGCCGTAGACCTTTGCGGCGAAAAAGGGAGCAGCCATCAGATTTGCTGGTAAGATTTACATACAGTGAAAGTCACCCTTTTTAGATATATGATTCTATGAATTTTGACAAATGCATACCAGTGTGTAACCACCAGCATGACTGAGACGGGGAAATTCCCATTATCATGGACTCCAGCAGCATGGACATGAAGCCAGAGTTCCTTCCCACCTTTACTTACACAAACTGCAGTTTTTCAACTTTTGACTTAGCTCGTAATGGAATTAAATTCATTGTATTGTGCTATGCAAAGGGCTTCCCTGGTGGCTCAGCTGATAAAGAATCCACCTGCAATTCAGGAGACCTGGGTTTGCTCTCTGGGTTGGGAAGATGCCCTAGAGAAGGGAAAGGCTACCCACTCCAGTATTCTGGCCTGGAGAATTTCATGGACTGTACAGTCCACGGGGTCGCAAAGAGTCAGACAGGACTGAGCAACTTTCACTGTGCAAACCCATACATCTTTTCTGCAAATTTTATGAACACCTGTGTCTTTAAAAATGGATCAGAACCTCAATAAAGCTAGGAACAAATGACCAGGATGCCAAGGTGTGGGGAAATGAACACAATGGCACCGGTCAGGCTCTCTCACTCCACGCTCTGTAAACAGTGGCTGTGCAGCTGTGTAACAGCCGAGACTGCTTAAGGCACCGTGCGTGTGCATCACGAGGTGCTCGCCTGGCCACAGGCCACCTTTGCTCTGGTTGAGCATAAACAAGCTTCCCCTGGAAAAGCCCTGAAGGATTGTGTGCGGTTACATTATATCTGCTGTGCCAGCTAGGAGAGAATAAACGTGTCTGTAGTTCCTACGGCTCCTCACATTTTCTTCCAGCCTCTTCGCCCGCACCTTGCCTACCATGGGTTCAGGGAACAGTGCTCACAGTGAGATACAGCGAGACAATCAGTGCTGTGAGCAGGGTCAGCAGTACACAAGGAGAGTGCTCTCTGCGTGACTTTTCCCATTTCCTGACGTGCATGAGCAATGTTCCCATGGTGCAGCCCACGCTGTGGGAGTGACAGCGGGAAGGCACAAACACGGGTCCCTGAAAACCTTAACAAAATGTTTTCCGGGCGAGCAGCGGTTCTCAAAGTGTGGCCCACAGACCTCTCGGGGTCAAAGTCATTTTCATTATGAGGTCTTCTCTGCCTTCTTCATGGAGCAGTGGTTCATACTGCTGGTGGGTAGAACTCCTGAAAGATTGGGGTGGGGGGTACCCCAAGGCGAGAAGGGCACCAAACTCCAGGAGCTGTCACGGGGCCCCCGGCCACTGGGCATGTGCAGCAAAAACGTGAATTTCCCTTCAGAAGGTCTCTGATGCAGCAAGATAACGATCCCAACAACTCTTGACCTTGGGGACACCTTTGTATTCTGTGATGAAACCGGGCTTGCACACGGCTCCCCGGCTGAGGCTGAAGTCCTGTGGTTCTTTTGAGGAGGAGCACCTGGACGACTGTACGAGCTGGGAGCTGAATTTTTTTCCCCACAAAATACATTTTTATTTGAAATACTAGAATCATTCAAACTTGGGTATTTGGCAGGCATTTTCTCAGAAGGAATAAAGCATATCTGTCACTTCAAGGAAAATAAGTGAGGGTATTTTTTGCTGATAATAAGACTTGATCTTTACAAATGAAGATCAGAATCTGAAAACCTGTATCCACTCTTGTGAACCTGATATTCCCAACAGCTCAAGACCTTTCTCATCAGAATGACGGAGATATTAACAATGGTGTTGTTTTTGTTTTCAGTTCAGTTCAGTCGCTTAGTTGTGTCCAGCTCTTTGCGACCCCATGAATCGCAGTACGCCAGGCCTCCCGGTCCATCACCAACTCCCGGAGTTCACCCAAACCCATGTCCATTGAGTCGGTGATGCCATCCAACCATCTCATCCTCTTTCGTCCCCTTCTCCTCCTGCCCTCAATCTTTCCCAGCATCAGGGTCTTTTCACATGAGTCAGCTCTTCGCATCAGGTGGCCAAAGTACTGGAGTTTCAGCTTCAACATAAGTCCTTCCAATGAACACCCAGGACTGATCTCCTTCAGAATGGACTGGTTGGATCTCCTTGCAGTCCAAGGGACTCTCAAGAGTCTTCTCCAACACCACAGTTCAAAAGCATCAATTCTTTGGCGCTCAGCTTTCTTCACAGTCCAACTCTCACATCCATACATGACCACTGGAAAAACCATAGCCTTGACTAGATGGACCTTTGTTGACAAAGTAATGTCTCTGCTTTTTAATATGCTGTCTAGCTTGGTCATAACTTTCCTTCCCAGGAGCAAGCGTCTTTTACTTTCATGGCTGCAGGCACCGTCTGCAGTGCTTTGGGAGTTTTTGCTTTATATTAAATTAAATGCATCAACATCTGGAAGATCTGCATCACTCGGCACGTCAATATTTTCCAAGTGACCAACACGCAAAATTACAGAACTACAAAGTCACACAAAAGGAGTCAAGGAGCCCTTCAAAGTGCAAGACACACCAATGGATTTCACTGTAACAGAGCAACAAAAATTCACCCACATGCTTTCAGATTCCATGTTGTAACCAACCTTTCAAGAAACTAATTTGGGGATGTGATTAAAGAAGAACATAACACAGTTCTCTGGAAGGGCTATTTAAACACTATTTCCCACCACGTATTTGTGTGAGGCCAAAATTTCTTGATATGCCCCAACCAAAACAATGTATTATGACAGACTGAATGCAGAATCCGGCTGTCTTCTATTAAGGCACATATAAAGAGATTTGCAAAAATGTAAAGCAATGCTACTCTTGAAAGCAGTAGTAGTTTTTTGTTTTTGTTCTGTCACACTGCAAGGTATGTGGGATCTTAGTTTCCCAACCAGGGATCAAACCCAGGCATCCAGCATGGAAGCGAGGAGTCTTAACCACTGGGCCACCAGGCAAGTCCCATGTTCCGTGTTTTGTTTTTGGCCTCGCCTTGCAATTTGTGGGATTGTCCAACCAGGGACTGAATCCGGGCCCTCCGTACTGAGGGCTCGGCGTCCTAACCCCTGGATCACCAGGGAGTTCTCAGCACTATTTATTTTCACAGAAATATACAAAAACTTAACCCATACAAACAGAACCTATCTGGATACCTCTTTTTAAGAGGTATAATGTAAAGGGGTCCTGGGACCAAAAAGTTTGAGAACTACTGCGACAGAATGTTCGTGATAGACAGGTCAGTCTCGGATCAGAGGGACTCAGAGTTACCCAGCTAGTAATCGCTGAATTTCTGGATGCACTAGGAATAATGGCTACAAAAACAAAGACGACGACGAAAGGATCATACCACCAAGGAGAGAATTCCAACTGGGCAGACGTCTGAGAAAACAAAGCACAGGCAGGCTTAAAGCCACCCACACGACAGAAGCAGACCCTCGGCCTGAAGCTGAGCTCTGCTGGGCGTCACCTGGTGCCTGGACCCCTGGGAGCCTGGGTTTCTTATCTACTGACTGAAGATCAGAATGTGAGGCTTTAGGGCTCTGTCCAGAGGCTTAAAGAGCAAATACAGGGGTGGAGCTGGCTCCTTGCTACCGCCAACCTCCTCCTCCTTCACCACTCTCCCACAACCAAAGTTTGGCTGGGGTGAGCTCACCACCCACTCCGACCGCTGTCCACAGAGTGGACCAAGACTGCTGCCTGCCATGTTAGTATTCAAGGGAGGTGGCAGCCATCAGCCACAGGGCTATCCTCTCCCCCACCCCAGGGCGCACCCTCAGGGAGCTCAGGGTGGAGTACAAAGGCTACCCTGCATCAAGCCAGCAGCCGCTGCGGGCTGCCCCCAACATGTGGCTGAGGGGTTCAGGATGGGAAAGCACGGGACACCGGCCCCAGGGTGAAGGTGCACATCAAGGAACGTGATCTCGGGGAGCCCAGACTCGCATCTTCCCACACAGAAAAGTGCTAAATTCGTTAACTTGAGAGATTTTTTTCTTCTTTAATTAGCACACTTCTTGATGTTCAACAAGCAGGTTTGTTTTTTCAAAGCTCCTGTAGATCCTGGTTCCTCCCCCACCTCTTTGGAAGGATCCCTCAGAGTTATCTGAGACCGTCTCCCAGGCTTAAGTCCTCAGTAAGTCCACTGAGTAAAAATTCTCAGCTTTTAGGCTGTGCTTTTTATTTTCCAGTTGATGACTGTTGTGACTCTGAAATGTCTCAAGTCCTCCTCTACAAACCGTCAAGGAATAAGGCTTGGTAGTGGCTTCTTTTCTAAGTGGTAGCAACAGACAACAGGAGAGTGAGAAAAGCGTATGTTCGAGTAGAAACAAAGGCCAATTCTTAACACATAGAAGTAGAAGCTTATAAAGCATCAGGAAAGCCCTTGAAAGAAAATGTTACGAACAACAACTGAGAACAGAAAGAGACAGCAGGGAGTTTTCTGGTGGCCTAGAGGTTAGGATTCCAGGCTTTCACTCACGAGACCTGGGTTCAATCCCTGGCTAGGGAACTGAGATCTCACCAGCTGACTGGCGCAGACAGAAAAAATGGGACAAGGATCAAGAATACAAATTAACCAGCTATAATTTCTCCAATTATCTGACCAACAATACTTCTGAAAATGACTTTACCTGATCTAGATCCAGAGAAGAATAGACGATTTTCCCTTTATCATCTCCGGAGAACAGTTTCATCCCATTGGGGCTCCAAGCCAGAGCTGTTATGCTATTTTTGTGAATGCCAGTGACGTCAAACCTCCGAAGCTATGAATAAATGATAAAAATACATGCAAGAAAAAGAAAAGGAGAGACACTGTGAAATGGAGCTGTGTGGACGAAGTGGTATGCAATCCCTCCTGTTTTGTGGAGTAACTGGTGCTCCCAAGCTGCTTTCCATGCAAAACCCTGCACAAGGGCCCATCTGTCTATTTTCCTTGAAAACTGACGGAGAGGAGCCAGAGACTATTGAGCAATTTAAATTACCCATATGTGCTTTTCACCAAGTGTCCTACCAGCAACAAAAATGTTATCTGACTATGAAGAGCACAGAGTTAGGCTTTTTTGAGCAAATATTTTCTCGGCAGATGAGGACTTCTCATTTTAAAGGATGAGAGGAATTTGCCAAGAAATTAAGAAATGCTAAAATGGTTGGCACTTACCTGTTTATTTCTCCCTGGCAATGAGGATACAAGCTGAAAAACTGCAACCCTCCCAGAGGCTGTGCCTGCAGCCACCAGGTCATCAAAGCAGCTCAGCAGCTTCACCACCGTGATGGACTCCGTCTTCCCCTGAAAGAGCAAACATCTAAAATCAGATGGGCCTGTCACGGGGCCAGATTTCAAACTGAAACAGCGCCTTCATGCGAAATGGAAAACCTCACCACACAGCAGCCTATACATACTCCTGACTGAAAACATACACGGTTCAGAAAGATAATTACATCTCTTTTTCTTTCCAGGTTTTTTATTTTTGAAATGACAAAGTGTGAGCCACTGAGCTCTTCTCAAGAGAACTCCAAGGAGCTTGGACAAGAGAGACTGCCCGCGAAACCGGAGTCTGGGGTCAGGAGAGCCGCCCCGCTCCCAGGCTCTGCTTCCTCCTCCCTCAACTCGGACAAGCCCCACCAGCGGCCCCTTGGTGTGCGCCTGCCGCACAGCCGCGCTGGAGGGCCAACAAGCGCTTCATACACTCGTTCCCGGTGTGTCTTGATTCTTAGACCAATAATCATATTAAACAACATTAACGCAGGCTTAATATACTGGTTTAGTAAAAGCACACGTCAAGCATTGACTACAGATCTTCAGGCTTCCAGTGCACCTGAATAATCGTTTTTTATTTTGAAACCACTCATTCAAAAAAATTACACAACCATTTCCACCTTGCTAAGACATATGGCAAGATCGTCAATAAGCCGTTTTGAACCCTGATGCAGTAATTTACATGGTAATCAATCTGTCAAACCCGAGCGCACCCCGCGCGTTCAGGATCCTGAGTCAGCTGCTGGGTTAACGCACAGCAGGGCGAGGGCCTGGCCTCTCAAAGCGGAGCCACAGCAGCGAGACGTGCACACAGAGAGCCGCCCCAGTGAGTGGAGGTGGTCACGCGGGAGCGCTCTTTCAGGCCCTGTTCAGCTATAAATAGGCCTGGTGCCAGAGCACGACACGGGGTGAGGGAGCAGATCTTAAGCGACAGGAAGGAAAAGCGGACCCGTGACGATGCCTGCTTTTGCAGGTGTGCCATCTGAAGTCTTACTGGGACACCCTCTGGAACAGGCTGGAAGGAGGAGGGCATGGGCCCAGACAGGAGGACCAGCCAGGAGCTTTCTGCGCTCGTTCAGGCGGAGCGAGTTCGCGCCCAGTCAAGAGAAGTGGCCAACTCCACAGGCGCCAGAGCAGAAAACCCTGGGGAGGAAAGACAAGTGGGAGGCCGGTGAGGATGCTGGCGGCAGCAAGGGGCAGGGCACAGGCCTCTCAGCAGCACGCGTCCTGCGCCAGGCTGCCTGGCTGGCACCGCACAGGCGTTACATCCTGGGATCCTCAGACCACCGAGAGCGCAGGACCTGGAGCCTTCCTCGTGATACCAGGGCTTGTGAGATTGGTCTCAGGTCACACAGCCCGGGGGAACCGAGTCAGGACTTGGCCTGAGTGTGACTGCAGAGCCAGGCCCTGGTCTGCCTCGGGGCTCCAGCAGACCCACAGCCGTGGACGTGGGAGGTGGGGCTGGCCAAGGAGGAGCAGGACGCTGAGCGGAGGGCAGGGACTGTGAGGGACGGCTCCACCTCCACTCGCAGGCGAGAAAGGCGCACAACAGCCTTAGGTGTGTATTGTCTGACAGCCAGCGGGGCCTCCCTGGTGGTCCTACTGCAGGGCGTGCAGGTCTGATCCTTGTTTGGGGAACTAAGATCTGGCACTCTGCATGGCATGGCCAAAATAAAAAAGAATATTTTTCCTGGGAATTTGTAATTACAAAAACTGCTACTCCATCAGGAATCAAAATCGTTTATTGGAGATCTTGCCATGTCGTAGCACAAAATCAATCAGCTGTGTAATTTTTCTGAATGAATGGCTTCAAAATAAAAATCATCGCACAGATGGGCTGGAAACTGCAATGCCTGTAAACATGCTTTTAATAAACCAATGTACTAAGCTTGACTTAACATTCTCTAATATGATTACTAATAAATGTCATCATTCTTGACGTAAGAACCAAAACATCCAAAGAATCAGACTATCATACCCAACTATACTTCAGACAGAAACAAAATATGAAGTTTCAACTTCTGACAGGATAACACTCTAGCTGTTCTGAAAAACACTGCCCTCCAAACACCCAGAAATGCTGAATAAGATACATAAAGCACTTATTAAACGCTCAGCTGACCTCTGTAAAGTAAAGAAAACCTACAAGAGCCGAAACCCAGAGTCCTGTCAAACCAGACAGAAGCCAGCCCTGAAGCCCCAGGCTGCCCAGTGACCGACCAACACGCAGACCCGGGATTTTCTCAGGTGAGCAGCGGGAGTGAGGACAAGGCTTCGGGCCAGATGAGGTGGGGAGCTGGACCTGCTGCTGCTGCTGCTAGGTCACTTCAGTCGTGTCCGACTCTGTGCGACCCCATAGATGGCAGCCTACCAGGCTCCCCCGTCCCTGGGATTCTCCAGGCAAGAATACTGGAGTGGATTGCCATTTCCTTCTCCAGTTGGACCTGACCTCCCCATAAAGACCTAACGCTCAGTGAAAGTATGAACTAGGGAAAAATCAATTTGCCGGCAAACGGGGCCGACAAGGAACTCAGTCTTGTATCTCCGGCACTGGCTGAAGTGAATAGAAAGAACAGTTCCTAAGGATCTGTAATCACAAACCTGCCCCGTCCAGCACCAGGGTTTGAGGTTACTCTCCCTCCCCACTCAAAAGCGGCTCCGTGCAGGCAGCTCATCTGACACGCTTCCTTGTCTGTGACACTGCAGGGGCCTGGCAGAGTGACCACAAACCCTACCTCTGGGGACTCAGTCTTGGCCCAGCCCCTCAGGGTTCACATGTGTTGGGATCAGCCACACAGTTCACAGTCAGAGATGACCACAGGGCAACAGCCCCACGAAGAGGACTCAGCTGAAAAAACACTAACAGAACTGGACAACCCCCTCACCCCAACTCAAGCAGTTTCATGTAGACTAAGAAGAGCCAGAACCGGAACGGAGATATGCTTAAGGGGAGGATAAACTGGAAATCTGGGATTAGCAGATATACGCTACTACACATAAAATAAAAACTAAAGACCTACTGTATAGCATTGCTGCTGCGACTGCTAAGTCGCTTCAGTCGTGTCCGACTCTGTGCGGCCCCATAGACAGCAGCCCACCAGGCTCCCCCGTCCCTGGGGTTCTCCAGGCAAGAACACTGGAGTGGGCTGCCATAGCACAGGGAACTATAGTCAATATCTTGTAATAACCTACACTGAAAAAGAATCTGAAAAAGAGTATGTAACTGAATCACTTTGCTATACACACGAAACATGATAAATCAATTATACTTCAGTAACAAAATCGGCTTTAAAATTTTCAAGGACTATAAAGGAAATTGAAACATAAGAGCAAACCACTATCAGAAATAATTAAATATATATGAAAAAGAATCAAAAGAATTTAAAATCTCAGTGGCAGATTAAAAAGCAGATTAGTCACAGCTGAAAGAAAAATCACTGAATTAGATGACAGATCTGTGCAGCAAAGATACAAATTAAGAAAGAGAAGTTGAGAGTCACAGAGGATAGAATACAAAAGTCCAACCTACATCTAATTGGGATTCCAGAAGAAAAGAAAATAGGATAAGAGAGGGCAGTGTCTTCAGAGATAAGGCTAAAAGCTATCCAAAACTAGGGGAAGGACTGTATCCTCAGGAGCACAAGCCTTGAACAAAATTCATGAAAAGAAATGCGCACACACATCTTTCAAACAATAAAACCTCAAAAGCAATGAGGAGATATTCATACGTCAGAGAAAAGAGGCAAATAACTAAATATGAGTAATTATTAATAAAAGATGTCTCAACAAAGGAGTCCTGGAGACCGTAGAGAATCATCCTCAAAGTGCTAAGAGACAGAACTGATAGCCTTGAACAGTATGTCTTTCTAAAGAATTCAAAGACACAGACACAGGAATTCTCTGGCGGTCCAGTGATTAGGACTCAGCACTTTTACCGTGGCCTGGGTTCAATTCCTGGTCAAAGCACTAAGATCCTTGCAAGCCATGTAGCGTGGCAACAAACAGGCAGACAGCGAGACACACAGAGCGTCAAGAGCACTCGACTTTGCACTCTGAAGCGCCGCCCGAAGGCTGCAGCACAACTACCACAGGACGCACGCCAGCAGGAAGGAAGACGGTTGCCAAGGAAACCGAAACGTAACAAGGGTGGCAAGTGAAGACGCTGGTAAAACTGCGAGGAAATCTAAACAGTGATTATAAAATATAATAATAACGCCCAACTTGAGTAGTTAAACGTAGAATGAAACACCAAACAGTCAGATGCATAATGAGAAAGGCCAGATAAAGACATCACAGGAAAGCTACAGACCAATATCCTTCCGTGAATATAGACACAAAAAATTCTCAACTAGAATACCACTCAAATACAGAAAGATTTTTAAAAAGGATATCATGACAAAATGTGGTTTAACGCCAGGGATGTTGCTAAACACTCTACAACACAGAGGACAACACCCCCAGACCAAAGCGTCATAACGCCAGGTTGAGAAACCCTGCCTTAAAGCACCACAGTAAGGACATTACATATAAGTGGCCTAAATAGGCCAATTAGAAGGTAGCGACTGTTAAACTGGATTAAAAGACCCAAATTTATGCTATCAATATGAAATGCACTTTAAAGGCATAGCCAAGTTGAAACGAAGAGTGGAGAAAGATAAACCATGCACACTGTAATTTTGGAGATTTCAACACTCTTCTCACAGTATCTGGCAGAACAAATCGGCTGCAGAAGTCTTGGGAGACGAACGATACAATTGCATTAGTCTGTGTGCACAGAGAGCAGGCCCTGAGGATGGAATCAGACATTCAGGGCACTTACTGGAAAAAAAAAAATCTCTGAGGGAAAAAGGGATGCAGCTGCAGAAGGCAGGAAGAACTGTCAGACCACAACGCAGGCTGTGACCTTGAAGGAGGAACAGCCTGGGAGCAGTCAGATGCATAATGAGAAAGGCCAGATAAAGACATCACAGGAAAGCTACAGACCATGGAATGGTGCCATGGAATGAGCACGGTGGCTTCAGTGGTCTCAATACACCATCCATCCCCATGGCGGGAAAGAAGTCAGGTTACCACCAAGAGACAGAGTTCAAAGACATTAACAGACTTCCCTGGTGGTGCAGAGGATAGGAATCTGCTTGCCAAGGCAGGGGACACAAAGTTTGATCCCCGGTCTGGGAAAATTCCACATGCCATAGAGCAACTAAGCCCGCAGGCCGCGACTACTGAGCCTGCGCGCCAGGACTGCTGAGCGCGCGGGCCGAGACTGCTGAGCCGGTGCCCCTCAACAGGAGAAGCCCCTGCAGTGAGAAGCCCACAGCCCGCAACAAAGAGCAGCGCTGGCTCACCGCAACTAGGGAAAGCCGCACAGAGCAGTGAAGACCCCATACGGCCAAGAGGGAAATTAAAACAATTTTTAAAAAGTATTTATTGTGAGTCCCTCTTTAAAAACAAAGACATTGCCAACAATTCTACTTTATTTACAGAGATAATATACTTAAAGATTATTTTTCATGACTGCATTGATATACAAAACCTCTTTTAAGATACCCAAACACTCAAGGCTCAAATCCACTGTTAATATCATAATTTGTAGCAATACATCTACTTCATAAAATCAATCCTTCATTTAACACATTATTTAATAATGGGATTTTTACCACACCAAGAGCATTAAGATACCAATCTAGTACTGTTTCATACAAGTGTACAAATGAGATAGACCTTAATATATAAAAGAATTGCTAGTTTAAAATGAGATGAACTAGGGTTAAGCAATTAAGTGTTTACTGACGGCCTCACTGTGCTTGCTGTGGGGACACAAAGGTGCTGCTTTCAGGGGGTCTCATGGTCCAGGAAGGACGCGGCTAGCTCTGACATGCTCAGGACAGGGGTGGGCCGGCAAGGTTGCTGCCTTCAGGGTGCAGTCAGCTGCACATCAAGTGTCTCGCGGTATGGTTATTTTTCATTTTCTAAAACAGTGAAATACGATCATAAATACAAGACAATATACATGACATATACATGCCACCACCCTTACGGCAGAAAGCGAAGAGGAACTAAAGAGCCTCTTGATGAAAGTGAAAAAGGAGAATAAAAAAGCTGGCTTAAAACTCAACATTCAAAAAACTAAGAGCATGGCATTTGATCCCATCAGTTCAGTTCAGTTGTCACTCAGTTGTGTCCGACTCTTTGCGACCCCATGAGTCGCAGCACGCCAGGCCTCCCTGTCCATCACCAACTCCCGGAGTTTACTCAAACTCATATCCACTGAGTCAGTGATGTCATCCAACCATCTCATCCTCTTCTCCTGCCTTAAATCTTTCCCAGCATCAGGGTCTTTTCCAATCAGTCAGTTCTTCACATCAGGTGACCAAGATAGTGCTTCAGCATCAATCCTTCCAATGAATATTCAGGACTGGTTTCCTTAAGAATGGACTAGTTGAATCTACTTGCAGTCCAAGGGACTCTCAAGTCTTCTCCGACACCACAGTTCAAAAGCATCAATTCTTCGGCACTCAGCCTTCTTTATAGTCCAACTCTCACATCCATACATGACTACTGGAAAAACCACAGCCTTGACCAGATGGACGTTTCTTGGCAAAGTAATGTCTCTGCTTTTTGATATGCTGTCTAGGTTGGTCATAACTTTTCTTCCAAGGAGCAGGCATCTTTTAATTTCATGGCTGTAGTTACCATCTGCAGTGATTCTGGAGCCCCCCAAAATAAAGTCTGCCACTGTTTCTACTGTTTGCCCATCTATTTGCCATGAAGTGATGGGACCAGATGCCATTCTCTTAGTTTTCTGAATGTTGAGTTTTAAGTCAACTTGTTCACTCTCCTCTTTCACTTTCAATAGGCTATTTAGCTCTTGTTCACTTTCTGCCATAAGGGTGGTGTCATCTGCATATCTGACGTTATTGATATTTCTCCCGGCAATCTTGATTCCAGCTTGTGCTTCATCCAGCCCAATGTTTCTCCCGATGTACTCTGCATATAAGTTAAATAAGCAGGGTGACAATATACAGCCTTGACATACTCCTTTCCCAATTTGGAACCAGTCTGTTGTTTCATGTCCGGTTCTAACTGTTGCTTCCTGACCTGCATACATATTTCTCAAGAGGCAGGTCAGGTGGTCTGGTATTCTCAACTCTTTAAGAATTTTCCACAGTTTATTGTGATCCACACAGTCAAAGGCTTTGGCATAGTCAATAAAGCAGAAGTAGATGTTTCTCTGGGACTCTCCTGGTTTTTTGATGATCTAGCGGACGTTGGCAATTTGATCTCTGGTTCTTCGGCCTTTTCTAAATCCAGCTTGAACATCTTTCTAGAAGTTCATGGTTCACATACTGTTGAAGCCTGACTTGGAGAATTTTGAGCATTACTTTGCAAGCGTGTGAGATGAGTGCAATTGTGAGGTAGTTTGAGTATTCTTTGGCATTGCCTTTCTTTGGAATTGGAATGAAAACTGACCGCTTCCAGTCCTGTGGCCACTGCTGAGTTTTCCAAATTTGCTAGCATAACGAGTGCAGCACTTTTACAGCATCATCTTTCAGGATTTGAAATAGCTCAACTGGAATTCCATCACCTCCACTAGCTCTGTTCGTGGTGATGCTTCCTAAGGCCCACTTGATTTCACATTCCAGGATGTCTGGCTCTAGGTGAGTGATCACATCATTGTGATCATCTGGGTCGTGAAGATCTTTTTTGTNCTGAAATAGCTCAACTGGAATTCCATCACCTTCACTAGCTTTGTTTGTAGTGATGCTTCCTAAGGCCCACTTGACTTCGCATTCCAGGATGTTTGGCTCTAGGTGAGTGATCATATCATTGTGATTATCTGGGTTGTAAAGATCCTTTTTATATAGTTCTTCTGTGTATTCTTGCCACCTCTTCTTAATATCTTCTGCTTCTATTAGGTCCATACCATTTCTGTCATTTCTTGTGCCCATCTTTGCATGAAATGTTCCCTTGGTATCTCTAATTTTCTTGAAGAGATCTCTAGTCTTTCCCATTCTGTTGTCTTCCTCTATTTCTTTGCACTGATCACTGAGGAAGGCTTTCTTATCTCTCTTTTCTATTCTTTGGAACTCTGCATTCAAATAAATGGGTATATCTTTTTTTTTCTCCTTTGCCTTTCACTTCTCTTCTTTTCATAGCTATTTTTAAGGCCTCCTCAGACAACCATTTTGCCTTTTTGCATATTTTTTATTGGGGATGGTCTTGATTCCTGCCTCCTGAACAATGTCACAAATCTCCATCCATAGCTCTTCAGGCACTCTATCAGATCTAATCCCTTGAATCTATTTCTCACTTCCACTGTAAAATTGTAAGGGATATGATTTAGGTCATACCTGACTGGTCTAGTGGTTTTCCCTACTTTCTTCAATTTAAGTCTGAATTTGGCAACAAGGAGTTCATGATCTGAGCCACAGTCAGCTCCTGGTCTTGTTTTTGCTGACTGTATAGAGCTTCTCCATCTTCAACTGCAAAAAACATAATCAATCTGATTTCAGTGTTGACCATCTGGTGATGTCCATGTGTAGAGTCTTCTCTTGTCTTGTTGGAAGAGGGTGTTTGCTATGACCAGTGCATTCTCTTGACAAACCTCTATGAGCCTTTGCCCTGCTTCATTCTGTACTCCAAGGCCAACTTTGCCTGTTAGTCCAGGTATTTCTTGACTTTCTACTTTTGCATTCCAGTCCCCTATAATGAAAAGGACATCTTTTGGGGGTATAGTTCTAGAAAGCCTTGTAGGTCTTCATAGAACTGTTCAACTTCAACTTTTTCAGCATTACTGACTGGGGCATAGATTTGGATTACCGTGATGCTGAATGGTTTGCCTTGGAAATGAACAGAGATCATTCTGTCATTTTTGAGATCACATCCAAGTACTGCATTTAACTATGACGGCTACTCCATTTCTTCTAAGGGATTCTTGCCCACAATAGTAGATGTAATGGTCATCTGAGTTAAATTTACGAATTCCAGTCCATTTTAGTTTGCTGATTCCCAAAATGTCGATGTTCACCCTTGCTATCTCCTGTTTGACTACTTCCAATTTGCCTTGATTCATGGACCTAACATTCCAGGTTCCTATGCAATATTGCTCTTTACAGCATCGAACTTTACTTCCATTACCAGTCACATCCACAACTGGTGTTGTTTTTGCTTTGGCTCTGTCTCTTCATTCTTTCTGGAGTTAGTTCTCCACTGATCTCCGGTAGCATATTGGGCACCTACCGACCTGGAGAGTTCATCTTTCAGTGTCCTACCTTTTTGCCTTTTCGTACTGTTCATGGGGTTCTCAAGGCAAGAATACTGAAGTGGTTTGCCATTCCCTTCTCCAGTGGTCCCATCACTTCATGGCAAATAGGTAGGGAAGCAATGGAAACAGGTGACCGCAGCCATGAAATTAAAAGGCTTTTTCCTTGGAAGAAAAGCTGTGAGCAACCTAGACAGCATATTAAAAAGCAGAGACACTACTTTGTCAATAAAGGTCCATCTAGTCAAAGCTATGGTTTTTCCAGTGGTCATGTATGGATGTGAGAGCTGGACTATAAACAAAGTTGAGCTCCAAAGAATTGATGATTTTGAATTGGGGTGCTAGAGAAGACTCTTGAGAGTCCCTTGGACTGCAAGGAGATCAAACCAGTCAATCCTAAAGGAAATCAGTCCTGAATATTCATTGGAAGCACTGATGCTGAAGCTGAAGCTCCAATACCTTGGCCACCTGATGCGAAGAACTGACATTTCCCTGATGCTGGGGAAGACTGAAGGCAGGAGGAGAAGGCGATGACAGAGGATGAGATGCCTGGATGGCACCACTGACTCGACGGACATGAGTTTAAGCAAGCTCCAGGAGTTGGTGGTGGACAGGCAGGCCTGGCAGGCTGCAGTCCATGGGACTGCAGGGAGTCGGATACGACTCAGCAACTGCACTGAACTGACACACGTGGTCACATAAACAGCTAGAAGAGCCATCACAAAGTGAGCACCTGTGGAGCCCCCACTCACCCTGGGAAAGGGGATACCAAGAGCACCTCTGAGCCCTCTGTGCCCCGCACCCCCCCCACACAACTGACTGCACTGCTACATCAGACCACTGCTGTGGAACTGGGATCCATCACTCCCCTGCTCTTATTCAGAGCTTTCGTGCTCGTGTGTTTACACACAGAGGTGTACAGAAGTTCCTAAGACACAGATCCACACTGGTGAACGGGCACCTGAAGGATCTGCCCTCGAGCTTCCTGACCCGGGTATTCAATTCGCTCCATGTCCTGCTGTTCATCAGCCCAGGAGGGCTGTTTCGTGATCATCCAACTCACACGGAGCTGAACCCCAAAGCCGACGTATGATCATTTCACAGTGACTGAGTGCTCGCACAAACCAGAAGGCTCACGCAGGGACAACTGGCACTCTGCCCCCACTGGCGATGTAGGTGGGCAGCAAGTTCTAGTTCAAAAGCTGCTCAGCAAGCACGGGCAAGTTCTGAGGAAACCTCAGTAAGCCTCAGCGCCAGCCACACCAAGGGCATCAGAGCCCTCAGGCAATCGCTACCCCCACCTCCCGCAAAGCCCGGTTCAGCCCAACGTTTAGTTTCCCAAAGTTACACAGCAGCCTGCCGGCCTCTCCTCTGTCATCCACTCTTCCTTTTAAAATGAAAACACTTCTGTCCTCTTCTGGCCTGGGAGCCACTCTTCTGTCTCTTTAAGGAGACTTTGTCCTCCCAAGAGCTTATCTATTATGTGTTTAACTCTTCTATTTCCCTCCTTTCCAGCTTTCAGGGAGGGAAGTGGGGACACTTCTTGTTGCCTCTATGTGGCAACTTAACTTCCTCAAACAGAAATCTAGTAATTAGCTTAAGAGAAAAACGTCTGATTTGCAAGAAGCCAGCAGTGGTTTTCTGGACAATCACTTCACCAACAGGTCTTAGCCAAGTTTCTTAGGTTCCTTGGCAGGCACTTTTCCCTTTACACAAAACAAAAAACATCAGGGAAAAAGTGTTCTTTGTGAGCAAGCTCAAGGAAGCTGTGAAGTCTGACAAGGCTTTCTTTATGAGCTGCTTTTGGTGTGTCAAAGCTGAACCTTCAGTAGAAACTGCTAGCACATCAAGTAACCAACAGATCTGAACTACTTAGAAATGTTTAAGAAGACTCAAATAAGATGTAAACTCATTAAATTCATAAGAAATGTTTCACTGTTCTTCTTTACTAGCAAAGAACCACAGTTTAATAAACCACAGTTTAACTGAAACCAAAGTTTCAATATTTATACAACTTTTTAATAATCTAAAAGTTAAACCAAGGCATCTTCTTCTGGAACAATTTCCTTGAGGCAAATTGGAGTAGGAAAGGTCTACTAGGCTTGAAGGAAGTTGCAGGGGCCTGAGACTATCATTAGGGATGATTTTAGGACAGAGAGAAGGCAGATTACCTACAGAAAAACAATTAGACCTCCAGGAGAAGTCTTAGCAGTCAAAAGACAATGGTATAGCACCTTGGAAGGGCTAAGACAAAATAACCATACAAAGCGAGAGGGATCAAGCTTCACTTCCACTCCTACATTCATGTCCAACTGCTGGCGTCATTTACCAGAAAATCTTTGTATTATCACTTTGTGTTCTTATACACGTGGATTTTCTAGCTTCTCTAGTCTGTTCCAATGACCTCTTTATCTATTTTTGTAGTAATACCACACTGTCTTAATCACCAAAGCTTTATAAGTCTTATTACTCAGCAACAACTGTAAGAGTTATTACTTCCATCAGGACACGGGAACCGTTAGATACACACACCTCTGGCTGACGTGGTGATTCAAAAGCTCTCATTTCTGCATCACTTAAAAAATACCACAGGCATCAGTTAAT
>SJYR01000340.1:292481-517491 GCA_006410655.1 Kobus ellipsiprymnus
ACTCCTGCTGGCAGCTCCCCTCCCCCTCCCCCAGCACTGCTCCCCACCCCTCCGAGTGGCCTTCTTGCACTCATCTTTTACTCTCCGTGATAAAGCTGGTGTGCTCCCCACTGCATTTCCAAGTCCTAAAATGGGCCTGGCACATGGTAAATATTCAATAAATACTTACTGAATAAATTCACCAGGAGACCAGTATGGAAAAGTTGCAGAAATGAGAACTCGCACAGTTAGGCTTAACGCAAAGACAGTTTTGAAGGCAAATCTATGAAATTTCAACAACGTGCTAGGTGCTAAGGAGAGATCACACATTTAATTTCACAGCAAAAATCCAGAAACACAGGTCAGCTTATCTTTCTGACTTTCTGGTCTCTTCTTATGTCTGTCACACCCATATATTTAACAACAGGTTTATGACACTTCTGTACTTATTAGCCCCTCACAGCATTTCCTCCATGCTTTTACACTTAGCAAGGAAGCATTTCCTGTGTCTCCATCTGCCCTCTCCCAATAACTTGTGTAAGAAAAAACCTTTCTAAAAGCATTATTCTTGAAAACACCTCAGACTTTATCATAAAAGATCTGCTTTCTTCTTTTGGAAAATAACTTCATTTAAAAACATAATCTTTCACCCATGCATGCCACACGTGGATTTATTAGAGGGTAAGCTAATTTTTGTCCTTTTATACAGCTGTGAAGTTCTCCCGGCAAGTACACTAGGGTGGTTTGCCATTCTCTCTACCAGTGAGGCAGAAAGGGAAGAGGAACTAAGGAGCTTCTTGAGGAGGGAGCAGGAGGAGAGTGAACGAGCCGGCTTAAAACTAAGTATTAAAAACCTAAGATCATGGCATCCGGCCCCATCACCTCATGGCAAGCAGAGGGAGAAGAGGCGAAAGCAGAGCCAGATGTCCTCCTCTTGGGCTCTAAAGTCACTCTGTATGGTGACTGCAGCCATGAGCTCAGAAGAGGCTTGCTTCTCGGCGGGAAAGCGATGACAAAGCTAGACAGCGTGCTGGAAAGCAGAGATACTACCCCGCCGCCAAAGGCCCGACGTCACGGCTGCGGTTTTCCCAGCGGTCACACACAGTTTTGAGAGCTGGACTGTAAAGAAGGCAGAGTGCCCCAGAACTGATGCCTTTGAACTGTGGTGCTGGAGAAGACTCCTGAGAGTCCCGGGGACTGCAAGGAGATCAAACCAGTCAGTCTTAAGGGAAGTCAACCCTGAACACTCAATGGAAGGATTGATGCTGAAGTTGAAACTCCAGTAATTTGGTCATCTGATATAATCAACTGATTCATTGGAAAATTCCGATTCTGGGAAAGATTGAGGGCAGAAGGAGAAGAGGGCATCAGAGGATGAGATGGCTGGATGGCATCACTGATGCGATGGACATGAACTTGGGCAGACCTCTGGAGATGGTGAGGGATACAGAGGTCTGGCGTGCTGCAGTCTATGGGGTCACAAAGAGTCAGACACAACTGAGCAACTGAACGACAACAGCGAAACAAGTCTGTGTTTACCTTCCTATAACATCTCAGACATTCCCTAAACCAAACTGGTTGAGGGGCTTCCCCCATGGCCCAGTGGTTAAGGCTGTGCACTTCCACTGCAGGGCACGTGGGCTGAGCCCTGGCTGGGAAACTGAGATCCCATATGCCTCAGTGTGGCCAAAATTTTAAAAAACAAACAAACAAGAAAACTAGCTGATGCACCTCCCAACTGTCACTAGGAAATTCCAAAGAAACTCTTAATTGATCTGTTTCCATTGTCCTCTAAATCCAGACTTTTGTGGAAGCCCTGCCTTCTAACGTGGGAAGACAGCAAAATGGTTAGGCAACCAGCTATGTGGCTTGGGGCAGGAATCTTACTGTTTCTTTATCTGTAAAATACAGTGATTGTACCAACTGACTCTAAGACTCCCAGCTCTGAAACCAAAAATTACAGGAACAAGGACATGAATATTTAATTCATCCTCAGCTAACACAACTAGTGACTGACAGACAGTCAAAGCTCAAAACAAGTCTCTGTGACTGTGTCTATACAAGTAACAGATGATACACTCACTGTCCAGATTCTAATAAGTACACAACATTTGAAATAAGAAATAACAAAGTAAAAAAAAAGATGCTTCCCTTCTCCTCCTGCCCCCATTCTCAGTCCCCTCTATCATCATAATGAATAGCTTGGAGGTATTCCTCCAGATCCTTTCCTATGTGTTTTCCATACGGATATTTAACTTTGTTTAAAACCCTAATACTCTAAATCCAAATTCTCTGTTCTCTCCAAAATGAGAAGTTTTATTTTCTACTTCCTTTGTGATTCTCCACAATATGTGTATATTCCATACCCAAAGGGTATTCAAAAACACTTTCGATACTCAGAGTTGCTAAGTCTGGATTTGGGCCCAGTAAAATATGCTTTCTTATGGCCCTATGCATAGAACTTCCCAGGGTCCCCTTCTACCTTCCTGGGTCGGGTCATCTGCACCAGAGTCCCCCAGTTCTGCTCGTCCCTGCAGAGGCTGTCCTCACACGGCACACCCCTTCAGAGTTCATGGGGCTCATCTGATAAACAGAAAACTAGTTCCAGTAAAACTAGGAAACTGGCATCAGATGCAATTTGTACTTTCACTCTGGGGAGTACTAAACTCTTGCTTCCTTAAGTTTTTTTTCAGTTTGGAGGCAGAAATTTTAAAAATAGTTATAGGCATGCCTCGTTTTATTGTGCTTCACGGATACAGTGTTATTTTATAAACTGAAGGTCTGTGGTTTTTATGTAAAGTCTGCTCCAATTTAAATTTATTGAGGAGTGTTTTACAACCAAGAATACAGTCTGTCCTGGTGACTGTTCCATGTTCACTTGTAAAGAATGTGCTCTGAGCTGCTGTTGGGTGGCATGCTCTGTAAACATCACTTAGACCACAGAGGTGGACGGGCCTGCTCGGGTCTGCTGCTGTTACTGACAGTGGGGTGTTGACATCTCCAGCTAGAGCTGCAGATTTTCCTACTTCTTCTTTCAGCTGTGTCAGTTGTTGCTCTGTATGTCGTGAAGCCCTGTTGTTAAGGAGCATACTACATACACCATGGACCACCACAGACCACTACGCCTTCTCACGGAACTGACGCTTCTGTCATTAAAACTGTCCCTCTGGCTGTTTCCTTGCTCAGGACCACTCGGATATTAACACAGCCACGCGGCATTCTGTTTTAATGCTTTCATTTGTTCATGTTTGGCTGTGCTGGGTCTTTGTCGCTGCGTGGGCTTTCCTCCAGTCTCAGCGAGCGGGGGCCACTCTGCGGTTGCGGAGCAAGGGCTTTTTATGACAGTGGTCCTCTTGTTGCGGAGCATGGGCTTTAGGGCCCGGGGGCTTCAGGAGCTGCGGTGGCACTGAGGGCTCTGGGGCACAGGCGTGGGAGCTGTCGCACAGGCTTAGCTGCTCTGCGGCATGTGCCATCTTCCCGGGCCAGGGATCAAACCTGTGTCTCCGGCACTGGCTGCTGCTGCTGAGCCGCTCCAGTCGTGTCTGACTCTGTGCGACCCCAGAGACGGCAGCCCACCAGGCTCCCCCGTCCCTGGGACTCTCCAGGCAAGAGCACTGGAGTGGGTTGCCATTTCCTTCTCCAGTGCATGAAAGAGAAAAGTAAAAGTGAAGTCGCTCAGTCGTGCCGACCCTTAGTGACCCCATGGACTGCAGCCCACCAGGCTCCCCCGTCCCTGGGACTCTCCAGGCAAGAGCACTGGAGTGGGGCACCGTCGCCTGCATTGGCAGGTGGATTCTTCACCACTGAGCCACCAGGGGAGCCCTCCACGTTCTTTTGATGAGCATTTACATGGTGCATTTTTTCATCCTTTTACTTTTTATCTATTGACATGTGACTATATTTGAATGAGTTTCTTATAAACAACAAATAGTTGTTTATGAGTTTTTTTTCCATCCCAATAATTTTTTTAAATTGATGTGTATGGATCATTTACATTTAATATAATTATTGGCATGTTTTGATTTAAGTCTATGATTTTGTTTTTTGTTACTCCTGTTTTTCCTTCTTCTGTTTAACCTTTCTTGTTTTCCTGAGAACTGTCTCAATATATTTAACATTCTATTTTGGTATGTCTATAGTAATTTTTTACTATACCGTGCTGTACAGGGGTTTTAAGTGGCTGCTCTAAGGATTACCATATCAAATGTGGGAGATATACAAATACACACATGCGTGTAGATATACACACACAACTTTTCAAAATCTATTCAGACTCAGCATTCAACCTCTTAAAGTAGAATGAAGAAACCCTACCACCCTACAGGTCCCTTACTCTCCCCTCTTACTTTATAATTCTTGCATATACTACTCCATGTGTATAAACTGAAAACGCAATCAGACAATGATATAACTTTTTTCTGTCAAATATATTTTTAAAAAACTCAAGAGAAGGAAAACAGCCTAGTGTATTTACTATCATTCTTCCTTCTTTACTGATGTTCCAAGTTTCCTTCTGGTATCAGTTATCATTTGTCTAAAGAACTTCCTAAAGCAATTATTCAGAGATGGTGTGCTGGCAATGAATCCCCTTAGTTTTCCTTCATCCGAGAACATTTTTATTTCACCTTCTTTCCTAACATATATTTTTGCTGGATAAAAATTCTGAGCTGACAATTCTTTTCTTTCAAGTGGATTCTTCACCACTGAGCCACCAGGGGAGCCCTCCACGTTCTTTTGATGAGCATTTACATGGTGCATTTTTTCATCCTTTTACTTTTTATCTATTGACATGTGACTATATTTGAATGAGTTTCTTATAAACAACAAATAGTTGTTTATGAGTTTTTTTTCCATCCCAATAATTTTTTTAAATTGATGTGTATGGATCATTTACATTTAATATAATTATTGGCATGTTTTGATTTAAGTCTATGATTTTGTTTTTTGTTACTCCTGTTTTTCCTTCTTCTGTTTAACCTTTCTTGTTTTCCTGAGAACTGTCTCAATATATTTAACATTCTATTTTGGTATGTCTATAGTAATTTTTTACTATACCGTGCTGTACAGGGGTTTTAAGTGGCTGCTCTAAGGATTACCATATCAAATGTGGGAGATATACAAATACACACATGCGTGTAGATATACACACACAACTTTTCAAAATCTATTCAGACTCAGCATTCAACCTCTTAAAGTAGAATGAAGAAACCCTACCACCCTACAGGTCCCTTACTCTCCCCTCTTACTTTATAATTCTTGCATATACTACTCCATGTGTATAAACTGAAAACGCAATCAGACAATGATATAACTTTTTTCTGTCAAATATATTTTTAAAAAACTCAAGAGAAGGAAAACAGCCTAGTGTATTTACTATCATTCTTCCTTCTTTACTGATGTTCCAAGTTTCCTTCTGGTATCAGTTATCATTTGTCTAAAGAACTTCCTAAAGCAATTATTCAGAGATGGTGTGCTGGCAATGAATCCCCTTAGTTTTCCTTCATCCGAGAACATTTTTATTTCACCTTCTTTCCTAACATATATTTTTGCTGGATAAAAATTCTGAGCTGACAATTCTTTTCTTTCAACACTTTACACATGCTGTACCAACATCTTCTAGCCTCCATAGTTTCTGATGAGAGATTTTCCATCATTCAAGTAATTGTTCCCTACAAGTAATGTGTCATTTTCTCTGTCTGCTTTTAAGATTTCTCTCTGTCTTGAGTTTTTAGATGTTTGATTAGGCTGTGTCTAGGCATGGATTTCTTTGGTCTATCCTGTGCAGGGGGCGGTCACTGCTGGAGTCATTAAGTTTTCCTTGTTCAGTGCTAAACTATTTGACAGATTTCAGAGTAAGTCATAACCACTGCACAGCAAGGAAGTCAAACCAGTTATATCCTAAAGGAAATCAACCCTGAATATTCAGTGGAAGGACTGACGGTGAAGTTGAAGCTCCAATACTCTGGCCACCTGATGCAAAGAACCGACTCATTGGAAAAGACCCTGATGCTGGGAAAGACTGAGGGTAGGAGAAGGGGGTGACAGAGGATGAGCTGGTTGGATGGCATCACCAACTCGATGGACATGAGTTTCAGCAAGCTCCGGGAGACAGTGGAGGACAGGGAAGCCTGGCGTGCTGCAGTCCATGAGGTCGCAGTCGGACACGACTGAGCAGCTGCACAGAAACAACGATTCACAGCCACAGTTTTAAAGGATTAATTATGTAACGGTCTTGAACGTTTGGGGAATTAGATCAGTCAAACCCATGCCCTATTAATCAAGAAAAGAAACAGCAATACTTTAAATTTTCATACAAAAAATACAAATATAAACTCCAGAGCCAATCTGCTCAAGTTCAGCCCACGGTGTCACCACCTTCTATCTCGCGAGTCACTCAACCTCTCTGAGCCTCAGTTGTCTCCCTGATAAAATGGAGATGACAAAACAACACAGAGTTGTTTTGTCTACCTCACAGAGTTCTGTGGGGATAAAATGAGTTAATATATGTAAATGGTTTAGAATAATGCCTGGCACATAGTAAGTACTATATGGATGCTAACCATTTGTGTTACTTTAATTGAGTACAGAGCCTTAAGAAAAACCAACTTTATAAATTAAACTTTAATAAGTTGATACTGATTAAAATATAGATATTTGTAAATACTTCTCTTAAATACAAAAGCCTTGTCTTAGTCTGTAGAAGTTCGTGTAGAGCCCCACACGGCAGGAGCCACAGCTCAGTCACCCTTGAGTCTCTCACAAAACCCACGTTCTTACAAATCACAGATGCTAACGAGACAGGTGAGTGCAGTGATGATGCGTGCCCAACATCTACAATACACGGAGACGCCTGAGTCAGCGACCCAGAAGAGACGTCAGTCAGGACCCAACAGCAAGGCACTACAGAAGTGTCCTCATTTAAGATGGACGCGTTCTGGCACCTAGCCAACACTGATCCTGATCCATTTTTCTTAATAATTTTGCCAGAATACCTAGAGATTATTTGAGTCAGTCAGTGAACGTACTCTTGAGAAAACACTTTGAGAGACTTCTCTGATGGTCCAGTGGTTAAGACTCCGCGCTCCCACTGTTGGGGACCCAAGTCCTATCCTGCATGCCACATGGTGTGGCCAAAAAATTTAAAAAAAGAAAGAAAAAGAAAAAACCCACTTAGAAAATTGTGCCTATTTTCAAAGTTCAAAGTATTAAACACTATAATGCTCACTTTTAAAGTAGTGCTGGATTTTTGGAGGCAAGAAAAACAAGTTAAAACACTGCATTTTCAGTTGCACTCCACCTGAAAGATGGCTGCAAGGTACTCTTTGGGGAGGACGCTCAGGCCCTACCTCAGCAGCTCAGAAGCAACCCCCCACCCTGGGCCACGCAGGCGTGTTACACGCCCGCCAGGGCCCCGCACGCTCAGCGGGAGGCGCGGCGCCCACCTCGAAGTTGTACTTCCTCATCTGGCCGTGCTGCCGGCAGTACAGGTAGAGCATGCCGATGCTGCTGCCCACGGCGATGTAGTCCCCGTTGGTGTCGAGGGCCGTGAGGTAGACCACCAGCGAGCGGAACCCCTTCTGGATCTTCGTGGGGATGGCATTGAGCAGGTAGTACAGAGGGCAGAACTCCCTGAAGGTAACAGGCTCCGACACAGATGCCATGGCCAAGGTCTCCACCGCTGATCATCAGGCAGGACGAGGGGTTTTAACCAGCATCTGGGGAAACCTGGGGCTGAAGAACAAGGCATGATAACGCTTTTGACGTCTAGTCATGCAGAGGCAAGTCAGATTTCACAGTGGGAACAAGGAAGTTTCAGGTGGATATAAATCACAGTCAGAGCCTAAATACACAGGCAAAGTAAACTAAGTGCCATTAAGACTACCTCTGAGGACTTCCCTGGTGGGGCACTGGGTGAGAGTCTGCTGCCAGTGCAGGGACACGGGTTCGATCCCTTCCTCTGGAGGATTCAGCCCATGCGCCGCAAGTGCTGAGTCTGCACTCGGGAGCCCTCAATCTGCAACTCCCGAGCCTGCCCTCTAGAGTCCGCGCTCCACAGCAGGAGAAACTTCAGGGATGAGAGGCCCATGCACCACACTAGAGCAGAGTCACTGCTCACTGCAAGTAGAGGAAGCGTGCACAGGAACAAAGACCCACACAGCCACAAATAAGCGAATGAGCAAAATCACAACCCAAAACTCACTGCACTATTTTCTGCCCCGTTATTTATATCATGATAAATGGTGGGAAGAATATTAAAGATAGCTCTGAATCTCAAGCGGCTTATGATCTAGTCAGGGAAGCAAAAGAACCTGAAAAAGACACAAAACCAGATATGACTGGTGCTAACCTGTGGGCCTCAACGAGAAGGAGAGAGCTAGCATGGACTCGAGAGTGGAGAAAGCTTCTTCGAACATTCGAAACTCTGAAGCCCACCAGGAAGCACAGAGCGTGGAAAAGAGGAACTCCCCGGCATCCCTGTGGTTAGGACTCTATGCTCCCACTGCCGGGAGCACGGGTTCGATCCCTGGTCGGTAAACGAAGATCTCACACGCCATGCAGCCAAAAAGATGACAGTAGTAATGTGCACAAGACCGTAAAGGCGCTGCAATGGGAGGGCAGCGGGCCAGGCCAGGCGGAGGAAGGCCATCTGCGCGGGGCAACGCCCACAGCCTCCTCAGCCACGCAGCGCCTCCCCGGTGCCACCCGGCCGCCCACACCTCTCGGAACTGTGGGTTCAAAGCGTCCCTTGGGCTTCTCCAGGGGCTCAGTAAGAAATCTGCCTGTCATTGCAGGAGACGTGGGTTCAGTCGCTGATCTGGGAAGACCCCACCTGCCACGGAGCAACTAAGCCCGGTCGCCACAACTACTGAGGCTGTGCTCTCGAGCCCGGGGCCCGCCACTGCTGAGCCCACGCGCCCTAGAGTCAGTGCTCTGGGCAGAGAAGCCACGGCGGTGAGAAGCCTGCACACGACAGCGATAGCGCGGTCCCCGCTTGCTGCAGCTAGAGAAAAGCCCGTACAGCAGCAAGACCCAGCACAGCCATAGATAGATATTTTTTTAAAAAAAGCTTACCTCAACAAAGATGCTCAATCATCACATAGTGTGTTATAATTTATGAAGCGCTCACTCATCCATTAAATCCTTACCCTACAAACTTTTACATGAGCTACCAAGGGCCAGAGGACCACAGGACTTTTCCAAGGCCATGTGGACAAGACCTGAATCTATGCCTTTTTGCCCTTCAAGTCCTGCAAGTGAAAGTTGCTCAGTTGTGTCTGTCTCTTTGCGACCCCATGGACTACACAGTCCATGGAATTCTCCAGCCAGAACACTAGAGTGAGTTGCCTTTCCCTTCTCCAGGGGATCTTCCCAACCCAGGAATCGAACCCAGGTCTCCCGCATTGCAAGCGGATTCTTTACCAGCTGAGCCACCAGGGAAGCCCAAGCACACTGGAGTGGGTAGCCTGTCCCTTCTCCAGAGGATCTTCCTGACCCAGGAATCGAACTGGGACCTCCGGCACTGCAGGCAGATTCTTTGCCAGCTGAGCAGTCCTGAGCCCTTTCCAAAGGGCTCTCCGTCACACCCCACCGCTGCTACACTTTCTCCACACACTCTCTTCCTCTCCTGTTGATGGCCTTCTCTGCCTGACCCCCCATTGGTGTAAGCCCCCCAAAAAAGCAGAGCCCACACATCCACCTCACTCACCCTTCTAGCCCCTGGCACCTAGAAAAGGTTCAGGCACATCAGAGGCAACAAGTATTTATTGAATAAATGAATGAGTTATGAAAAAGGAAAACTGGCAAGGGAGGAATGAGTGCAAGAATGGAAACGAAGCAAAATCTCATTTTTTCTCCAGTAGGGCCCCAGTTCAACGCTGGAATAAAAATCCTCTAGATCTGCAGGGCATTTTCGAATCCCTATTTCATTTGAAAGTCACAACAGACAAGACGACAGTGAAGCAGGCGGGTAGCTCACAAGCACTGCTCCTGTAAGGAAACAGTAACGCCGCTCTGTGATGGTGAAGGGCTTCCCTGGCGGCTCAGCTGGTGAAGAATCTGCCTACCATGCAGGAGGCCCTGGTTCGATTCCTGGGTTGGGAAGTTTACCTAGAAAAGGGATTGGCTACCCACTCCAGTACTCTTCAGCTTCCCTGGCGGCTCAGACGGTAAAGAATCCGCCTGCAATGCAGGAGACCTGGGTTCGATCCCTGGATTGGGAAGATCCCCTGGAGGAGGGCATGGCGACCCGCTCCAGTACTCTTGCCTGGAGACTCCCCACGGAATGAGGGGCCCGGCGGGCCGCAGTCCGCGGCTCAGAGCCGGGAGCGACCAGGCGAGGAAGAAGCAGCACAAGTGACGGTTAAGGACACCAGCCTGCCCTCTCTCAGCAGAAGCGGAGGCACCCTGGGAGGGCCAGAAATGTGCCTAGGGCCATACGGATTCAACAGGCGTGTTGTTGTTCAGCCAAGAGGCCACTACAACAGCAACTTGGACAGTGAATGTTGATCCTGTCCACACAGCCGCGTAGCTCACAAACTGGCAGCTTTGTAAGCAGTGCTGTCTTGGCTAAGTAATGCGCGTGCTCCCCAATCCTTGATTTGTGTAAGAACTCCAGAGAGTTGGGCAAGACCCACATGACCCCAAAGTCAAGTGAAAATGAAGTCGTGATCAGGAAAACTCTGGAGAGAACAGCCACGGTCAGTCACCTTGGGAAAGCATGCAGACCACTATGTGTGAACACGAAAGCCAAAATAACAGTGCAGATAGCAAGAATGTAACAGCAAGCACAAGTGCTTCATGGAAGCTATCTCAGCACAGGAGCTCACTGAGCCCACCGGAAACCTCAGGAGGCAAGGCATCGCTGGCCACCGCCACCTCCACTGCACGGCGAGAAGCGCTGGCCTCACTTCCACAGCCCCCTCTCCGTCTCCAAGGGCAGCGCAGCACATGAGCAGGAAAAGCTGTGCCTCGCTCATGGGTGTACACACACGGACGCACCCTAGTTTACGTGGCACTTTTAAAATAGAAGTTTATTTTTTTACAAGTTACAAATGTTCTCTATCGGGGCTTCTCTGGTGGTCTGGTGGTTAAGATTCTGCAGAGCACATGGGTTTGATCCCTGGCTGGGGAGCAAAGATCCCACAGGCCACAGGACAACTAAGCCCGCGCCACAATCAGAGAAGCCCCTGCGCCACAGTGAAGACCCAGCACAGCCCCAACAAGAAATAAGTAAGAACTAAAGGCTGCTGCTGCTGAGCCGCTTCAGTCGTGTCCGACTCTGTGCGACCCCAGAGACGGCAGCCCACCAGGCTCCCCCGTCCCTGGGATTCTCCAGGCAAGAACACTGGAGTGGGTTGCCATTTCCTTCTCCAGTGCATGAAAGTGAAAAGTGAAAGTGAAGTCGCTCAGTCGTGTCCGACTCTTCTCGACCCCATGGACTGCAGCCCACCAGGCTCCTCCACCCATGGGATTTTCCAGGCAAGAGTACTGGAGTGTGGTGCCAGTGCCTTCTCTGAAAAACTAAATGTTTACCCTCAAAAACTGTGGAAATATAGGAAAGTACAAAGAATAAAATAAATGCCATTCATAAGCTCATCAGAGAGATGCTATGTTATAAATGCTTAATAAATCATGAGCATTTGCCACGTCATTAGATACTCCCCTAGAATAAGATTTTTAATGACTATACTTAAAAAAACTACGGAGAACACAGTAGACTCAAAAACTGAAATTTTCCTGGTGTTTTAATTTCTGCTCTAGCCGATGAGGTCTCCAAGGAAGCAGGCAGAAGTACTGAGCACTTCTCGAATGTCAGCGAATATTATTTCCTCCTTTAAAGCCTTTTCCCTCAAAGTAGCTTTGTCAAATTATGACATTTAGATTTCAAAAACTCATTCACTTGAATTGACACCATTCGCTGAGAGCTCCACAATCTCCACACAAAAGGGGCTTGGAGACTGCAGTCTGGTTAGAAGGGGGCAGAGGATTCACCTCAAAGCTGCACCTGCAGGACAGGCACACTATTCAAACATACACAGCATGCTTGTTAGAGGTGGCTTAGGAGATGTGAGAGGATAATACAGAAGCTCAGGGTCCCTGGACCAGCTCCTTGGCACAATGAGTGATCATACCACCAAAAGCTACTTCAAGTGTGTGAGAAGGGACTACAGGACTCACCTGCCAAGCACCATTAAGAACGACCGTAATTCTATAGCAGGCGACAGGCAGCTGATTGAAATTATCTAAGCTGAAATCCTAGCACCCATCTGATCTCTCTCCCTCCCTCCCTCCCTCCAACAGCAAAACCTCACCGTGTTCCACCAGCCCTGTCTCCCAGCTGCCTCCCGGTGGCCCCTTCTCAGCTCTGTGCCATGCCCGAGCTGAAGCCAGCACCCCTCTCACCTGGACCCCCGTGCGGTCCTTGAATAGCTGCTCTCCTGCTTCCACAGCTGCCCTGGGAGTCGATGCTCACACAGGGCAGGCACAGCAAGCTCTCCGACTTCATCAAAATTAAAAACTTTTGTGCTCCAAAGGCATCATCAAAAAAAAAGTAATGAGATAGACTTCCCTGGTGGTACAGCGGAGAAGAATCTACCTGCCAAGGCAGGGGATATGGGTTCATCCCTGGTCTGGAAGATTCCACAAGCCAACTACTGAGCCTGCGTGCTACAACTCCTGAAGCTCATGTGCCTAGAGCCCACGCTCCCCAACAGGAGAAGCCACGGCAACGAGAAGCCCTGCAACAAAGAGCAGCCCCTGCTCAGCACAGCTGCAGGGAGCCTGCGCGCAGCAACGAAGACCCAGCACAGGCAAAGCTAAAGAAAGAAAAATGAGAAGAGGGGCGTCTCTGGTGGGCCAGTGGTTAAGACTCCGCACTCCCCATACAGGGCGCAAGTTTGATCCCTGGTCGGAGAACTAAGACCCTCTATGCTGCAAAGTGCAGCAAAAAAAGAGAGAGAGAGAGAAAAGACAACCAACATACTGGGAAAAAATCATTTATCTGACAAAGGACTTATATCCACAATACATGGAAAATTCTTAAAATTCAATAATCAAAAGATAATTTTCAAGCAAGCAACTGAATACTGGGATCTGAATAGACATTTATCTACAGAAGACATACAAATGGCCAATTAGCACAAGAAAAGATGCTCAACATCATTAATCATCAGGGAAAATGCAAAACAAAACCACAGCGACATTATCACTGCACATCCATTAGGATGGCTGCAATCAAGAGACAGACAAGTGTTAACAAAGGTGTGGAAACTGGAACCCTCATACACTGATGTCCATACGCTCAGTCGTGTCTGACTCTGGCCCCACAGCTTGTAGCCTGCCAAACTCCTCTGTCCGTGGGATTTTCCCGGCAAGAATACTGGACCAGGTTATCACTTCCTACTTCAGGGCACCCTCCTGACCCAGGAGTCAAACCCACGTCTCTTGCGTCTCCTGCGTCTCCTGAGTCTCCTGCGTTGGCAGGTGGGTTCTTGGCCACTAGCACTATCTGGGAAGCCCATACGTTGCTGCTGGTAGAGAATAAAAGGAGGCAGTCACTGCGGAAAAGTCTGGCAGTTCCTCAAAAGGTTAAACACAGAATTACCATATGACCCAGCAATTCTATTCCTAAGTATATACCCAAGAGAAATGAAAACATACGTCTACACAAAAACTTAAATAATTTCAAAATATTACCATTCATAAAACCAAAGTAAAACATCGCAACTGTCCATCAACTGATGAATGGATAAACAAAACGTGGTACATCCATACAAGAGAATACACTGTTCAACAATAGAAAGGAATGGAGTGCTGAGACACACTGTGATAAGCCTTGGAAACACCATCCTAGTCAAAGAAGCCAGACACGGGAGACCACACACTCGATGATCCACCGGGATGAAATATGCAAATGGCCCGAGCAAGCCCGTCTACAGACAGAAAGTAGACCAGTGACTGCCGGGAGCTGGGAGAAAAAAGGCTGAGCGTGGGGATGGCTGCTACAGGGTTTGGAGTGTTTTTTTAGGGTAAAATGTCTTAAAATTGATTGTAGTGGTGGCTGCATAACTCTATGAATATCCCAAAAAACATCGAATTGGACATTTTAAACGGGTAATACACCTGGATGTGAATTCTCAATGGAGCTTTTACCAAAAAAACAAGAAGTATCAGCTCTCCAACACTCACTCAAGACAAAGAGCTTCAAGAAACCAGAAATAGAGGGGAACTTCCTCAACCTGATAAGGAATATCTATCAAAAAATGCAACAACTAACATCATACTTAATGGTGAGAAACTCAAAGTTTCCCCAACTAAGACCAGGTACAAAGAAAGGATGTCCCCCTCTCACCACTCCTTTTCCATATCATACTGGAAGTTCTAGCTAATACAATAAGACAAGGAAATGTAAGACTGAAAAGGAAGAAATAAAATTCTCTCTGCAGATGACATGTTCATTTGTGTAGAAAATCCAAAATAATAATAAAACTCCTAAAACTAATAGGCAATTATAGCAAGGCTGCAGAATACAAAAGTAACAAAAGTTGATCACTTCCCTATCTAGGAGCTATGAACAAGTGGAATTTTAAAAACACAGTATCATTCACATTTGCATCCCCCCAAATAAAATCCTTAAGTATAAATCCAACAAAATATGTAAAGAGCTGTACAAGGAAGACTACAAAAGTCACGGGAATGAAATCAAAGACCAAATAAATGGAGAAGCACCCCATGTTCACAGTTAAGAAAGTTCAATTTTGTCACGATGTCAGTTCTTCCCAACTCGATTGACAGATTCAGCGTAACGCAGTAAGTTATTTTGTGGATACCAACAAATAATTCTGAAGCTTTATAGAGTCAGAAGACCCGGAACAGCCAACACAATATTGATGGGAAAAAAAATAAAGTTTGAGGACTGAAATAATCTGACTGCAAAACTTACTATAAAGCACCAGTTATAAGACAGTATGGTACTGGCGAAAGAACAAACGAATCTACAGAAGAGAAAGTGCAGATACAGACCCAGAGAAACAAAGCCAGCTGATCTCTGACAAAGGAGCGAAGGCAACACAATGGAGCAAAGACAGCCTTTGCAACAAATGATGCTGGAACAACTGGACGTCCACAGGAAAAAAGTGAATCCAGACACAGACCTTACACTCTTCACAAAAATTAACTCAAAATGGATCACAGACCCAAATGTAAAACACAAAAACTATAAAACTTCCAGAAGGCAATATAGGAGAAAACCTAGATGACTCTGGGTATGGTGATGACATTTTAGATAACATTACCAAAGGCACAATCCATGAAAGTAGTAACTGCTAAGCTAGACTTCATTAAAATTAAAAACTTCTGCTCTACAAAAGCCTATGCAAATGAAGGAGAAGACAAGCCACAGATTGGGAGAAACATATTTGCAAAGTACCTACCTGATTAAGGGCTGTTATCCAAAATATACAAAGAACTTTTAAAACTCAAGAACCCAATTAAAATATGGGCAAAAGATCTTAATAAAACATCTTACCAATGAAGATATACAGATACCAACTAAGTCTATGAAAAGATGCTCCACATCATATGTCATCGGGAGAATGCAAATTAAAACAAGATACCACTATAAACCTAGCAGAGTGGCCAAAATCTCTGACAGTGACAACACCAAATGCTGTTGAGAACATGGGGCAACAGGGACTCTCGTTCATTGCTGGTGGCGATAAAAAATGGCACAGCCACTTAGGAAGACAATATGAAGGTTTCTTATAAAGCTAAACATAATCTTATCATATGATCCAGCAATGCAGTCCTTGGTACTTATCTAAAGGAGTTCAAAACTTACATCCGCACAAAACCTTCACCAGGATATTTATAGTACCTTCAAACATAACTGCAAAAATTTGGATGCAATGAGGATGTCCTTTAGTAAGTGAATGAATAAGCAAACTCTGGTACATCCAGACACTGGAATATTATTCAGCACTAAAAATAAATGGGTTATTAAATCATGAAAAAATATGGAGAAGTTGAAGTGCACATTACTAAATGAAAGAAGGCAATCTAAAAAGGTTTCATGCTGCATAATTCCAACCATGTAACCTTCTGGAAAAGGCAAAACCATGAAGACAGGAAAAAGGTCAGGGGTTGCCAAGGTTTGGGTGGGGAGGGAAGGGATACATAGGCAGAGCACAGAGGATTTTTAGGGCAGTAAAAGCACTGACACCATAACAATGGACGCATGCCACTATACATTTGTCCAGACCTATGGAATGCACACCACCAGCCCTAAGGAAAACTATGGGCTGTGGGTGATGACGCTGTATCAGTGCCGGTTCACCAACTGTAACAAGTGTCCCACTGTGGTGGGGATGGTGCAAATATGGGAGGCGATACATGTGCAGGGGAAGGGAGACCTGGGTTCGATCCCTGGGTCGGGAAGATCCCCTGGAGAAAGGAAAGGCTACCCACTCCAGTATTCTGGCCTGAAGAATTCCATGGACTGTATAGTCCATGGGTCACAAAGAGTCGGACACAACTGAGTGGCTTTCACCTTCACTTTCAGGGAGTATAAGGAAATATCTGCAGCTTCCCCTCAGTTTTGCTGTAAACCTAAAACAGCTCCAAAAAAGTGTTTTGTTTCGTTTTTAAAGTTCTTTGAAAGAGAAATGGGTGGCTCTCATATCACTCACCCTATTCAAAATTCCTCAGTGGGGCTTCCTAGCGCTTTGAGTCAGCCAAATATCTTTCTGTGGCCAACAAGGCCCTGTGAGGCCTGACCCCTTCCCAGCTCCCCCATCACACGTCCACCTCTCCCAACTCATCCTCTAAGCTCTGTCTCTACCACCCACTTGTTCCCTCCTTGGGCTTCAGGACTGACTATCCTCCCTGCTCCCACCACCTTGCATCTCACTCCACGCATCTGGCTTCAGAAAGGCCTCCCCTGACCGGATCACTGAGTGTCCATCAGTCCCCGCAGCCCTCAGCGTTTCATCTTCTCCTTCATAATTCTCATCACACTTTTAATCACTTGATTTGATAAACAGTTTAATGATCATCTCACTGATGAGACTGTAAGCAACACAAATTCTCTCCTGTTTACCAGTGAAAAGCCTAGTACCTAGCAACACCTTTGGCATGGAGTAGATGTTCAATACCAATCTGTTGAATGAAAAAATTTAAAAAGTTAACTTCAGGTCTTACTGCAAAAGAATATTCTCAATCCAATCTTTAAAATCAATAATGCTTCCCTGGTCATGGATATTTCCATTAAACATATAAAAATCACAACATTCTTCCTCAAGACAGGATAATTCCCTTCCCAATTATAACCACAACCCACACATCTGGAAGGTGGTAGCTGACTTCACACTGACTGACAGCACCCAAATACCTGACTGGCAGTTTTTAAAAATCATCCACTTGGTACAATGGTCTAAATTATGTACTTAGTACAATGGTTGTAAGTTGCCAAAGCACCCTGACAAATCTAATGGTTTAAGGATTCTCTCCAAAATCTCTATGAAGTGGTAATTAGTCTCCCTGTTGTACAGTCTATTATTAAACTCTGGCTACAACATACACTATTCTTTTAAGTATTAAAATCTTATCAGTTCAGTTCGGTCGCATGACTCTTCGCAACCCCATGGACTGCAGTACTCCAGGCTTCCCTGTCCATCACCAACTCCTGGAGCTTACTCAAACTCATGTGCATATAGTCGGTGATGCCATCCAACCATCTCATCCTCTGTCATCCCCTTCTCCTCCTGCCTTCAATCTTTCCCAGCATCAGGGTCTTTTTTCAAATGAGTCAGTTCTTCCCATCAGGTGGCCAAAGTATTGGAGCTTCAGCATCAGTCCCTCCAATAAATATTCAGGACTTATTTCCTTTAGGATGGACTGGTTGGATCTCCTTGCAGTCCAAGGGACTCTCAAGAGTCTTCTCCAACACCGCTGTTCAAAGGCATCAATTCTTTGGTGCTCAGCTTCCTTTATGGTCCAACTCTCACATCCATACCTAACTACTGGAAAAAACACAGCTTTGACTAGGTGGACCTTTGTTGCCAAAGTAATGTCTCTGCTTTTTAGTACGCTGTCTAGGTTGGTCACAGCTTTTCTTCCAAGGAGCAAGCGTCTTTTACTTTCACGGCTGCAGTCACCATCTGTAGTGATTTTGGAACCCCCCAAAAATAAAGCCTCTCACTTGTTTCCATTTTTTCTCATTTGCCATGAAGTGATGGGACCAGATGCCAAGATCTTAGTTTTCTGAATGTTGAGTTTTAAGCCAGCTTTTTCACTCTCTTCTTTCTCTTTCATCAAGAGGCTCTTTAGTCCTTCTTTGCCTTCTGCCATAAGGGTGGTGTCATCTGCATATCTGAGGTTATTGATATTTCTCCCAGCAATCTTGATTCCAGCTTGTGCTTCATCCAGCCCAGCATTTCGTATGATGTACTCTGCATATAAGTTAAATAAGCAGGGTGACAATATACAGCCTCGAGGTACTCCTTTCTCGATTTGGAATCTGTCTGTTGTTCCATGTCTGGTTCTACCTGTTGCTTCTTGACCTGCATACAGATTTCTCAAGAGGCAGATAAGGTGGTCTGGTAGTCCTATCTCTTGAAGAACTTTCCACAGTTTGCTAAGATCCACATAGTCAGAGGCTTTGACACAGTCAATAAAAAGAAACAGATGTTTTTCTGGAACTCTCCTGTTTTTTCAATGATCCAGCAGATGTTGACAATTTGATCTCTGGATCCTCTGCCGTTTCTAAATCTAGCTTGAACATCTGAAAGTTCACGGTTCACATACTGTTAAAGCCTGGCTTGGAGAATTTTGAGCATTACTTTGTTAGCATGTGAGATGAATGTAATTGTGTGGTAGTTTGAACATTCTTCGGCATTGCCTTTCTTTGGGATTGGAATGAAAACTGACCTTCTCAGTCCTAGACTGGCTGAGTTTTCCAAATTTGTTGGCATACCGAGTGCAGCACTTTAACAGCATTATCTTTTAGGATTTGAAATAGCTCAGCTGGAATTCCATCACCTCCACTAGCTTTGTTCCTGGTGATACTTCCTATGGCCCACTTGACTGCATAAAAGCTTATGGCTGAACATAATGAGATGGAGGCAGTCATTTATCTTTCAGATGAAATTCGGTCACTTCCCTGATCCCAAGCCTGCTGGTTAGCCAGTGCTCAGAGGCTGAAGTCTGATCAGAGCATGAAGTTGAGCATTTCAACAAGGCAGCCTGTATCTAGCTTCATCTCAGGCCACTCTTCCGTCCACATACCCCACACTGCAGCCACAGCAGCTTGCCACCACAGCCCCGAACACCCACAGTTTTTGCAAAGTCCCTTTCGTTCCTTCCCCATCCCCCACACATATCTTGTAAGAACACGCTGCCCACAGGAAGCCTTCAGACTCCCTCTGACACTTCACTGGTGTCTCTCTGCCTTCATAGAACGCTATGAACGCAGTTACCACATACTTTGCTCTCTATCCTCCTCAGTGGCTTCCTGCCAGTCTTCATCTACACATCCTGCTCGTCTCCAAAAGACCACCAGGGAGTGTGGTACAATCAACACATATTTGTTGAATTAATCTCTCTCTAAACACTGCCAGAATTCCTGAGGTATGGCAGAACAACATATAAAACCACTGCACATCACTTACATCCATCATTATGCAAAAATTCAAAGGTCTCTTTATGTCTGGGTCCAAAGAATGCATTCATTTAAAACTGACACATGCTTCGAACGACAGCTCACTTCGGCTTCAGCAGTTCACAGAGCCATCAACTACTCCCTTGGATTCTACCACGCTCTTAGGCTCTTCTGTATCTAGACATCTCTCCAGGCCTGACTCCAAATTTGTTTCTGTCACGAGTAACTGTTTTCCAATCCATTCTCCACTTTTCTAAGTTCAGTCAGCTACTCTGCCTGATGCCTTTTTCCTTCCCTTTTCCCCACTAAGTTCCAGGAACCATTTTGTCCAAACTACACAGAAGCTAAGATAAAATGAGGCCTTCCCCAAACTTAAGGTCTAATTTCTCTTAGAGAAAATGGGAAACGAATCCAATAGGAGCCAATCTTAAGCTGAAAAAGACAATGAGACTACAAAGTAACTTAAACCTAACAAAAGCTCCTTACTAGTCACTCCTTCAGAAGAGGACCACCCTTACTCCACCACCAGCCTCCAAGCCAGTCCTGAAAACTCCAGCAGAGCATCCCCTGTACCTACGCCTGCTGGTTCTCAAGCTGGAAAGGTCCCTAGGGACAGGGACTGGGTCTGTCTGGTCCACCACAGCATCTCTAGAAGCTGGTACTGTGGCTGGCATACAACAGGCACCAAATAACTACCTGCTGAACGAACCGACGAGGGATGTTAAAAAAAAAAATTCAGAGCTTCACCCAGGTGCATGGATCTTCTAGGTGAGAGGAAGTACAAAGTGGTTTGCAGCTCAGGGGACCAGCAGGACTGGTGAACACAAGGGCTACAGTGACTTTATTCCCAGATTCTGTCCATCCTGGGATCTGGGTTTGGGGATTTCCAGAACTCCTTTCCTTAAAATTTGTTTTCAAGACCTTGGCTACTAGGAGGAAGTCAAGCCCAAGTGCAACTGACCACTCCAGCAGATAAGGCAAGGGTGCTGCCAAGCTGGTACCCCGCACTCTGCCAACAAATGTCAACAGAAGCAATAGGACGGAACAAAATTCCTGAATCTCAGCAAGAAAAGGGATGAAGAACAAAAGAGCAGAGAAGAGAAAAGTAAGTAGGGTGTGCGCGTAAGGACCGCAGGGGCTAGCTAGCCTTGATTGAAATGCACAGCATCCGGCCACGGTGCTGAGCAATTCACAAGCACTGACCCATTTAATCCCCTCACCCAGCCAGGGCTGGAAACTATTATCAATCCCTACTTTACTGACGGTGAAACTCAAGTTTACGGAGACATCACTTGCCCTGAGCACACAGCTAGGAAGGGGCAGTGCTACGGGCCGGGTCGCCGCACTCTTCAACCTGCACTATCTTGCCTGAGGCCTTAAAGAAGGACTGAGAGGCGAGTCGCTCACTTATCCATTTAACGAACGCTCAACATCGACTGGGTACGAGCCAAGGTCTGGTGCCAGGCGCTGGTGGGCGGATGAAGGGACGGGGACTGAGAGGCTCGGGCTGGGGAACAGGGCGCAGGGTCCCTCCGAAAGACCCTGGAGCTCGGCACCCGGGGCCGGCGGGGGTACGAGGGCGCGGGCCGGCAGAGGGAAGGCGCGGAACCTGAGCGGCGAGCGAGCCGCGCGCGGGGCGGCGGACCCGCGGCGCCCAGAGGCGTGGGCGACGACGGCTCCCTCAGCGGGCCGCCCGCTTCTGCCCGGAACGGGGCCCGACGCTTCGCGCGCCTCGGCCACCTGGCGCGGGCGAGACGGGGGTCGGGAACGCGGGCGAGACGGGCAGTGAGACCCTGAGGCGCGGGAGCTCGGCTCGGGCGGGGGAGCGCGGGGCCGGGCGGCGCGACGGGACTCACCTCCCGCGGCAGCCCCTGCGGACTCGTCGGCCCGGCCGGGCCGGAGGAGGTGGGGATGGACTCCAGGGCGCGGGGGCTGCCGGGAGCCCGTTCCCTGGGCAACGGGACGGGCACCGCCGAGGAACAGCCGGCTCCGCCGCCAGCTGGAGAGGCAGAGCCCGTTCTCGGGGCCGTGGGCGTGTCGGAAGTGACGCGCGGACTTCCGGTTCCATGGGCGGGGCTTCGGGTCTCTTTCCCGGGATCCCTGCGGAAGGCATGGAAGGTGCGTTGAGAAGGGCCGGTTTTCCCAAGCGGGAGGGTGCGAGTGGTGCCGTTTGGTCTTGGAGCTGGAGCCGCGGCCGGAGTTTCCCGAGTTGCGTGCCGATTCGTGCCTGGCCCTGGCCCAGCCCGCTGGCCCCGGCACAGGCTCCGCGGGTGGCCTGGAAGGCCGTTTTGCCAAAATGACACAAAAGAGGGTCAGCAGATCCTGACGCCCAAATTGTCGTTATAAATTAGCAACAGCAGAGCGCTTTCTCTGAAGTCCCGTCAGTCAGAGTTCCCGGCCACGGAGTTTTTTCTGCTTGTAACAAAAGCTGTCATTCAGCGAGTGCTCACTGAGCCTCACCGCGATCCCTTGAACATCAGCAGTTGGGAAGTCGAGGCGTGGAGAGAATAAGTAAGATACCCGCTATGCTGCTGTCCTGCTCTGTGGCTGATACCTGATCTCGTTTTGAGTTCCTTGAAGTCAGAGCGATGTTTTTGGTTCCTAAATATGTGCTGTGTTATGGGGCAGACAGATGATGACTCTCACGTGCTCCTCGCCCGCAAGGAGCCCCTATTCGGTAAGGGAACTCCTTAGGAAACCGTGGTACAGGCGGTGATTTTTTTGGAGAGATTTTTTTTCTCCATTTAACACATTCTAGTCAGCACCTACTATGTGCTGAGGGCTTCGTTTGTGGCTCAGCTGATAAAGAATCGGCCGACAATGCGGGAGACCTGAGTTCGATCCCTGGGTTGGGAAGACCCTCTAGAGAAGGGAACAGGCTACCCACTCCAGTATTCTGGCCTGGAGGATGCCATGGACTGGGATCTTTGCCCATGGGGTCGCAAAGAGCCGTACACGATGATCGACTTTGCTTCACTATGTGCTGAAGTTGTAAGAGGGAACAGGACAGCCTTAGTCGCTACTGTGGTGGAACTTAGGCTGTCAAGGAATGTATTAGGCATTAAAGAAGCAAATACACTGCGTTGGTGAGTGTCATGAATGAAGCTTAATGAAGTCGAGGATGTTCAGGTATAGAGTGCAGTAAGTCCTAACCTAACCTTGGGATCCAAGACTTCTTTGTGGAACTGACTTTCTAAAAACCTACCTCAGGTCACCTAGCTACTCAGAGCTTCCTGCTTGCTTTTCATTGACTTGGAATAAACCCAAACGTCTTACCTTGGCCTATAAGTTTCTGGCTGTCTTGACTGCCTCCTCAGCTACTACTCCCTCTCTCTCCTTTTCATTCTAGCCGCATGGGTCTTGTTTCACACTCACCAAGCTCATTCTCACTTAGGGTCCTTGCTATTAACTTCTCATTATTTAGGTTTCAGCCTGAATGACAATGTTTTCGGGGTTTACTCTTAACACAAGACCCCGTTTTATTCTCTGGCATTTATGATATAAGCTGGTGATCACAGGGGCTTCTCTGGTGGTCCAGTGGTTAGGTCTCAGTTCGGGGGACTTGGGTTCAGCCCTTGGTCTGGGAACTAAGATCCCACATGCCACATGGTGCAGCCAAAAAAGAAAAAAAAACAACCGGTAATCACCTAATTGTTATCCACCTCCTCTTTGGAAAGTAAGTTCTATGGAAATGGTCCTGGTTTACGTAGTTCACTCACTTCCTCCCCCATGTCTGGTGTAATGCAGTTCAGTTCAGTTGCTCAGTCGTGTCTGACTCCTTGTGACCCCATGAATCGCAGCACACCAGGCCTCCCTGCCCATCACCAACTCCTGGAGTTCACTCAAACTCATGTCCATCAAGTCGGTGATGCCATCCAGCCATCTCATCCTCTGTCGTCCCCTTCTCCTCCTGCCCCCAGTCCCTCCCAGCATCAGAGTCTTTTCCAATCAGTCAACTCTTCGCATGAGGTGGCCAAAGTATTGGAGTTTCAGCTTCAGCATCAGTCCTTCCAATGAACACCCAGGACTGATCTCCTTTAGGATAAACTGGTTGGATCTCATCTCCTTGCAGCCCAAGGGACTCTCAAGAGTCTTCTCCAACACCACAGTTCAAAAGCATCAATTCTTCGGTGCTCAGCTTTCTTTACAGTCCAACTCTCACATCCATACGTGACCACTGGAAAAACCATAGCCCTGACTAGACGGACCTTTGTTGGCAAAGTAATGTCTCTGCTTTTGAATATGCTATCTAGGTTGGTCATAACTTTCCTTCCAAGGAGTAAGCGTCTTTTAATTTCATGGCTGCAGTCACCATCTGCAGTGATTCTGGAACCCAAAAAAATAAAGTCTGACACTGTTTCCACTGTTTCCCCCTCTATTTCCCATGAAGTGATGGGAACAGAAGCCATGATCTTCGTTTTCTGAATGTTGAGCTTTAAGCCAACTTTTTCACTCTCCTCATTCACTTTCATCAAGAGGGTCTTTAGTGTTCACTTTCTGCCATAAGGGTGGTGTCATTTGCATATCTGAGGTTATTGATATTTCTCCCTGCAATCTTGATTCCAGCTTGTGCTTCTGCCAGCCCAGCGTTTCTCATGATGTACTCTGCATAGAAGTTAAATAAGCAGGATGACAATATACAGCCTTGACGTACTCCTTTTCCTATTTGGAACCAGTCTGTTGTTCCATGTCCAGTTCTAACTGTTGCCTCCTGACCTGCATTTAGGTTTCAGCAAATACTGGACAGTTGTCTAAATAAAGAGTGAATGAAAAAAATCAATGATATTTAAAAGTGAAGCTCCTGGGTAGCCTAAGGATGGGGGCTGGTTGTCAAGGGGGAGCCACCCATGTGATTAGAATTGTAACTTTCAGTCCCACCCACCTCAACCACCAGGGGAGAGAGGCTGGAGTTAAATCAGCCTGATGGATGACTCATTTAATCAGTTGTGCCCATGTAATGAAGCCTCCATAAAAAAAGTGAAGGGTTGTGAGAATGTTCAGGTTGATGAGTGGCTGGGGTTGCCGGGAGAGTGCTTTGCTCCCCTGCCCACGTGCTTCGGCCCGTGGGTCTCTCCCATCTGGCTCTCCCTGGTAGCCGAGTAAGGAAGATGGTTTCCTGAGTTCTCTGTGAGCCGCTCTAACAAGTTAATCAAACCTCAGGAGCGGGGACTGTAGGTCAGAGGCACAGGGGGCAACCTGGACTTCTGGGATCTGAAGTGGGGGGAGGGAGAGGAGTCTTCCAGGACTGAGCCGTTAACTTGTAGAGTCTGATGCTGACTCCCAGTAGACAGTGTCAGGGTTGAGTGCACCGCTCGGTGGTGCTGGAAAAACACTGGAGAGGCCCTTGCGGTAACACATACTGTGTTGGACACCTGCCATGTGCCAGCCCTCACAGCTTTGCATGCATTATCTCATCTTCACATTAACTCGGAAGTAGGTGTAGTTTATCCCCATTTTACGGATGGACACTTTGAGACCATGAGAGGTTAACTAACTTACCCAAGATTGCACAGGTGGCTGTAACAGAGCTGGGACTCAAACCCAGTCAGCCTGGTCTCTAGAATCTATACTCCAAACAATTGTGTTTCCTGGATTCCTAAGGACCTCTCTGAGAATTTGGACCTTATCCTGTGGCCCATGAGATGCCTTTGTAGGATTTTTTGGGTTTTTTGGCTGTCTTAGTTGCGGCACGAGGGATCTTCCATCTTCATTGCAGCATGTAGGATCTTTATTTGTGGCATGTGGGATCTAGTTTCCTGACCAGGGATCGAACCTGGGCCCCCTGGGCCACCAGGGAAGTCCCTGAGGGATTCTGAGTAGAGAAGAATAGAGGGCTGGGAGGGCCAGACAGCCTGAGTGGTCTGGGTGTTGCTTCCCACAGGAGCTGGGGTCTGAGTGAGTCCCAGGACATGAGCAGCATTATTTTGAGGAAAGAAAGAACTTTCTAGCAGAGAACTGCACATCCAGAGGACTTTTCAAGAGTTGCCAGTAGTTGATTTTAGTTAGAGATTGAGGGGCTTCAAGGTGGGGGTTGCAGCGAGGCCAGGAGGGAGCCAGGTCCTGAAGGCGCTCGGACCTCCCCACGTGCTGGCAGCGCCGAGACCATCACTGCGTCTCCGGGGTCCAGCCTGGTCAGTGCTGGAGTCACTAGCACCAGCTACCCACAGGGCTCGGAGCAAAGGCCTGAGGCCAGAGAACGGGAGCGCCAAGGCAGGGGCCTCAGAGCCTGGCAGCAGGAAGCTACAGCTCTGCTTCCATCCCAACCTTTGCGAGTGGTCAGAGTGCTCGCAGTGTGGGAGACCTGGGTTCCATCCCTGGGTTGGGAAGATCCCCTGGAGAAGGAAGTGGCTACCCACTCCAGAATTCTTGCCTGGAGAACTCCATGGACGGAGGATCCTGGCAGGCTACAGTCCACAGGGTCGCAAAGAGTCCGACACGACTGAGCAACTTTCCTTTTGACATCACAGAGTGCTCGGGGTGAAAGTGCCCTGAGCCATTAGGCTTCGAGAGGACTCAGCTATATCTGCCGAGACTTTAAAGGTAGAAACAATTCTTTAGTCTCGTCCCAGGAACTTTCACATTCATCCGCACGTCTTCGTTTCCACAACACGATCTGTCCAGTCGATGTAGTGTTTTAAATAGTCTTACTGTCACAAATCATAAGGACCATTTTCCCCCCAACTGTGATCCTGAATTTCATAAAGTGATGTTTCTCTTCCTCCCTATTAGCAAGGACTCTTGGAACTGTAACGCCAAGAAAACCTGTCTTATCTGTCAGTGCAAGAAAAATTAAGGACAATGCAGCCGACTGGCATAATTTAATCCTGAAATGGGAAACCCTCAACGATGGAGGTTTTGCCACTGCAAACAGTATTGCCAACATGAAAATGAGTTTGTTGTAAGTACCGGCAGACCATGCTCTGTGCGCTTCCGCCTTAGCGATTGGGCAGACACTTCGTGGGCGTCTTTTAGAGTGGGCCAGGTGGCCTCCAGCAACGTGGATAAATAAAGCGAACAAGCAACTGATAAAACCGTGCATGCAAGTGTGAGGTGTACCTGCACTTTAAAAATAAAATTATGCTACACATTGTTTGTGGTTACATCTGCATGTCAGATTACCAAAGTGGATTGGGAGGAGACCGACTCAGGCGCTGGTCCCTTCTGAGAGGACTGAGTTGGGGGTGGGGCAGGTACCACTTCTCCAGACTGCTGCGTTTTATTTCTGTGGTGGTGTGACTATCACTAGAAAATACACAGATTTGGCCTCTGTCCCTGTTCTTGGCACATGGCTCTTAAAACCCTGATGATGTCCTTAGGGACTCGAGCTCTAGAAGAATCTTTAGTTATGGTGATATTTGTTCTTCGGTCCTCCAGTTCCTGAATTAGCTCCAGAATGATTAAGGAGTGCCCTGTGGTCATAGCAGGCCCCTTCCTGAGACGTCCAAGCCTGTGCTGATAAGAGGGCTTTCTGGAAAAGCCCTAAGGAGGGGACACCAGCCAGGCAATTGGAGTTGGCGCTGTCAGCCCCGCCCCCTCACCTGCGCTCTGGGGAGCCTGAGTTAATGACCGATGGCCAATCATTTAATCAACTGTGACTTCGTAAGGAAGCCTCCATAAAAACCCGGAAGGACGGGTTTGGGTAGCTTCTAGGTTGGGGAACCTGAACGCTTCCCTGGGCCCTGTGCTTTTACCCCAGATGCCACAGGGAGAGAAGCCCCTGGGCTTGAGACCCTCCCAGACCTTGCCCTGGGTATCTCCCTATGGTGACCAGGAGTCAGACGCGGAGTGGGGTGTTCAGAGCAGAGGAGACATGCTGGAGTGTGTTTTCCCTTAGCAAGTTCTTCTAAAAAGACAAAAGAGTTATGAAGAAACTGTTGGCAGTTGCCAGTTCTGACTGAAAGATTTGCTTTATTATTCTTTGCACTTTCCTGTATATATGTTTTTAGTTTTGGATTTTTGGTTTTTTTTTTTTAATCAGCCTGGCTTACGCAAGGCCTCCCAAAATTTAATCAAGACTCACGCTTGTTCCTACCCATGGAAATCTTTTAGTAAAAGGCGAAAGATTTCAATGACCTGAAGAGAAACATGAGTATGGATCTATATATAGTAGTTTTAATTTCTCAAAGCTGCATATCTTTGTCTACCAGCCGGAGTCTAGAGTCTTAACTTCTTGGGCTGGACCCCTGGCCCTCGCCAGCTCTCCCAAGCACATCAGACATGTCAGCCCTCGGGTCCCTTCTCCTGCTCAGCAAGTTCCATGAAGCAGTTCTTACCTGACTCCATAAGATGCTCTCTGAAGTTGGAGGTGAGGGGTGGGATACATTGGGAGTTTGGGATTGATACATACACACACACTACTGTAAATAAAGTAGATAACTAATAAGGACCTACTGGATAGCTCAGGGGACTCTACTTAATACTCTGTAGTGGCCTAGATGAGAAAAGAATCTAAAAAAGAGTGGCTATATGTGTATATATGGCCGATTCACTCGCTGGACAGCAGAAACTAACACAGCATTGTAAATCACGTATGCTCCAAAAATCTTTTTAAAAACTTTTTGGACTACAAAATGAAGAACAACGAGATCTCCTCTGATAATCTTTTAATGTTTCATTTTTTCACTTAAATGTTGATTGTGGAGCCACAGCTTTCCATTTACAAAGCCCAATCCTAGCTGGCAGGCTCTGAGGAAATGGCTGTCTTGCCCAGTGAAGACATCACAGGGCTGGATTGAACTGACTTTATTCTAGGGCAGAATCGAGCAGCGGATGGACATATTCCTCGTATGCGTAAATAACATGTAAACCGGCTGACGCGAATGACACCGGTGGAGACAGTCGATGATGACACACGTACACGGATATTGAGTTTTCAGGGGTTCATCCTAACTAAGGGAGGCAACCTCACGGAGTGTGTTCTGTTCCCGCTTTTCCATCTGGTCCAGGAGCAAAGACAAGATAGAATTAGCGAGCAGCGGCCTGGCTTCTGACGACTGTGCGGAAAAGGAGCGCCCGGAATACAGCGGGGAGCTCGAGAGGCTGTGCGAGGAGCTGCAAGGCACCCTGGAAGGCTTGGTAAGGTACCGCCGCCGGCCGGGTCTGCACAGGCGCCGCCGGGGCGCCGCACCGCCCTCCGAGATTTTGTTTGTCCCTCCTCCGCCTCCTCGCTGGTCTCTTGCTCGGCCTGCCCCATAAATCGTTTCCGAGATGCTGTCCTGACCGTCCTTCTGATCGGCGTGTCGCAGGGCAGTGTCCCCGCTCCCGGTCCCCACAGGAAGCAGGTCAGGCTTGCGGGCCTCTCGCCTCTACTCAGCAGCCGTCCGGAGGCGAGTGGGGCCACCGCCTTCCAGCAGAGCTCTATTTATGGACGCTGAGCTGTGAATTTCACACAGCTTTCATGTGTCACATAAAATATTCTGCTTTTGACTTTTTTTTCAACCACTTAGAAATGTAAAACCCATTCTTAGCTCAAGGGAGGCACAAAAATAGACCGAGCTGGATCTGGCCTGACAGCCCTGATCTCGCCCATGAGGGATGCTCTGAAGTGTTGTTTAACTCAAGGCTGGATGTCGGTACCCGGCACGCTGGCCACCACGTGTGGACGAAACGGCTCATCTCAGCCAGACAGGGATAGGGTTTTACACACCTAAACACAGATAACTAAAGCTTCTCCACACAGAGCGTCTGCATATTCTAACGTTTCTTGATGGGTTTCTAATGCTTGCCATGCTTCCTTTTTAAACAGCATGTGTGGAGTATCATTGTATTTCTTCAAGATACCACTCGTTCAAAGTCAGGATCCCACCTATTAAAACCTATAGGTTTATAAGTTTTTCAGAAAAGAAGCACATCCTTTAGAAGGTGTAATGGTTTCTGAAACATGAAAATGAGAAAAATAAATAGGGTGCCGAGGACATCTTGGTGGTTTCGCCTTGCCTTTGATCGAAATGCACCCATCCTCAGGACATCCTGCCGTGTGCCCTCTGAAAGATCAGGGTTCTGTGACTGTCCTGGTTTGTAACACCGCCTTCGGGTGGTGCTGTGATAAGAAACACTTGCCCGGCTGCCCGACCCCTTGCACGCGGCACTCAGGCAGAAACAGGCCAGGCCAGTGCGGCCGGCCCCTTCGTTCTCGCGCCACCCTAGGAAGGTGGAGGGGAGGCGTGTGGGTGTTTGCTCTGCAGCATCTCCAGTTCTCCGCTGCGTCTCCAGCAGTTGGGTCCCTGACCTCAGCTTCTGGACCTAGGCTTCCTGAATTAACACAGGCAGAGTGATCAATCGAGTTTCCAGAAAAATCCAGTTGAAAACTGACCACGTGTATTTTTTTTCCCCCCACATTAACCCATTTGATTTTGGCAAGTGGTTTTGTTAGGACAAGACACCAGTGCACACGTTGCTTGAAAGAGAAAAAACTGGACGGCCAAGTTCCTACATTGACATATTTATTTCCTGGTCCCGCTTAGCTTTTAATGGTCAGTTCTTGTTGTTTCGTTGAACTCTAGTTGGTTTAAAACGTTGTGTTCCTTTGTGCTGTAAAGCGAAGTGATTCAGTTATACACATGGACACATACTCTCTCTCATACCCTTTTCCATTATGTCTGTTACAGCATGTAGAATATAGCTCCCTGTGTATATTGAGATGCTTTCAACACAGTTAAGCACAGGCAGCCGGGCTATCATCTGGGGTCGATGTGGCAACACTCGCACCAGAACGCCGTCATCCATGGCCTCCCGCCTCCCTCTCCGCACAAAACATCTCTCAGAACCCCAGCTGGATCAGAGCGGGAAACACTTCGGGCACATGCTAACGTGACTTTTACGAAGCGTAAAAACCCTGGGAAGGATTTTGTTTCTAAATGCCATTGGCTTTCTTTAGCATGTACTTCCCTCATTTATAACTCTGTACATATGCACACCACGGTGGGGAAGGAGGCCTTGGGCAGGAACAAGGGGAAGAGGCTGTTCGCCTCCCGTTTCAGGCGAGGCAGGAGGGACTGACTGGCTTTGCTTGCGCGGTCCCTGCTCTCCCTGTTCTCGCGTGGCTGTCTGGTACCACGGGACCCCCTTCCTCAGCCCCGCTGACTGTGCAGAGGAGGGGTGGCCTGGGAGGGCGTCAGACCTGAGTCAAGGTCCAGAAAACCCAGCCTGATGGACTGAGCAGGTGACATGTCCTGTGCCCGGCCCCTCCACCCACAGCATGTGGCCTGGCAGGGCAGCCGAAAGTGGCCGCTAGGTTTGAGGTGACCACATGCCCCACAGTGGCCCTAGTTCCCAAGGCCTTCCTTCAGACAAAGCCTGGGCTGACCATGGGTGCTAGTTGTCAGGCCCCAAAGTTCTCTGCCCCAGGGGATTTTTTTCTGTTTTAAATGGAATAAGTGGTTCGAGGGACTTCCCTGGTGGTACAGTGGTTAGGACTGTTTTCACTGCTGTGGGCCCCAGGTTCAGTCCCTGGTTGGAGAACTGGGATCCTGCAAGCTGCATAGCATGGCAAAAAAAATAAATAAATAAAGTAGTTTGAAAATTAGTTCTCAGTCAGTTTCAAAACCAAAGTTGATGTTATGAGGATACTGATATCATTATTCCCATTTTCCTTGCGCCTTTAGAGAGAATGGTTTCCCAGGCTTGACTTGGCCTTGAATCTGGCCTGGGTGGAGGTGTCTGTGTCCCTCAGCTGGACGAACATTTCACAGTGAGGGTTGTTGCCTTTAGGAGGGACGTGGAGCCACGAGCGTGTCACTTCGGGGCTGTGGGTGTGTGTGACTTTGGTGTCATTATTGTTGAATGAGCCCCTGGATGGAGCTGGCCCCTCCGGCCCAGGCTCGAGCCTCTAGGGTTTCCTTTGCTGTCCTCAAGCTTGTCAGCTCTTCTTAGCATTAGGTGGCAGCCGGGAGCTGCCGCAGGACGCAGAGGGCAGGGCTGGGGATTGGGTGTCGAGGCCTGGCCTTGTCCTTCCTGAGCTCAGCAACCTTGAGAATTTTCCCAGCTGTCATCTGGAAATGATGAGTCCTATCTCCTGGGATTGGGCCAAAGGAAATATCGAACCTGGAAAGATTTGGGAACAGAGTCTGGTCCTTTAAAAACTAATGTTAGCTAAATTTAGTTCAGCCACTTCATGTAGTTAGACAGTGCTTGAAGGACCAAGTGCAGGGAATTAAGATTTTGATGACTGATAAAGCTTTTCTTACACCCCGCTGTGTACATAAAGCTAACTTCATACTTAGGACCTAGAGTTGTGGTCTAGCAGACCTACGATGGGGCTTCCCAGGTGGCGCTAGTGGTAAAGAACTCGCCTGCCAATGCAGGTACACATAAGAGACACGGGTTCGATCCCTGAGTTGGGAAGATCCCCTGGAGGGGCGCATGGCAACCCACTCCTGTATTCTTGCCTGGAGAATCCCATGGACAGAGGAGCCTGGTACGACTGGAGTGACTTAACACGCACACACACAGAGCTATGCTACTGAAATCCAAAAGCTTGGTCGCTGCACACATTTGTCTTACTTCACACACACTGACGTAGCTCCGACCGGGCGCTCCACAGGCACTCGCTCAGCCCCCGGCCTGTGTTAGCAGGCGCTGTCGGGCCAGCCCACACTGCAGCAAGCTCCCGAGGAGCACCAAGGCACCGTCAGCGTCACGTGGTCGCCGTTGCCTCCCTGTGTGCAGCATGCTGGGCTGCCTTTCGCTGTTACAGTTTTATCAACAAGGAAACCAAGCCTCAGAGGTTTCAGTGAACTTGAAACCATGCAGGACACGGAAGCCTTTTGTCCCACCTTTCTTGTTTGTAGGCAAGACCCCAGTCTCGAGACCTGCCTGGTGGTCCAGTGGCTAAGATGTCACGCTCCCAGTGCAGGGGACCCGGGTTCAATCCCACGTGCTGCAGCAAAGATCAGAGATCCCGAATGCTGCAGCTAAGACCTGGCACGGCCAGATAAATAAATACGGGGCTTCCCTGGAAGCTCAGTGGTAAAGAATTCGCCTGCCAATGCAGGAGACATGGGTTCGATCCCTCATCTGGGAAGATCCCACATCCCACCGAGCAGCTAAGCCCATAAGCCACAACTACCGAGCCTCTGCTAGAGCCCATGCTTGGCACCGAGAAGCCACTGCAGTGAGACGCCCGAGCACCAGAACTGGAGAGTGCCACCCCCACCTGCTCACTGCAGCTAGAAAAAGCCCGCGCAGCAACAAAGGCCCAGCGCAGCCAAAACTCATTAAATAAAATTGTAATGAATAAAAAAAAAAAAACACTCCAGCCTCCCTGACCTTCCCTGAGTTCCAAAGGGTGGATTCCAGCAGTTGCTAATTTAGAGAGGAGTAGTCAAGAAACTACTTGAGGCAAGATTAAAGGGACGCGAGAAACTCATCAAGATTAGGAGACCCGACCACCTGAGACCAGGCCCTATACACACAACCCCACCCCTTGAACTCCTCGTCAAATACCCCTGGGCCGCAGACACACAGATTTTCCGAGCAAGAGGCTGCCATGTCCCCCTTTGCCTGGCAAAGCAATAAAGCTATTCTTTTCTACTTCACCCAAAACTCTGTCCGAGATTTGATTCAGCACTGGTGCACAGAGGCTGAGTTTTGGGCATCAGATTCAAAAGGCAGTTCATCAGAGTCAGAAGTGAGCTCGTTTAATGCCTCTTCTCCTGTCTTTCATTCCATAAAAGGGAGAGCCTGCCTTGCCACCCCTCTAGGTCTTCGATGCTAAAACGTGAGTGGTGTTCAGAGAGCTCAGTGAAGTGGGTCTCAGCAACCTTCCTCCTCTCCAGCTGGAGAGCCAGGGTTTATTACTGAAATAATCCAAACTTGGGAAATCGAAGCAACCATTTGCCTCCATCTCCCAGAAGTTTGCTGCACATGGAGTGAATGGTGTTGAGTTATTGGACTTAAACATCTCAACAGACTTACATTTCTTAGCTTTGAAATCTTCAGAGTTACTGAATCTAAGACTGGATTTCAAATAATATTCTCATAGTCTAATATATTTTTCAGACCAAAATACAGATGAAGATGGAAAAGCTGTCTTCAACCACCAAGGGCGTTTGTGAACTAGAAGATTACCATCATGGGGAGGAGAGGAAGCGCCCCCCGCTCTTCCATACGTGGCCCACGGCTCATTTCTGTAAGTAGTCCTTTCTGCCTTTTCAAGGGTAGATCCTGAGAGCATTTCATGCCATTTAGATCTGGCCCTCTAAAGCTGACAAGACTTTGAAATTCAATTCAGGAGGATCCATTGGGAGGGAGGGAAATGGAGGCATCTTAGATGAGCGTTTCTTCTTGGCTTTAATTACCTACTAACCAGCAAAGACTCACTGGAAAAGACCCTGATGCTGGGAAAGATTGAGGGCAGGAGGAGAAGGGGGAAACAGAGGATGAGATGGTTGGATGGCATCACCAACTCAATGGACATCAGTTTGAGCAAGCTCCGGGAGATGGTGAAGGACAGGGAAGCCTGGCGTGCTGCAGTTCATGGGGTCACAGAGTCGAATACATCTTAGTGACTGAACAACAATCAGCAAAGAATATTAAACATCATTAGAGACCCATGAAGCAAGCTGCCATTAGTCCGTTAAAGCCAATGGGCAGAATGAACTTAGCCTCCTCAGCAGAGGCAGGATTTTTTTTTTTTGGTAGAAAGATAGGTTTTCACTTTTTGTTTTGCTTTGTTTAAAAAGTAAATGGGGGTCACTTTAGCCTGCCCCACGAAGGCAGGCTTCTGGGAAAACAAACTCCATTACCTAAATAAATTGTGCAGTAAGGGCTCTTTTTAGCATTATTAGTTTTAAAAAAGGGCTAAACTATTGGATGTCGCTTTGAGACCTCACTTCTAAATAAGGGAGAAGGATAAAATCACCTAATGTAATGTGTTCACTGAATATTGTCAGTTTGAGATGGATGTGCTCTGTATAGTGACTGAAGGCTTCTAAGAGCTGCGTAGAAAAGGTTACAGGTGCTTTTTAATTCCATGACGCTCATTTCCCTTGTTATCTGATCCTGATCTACACTGGCAGAGTCCATCTTCCTCCCGGGTCTGCTGCTGACTCTGGCTTTTAAGGAGCAGCTTTCCATCCCCGCTGGTCCGGTGGTCAGGACTTGGTGCTTCCCCTCCGGAGGGCATGGGTTCAATCCCTGGTCCGGGAACTAAGATCCCATAAGCAGTGCAGCAGGGCGGGGAAAAGAGCAAAACAGTGGCGGGTCGTCCCAGCCTCAGGCTCCCCCTTCAGCAAATGCTGTTGTTCGAGGGGGCCCGCGTTTGTTGCAGACGAGGTCTCCCGCAAGCTCTCGGACATGTACAGCCAGGAGCTCCGCCTAAAGCGCACGGTGGTGGAGCAGCTGGCACACACGGCCGGCCGCGACCTCGCCCTCAGCTACCTGTCCATGTGGCTGCACCAGCCCTACCTGGAGGGCGGCAGCAGGCTGCTTCTGGAGAGCATGCTGCTGGAGACGGGGCACCGCGCACTGTGACCTCCCCCCGCGCCTCGGGGCTCCAGGCCCTACCTGGAGGGCGGCAGCAGGCTGCTTCTGGAGAGCATGCTGCTGGAGACGGGGCACCGCGCACTGTGACCTCCCCCGCGCCTCGGGGCTCCAGGCCCCCCGATGGACAGACTTCCGGTAGGCGCCGGGCGGTACCCCGGATCACGCCCCCCGGCTGCACCCGGCGATCAGGCCCTGTGCTTGATCCTTTCACCAGCTCTCTGGGGCCTCTCCGGATGCTGATTACTCCTGCCTGCCGTCTGCCACTCAGCCTTATCTGCACCTGTTGTGAATGTGGCATCTACGAAGACTTCTGCATGAAATAAATGAGTTCCTCAACTAAGTGACTGAGTGATGTGGTTTTTGACAATTAGGTCTATTTTACATAGATTCCCTGGTGGCTCAGAGGTTAAAGCGTCTGCCTGGAATGCAGGAGACCCGGGTTCGATCTCTGGGTCAGGAAGATCCCCTGGAGAAGGAAATGGCAACCCACTCCAGTACTCTTGCCTGGAGAATCTCATGGAGGGAGGAACCTGGTAGGCTACAGTCCATGGGGTTGCAAAGAGTCGGACACGACTGAGCGACTTCACTTACAAAGATTCCACTTGCATAGACAATCCCTGGTTTAATATTCGTATTGTTAAAATTGCGGGACTGTATTTGTAACTACAACTAAAATAGGTGGCACTAGCGGTAAAGAACCTGCCTGCCAGCGCAAGAAACAAGAGATCTGGGTTCAATCCCTGGGCCAGGAAGATCCCCTGGAAAAGGGAATGGCAACCCACTCTGTATTCTTGCCTGAAACATTCCACGGACAAGAGGAGCCTGGTGGGCTACAGTCCATGGGGTCGCAAAGAGCTGGACACGGCTGAGTGCACATTAGCTTTGTAATCGCAACTGGTGTCTAAAATACTTTAGCGGGCACTGAATAAAGATCAGCGTCATGCAGATGAAAATTAGCTACCAAAAAAATTGCCCGTCTTTGTACTTAGGCCATGACAGGCCAAGTGAAGTGTCTTCATGTCCTTCTGGTTTAAATCCTAGTTTGGCAATATTTGCAACCAGATACTAGGGGTCAGTCCTGCCATTGCTCCCCCAGAAACAGAAGTCTAAGAAATGTCATGCTATATGAGACGGGATGTAGTCTCATGACACTCAAGTCCTAGCAGCTCAGGAACAAGTGCTTCCCAGGCAAAGAAAGAAAATATTCCAAAAATAAAACACTGTATATGATGGGGGTGTATTTGGATGAATCTCACTGTGTAAGTTGCCATGTGCAAAGCATTCCAAAGCAGCATTTCTTAGAACTTCTTGCTCCTCTCCTTTGCAGTATTTATTAAAACCCAACCATCATAATAGTAGCCCGTCAGATGTCCTGCAGCCTGTAGACCGCCTGGCTGGCATTCAGCAGAAGGGGCATCCCTCCCCCAGGGCTCCCTGCTGCGGTCCCAAGCCAGGTGGGCAGGACCAGCCCTCCTCAGAGGCATGGAGTCAGTTTTTAGGATGGGATGGGGTCTTTTTTTAAAAAAAGAGTAAATACTCTTCAGGGGAAACACTGAAGAACTGCTCGGCCTTTCTAGGACATTTCTTAGAGAACTAATGGGAATGAACGATGCTGCTGATGCTGAAGCCCAGCCTCTGTGCACCGGCGCTGAACTGAATCTTGGAGACAGTCTGGGGTGAAGTAGAAAAGAACTGCTTTGTCAGGTGAAGGAAGGGGGCCACACTGGGCTAATGCCCTCAAAACTGTGTCCCGGGCTTCCGTGGTGGCTCAGCAGTGAAGAATCTGCCTGCCAGCACAGGAGACACGGGTTTGATACCTGAGCCAGGAAGATCCCATGTGGCAAAGGGCGATGAAACCCCTCTGCTACAACACCGAGCCCATGCCCTGCAACACGAGAACTCACGCAGTGAGAAGCCCGAGCACTGTGACGAGAGGAGCCCCCGCTGGCAGTGGCTAGAACACAGCCTGCTCAGCAGCAGGACCCAGCACAGCCGAACACAAACAAATAACAAACAGCAGTGTGTCCCACCCGGAGTGAGGGCGAGGGGTCGCGCGGTGTCTTACAGTCAAGGGGGCGGGCTTTCTGATTAGGACCAGGGTGCCCGCAGGGCCTGCATTCTTCAAAGCCAGAGGCCCTCTGGAGTCATGGGGTGACCTTCTCTCTGGAGAATGTTTCATCGAGTAGTTAACATATTCCATTTGTTGGGACACCTACCCAACAGAAGAGCTCGAGGATACTGTTCTGTGAATCCTGACTATTCATTGGAAGGACTGATGCTGAAGCTTCAATACTTTGGCCATCTGAGGGGAAGAACTGACTCTTTAGAAAAGATTCTGATGCTGGGAAAGACTGAAGGCAGAAGGAGAAGGGGACCACAGAGGATGAGATGGTTGGATGGCATCACCAACTCAATGGACAGGAGTTTGGGCAAGCTCAGGGGCTTGGTGATGACAGGGAAGCCTGGTGTGCTGCAGTCCATGGAGTCCAGAGTCAGACACGACTGAGCAACTGAACCGATCATTTGAGGAGGAACCATGACGCTGCCCCAAGGCCGCACTATTATTTCTCAACTGCTTCTCCCTTGTCACTCTATACCCTCCCTTCCCTGATTCAGTTCAGTTCAGTCCCTCAGTCCAACTTCCCTGATTAGCAACTGTTTGAACCTGCCCTTTGGAACTCAGAGGCTTCCCAGGTGGTGCAGTGGTGAAGAATCTGCCTGCCAATCTGGGAGACACGAGAGACACAGGTTTGATTCCTTGGTCGGGAAGATCTCCTGGAGGCAGGCATGGCAACCCACTCCCTGAGAATAAAGCCCACTCCTCCACAGCACAGGGAGGGCACAGCCCACAGCCCCAGCCCCAGCGTCCACGGTCCCTCCTGATGGTGTCGGCCAGGGTGGGGAAAGGACAGCTGTGCCCTTCTGATGCTCTCATCTGAGTGTGGACAAATGGCCTCTCTTTCTCCCTGTGGTAGAGCCCAGGAAAACATTCCAAGAAGAGACGGGGAGATCTTGCTTGATAAGTGGCTTTAAAGCGGGACATGGAGGGGCTGCGGCTCCTGTCCTGTGCCTCACTCTCCCTATCCACAGACAACACAGTGTCAGCACAAACAACGTCCTCCCCTACTTCCCAATAAAATGCTGCCCAGATAGCAGGCTTGCATATTTATTTATTGAACCCAGAGGCAGCTTCTCGTGTGGACCAAGTCTGCTATAAAGCAGCACATCACCGAGGAGAAAGGGGACGTCGTTTTCTGTGCTGGGGGCAGAGGAGGCGACCCAGAACCAGCGCAGTGGCGGCCCCTGAAACAGCTGTCAGAGGCTCCCGGGGCAGAGGTGTCAGAGGGACCCATCACCAGGCAGCGCCCATCACCAGGCAGCGCGTCTGCCATCGTTACAACAAGCAAGATGTAGGAAGAGGTAGACAGTGAGGTAGAGAGACGTTATTCTTTATAAATAAAATGTTCATTTCTCTCAGTATTCACATTAGAAAAATACACGTCCCTTGAAACAGACCTCTGGGTAAAATCCACACAGATCTAGGGCTGCGGCTCTGACCCCATCTCACTGAGAGGGCTGCGTCTCCAAGCCTCCAGAGGAGCCGTTCCGGGGGCCCACCTGCAGGGCAGGCCCCTCTGCGTCCGTCACTGTGCCAGTACCCCCCTCCCCGGACACTACGGAACCTGGATGGAACAAGGGAAGCCCGGCAGAGTCTGAACCGCCGTCTGCTCCTGTTGCTGAGACAACCCGTCGCTGAGTTCAAAAGCCACGGCCTCCCCGATGGCAGCGCCGCCTCCAGCCCCCGGTCTGTGTGCCTCTCAGGGCAGCTGGTCCCAGCCCCCTGTGGCCTGCAGGCCCCCTCAGGACTCGGCATCTGCCCTGGCTGGGCTGAAGCCCCCACTCAGACTTGGTGCTGTGCACACAATTGGCTGGCCCGGCGTCCATGGACCATGCTTTCCTGAGCAGAAGGGCAGGGGCCTCGCCGGCGCTGGACTCGGGGCTGCTCGGGTGGGAGCCACACGCCTCGCAGAAACTTCCTGCCTCTGAGTTTCCGGCTGCAGAGAGCCGGGCTCCCCAAGGCCAGCCCCAGCATCTGGACACTCTCCCCGGGGAGCGCTGCCAGCTGGTGCTGGGCCCGTGTCCCCGGCTCCCCTAAGGGATAGGGGAGCCCTGGCCCAGGGCACCCTGGCGCAGGGCAGTGGAGTTTGCAGGCCCACCCCGAGCTGCCCAACCAGCCAGTGCTGCTGGCCGGTGGCCCGCCTGTGCCGCGCTGCCCTCGCGCTCGGGAGCCGGCATCGCGGGGCTTTCCTCGGGGCGGGGAGAGGCGCCCCCATTCACTCCAGGGACAAAACCTAAACGGTTCAGAAAAACAGAGTCAGTTGTGTACTGTTGCTGGTCACACATCACTATCCAAACCAAGCTAGTCCAGAGAAACCTTCCTGCCCCTGAAACAAAAACACAAACCCTCCTTGTTACTTGGCGGCTTCCAGGAATGGATGAAGCTAAGAGGAAACTCAGACCTGCGAGGCGAGGGGAGCTGTGTTCCAGGCAGGTGCCAGACAGCCCTCATTGTTCCCAGTGAATAAACCTGCCCTCCTGTCTGGAAGAATTGAATCCCAAGTTCTGAAGGGGAGGAGGCCTCTTTATATTAGAGACCTAAGGATCAGGTAAGGTTATCAGGCAGCTGTGATAACATTTTGGAAAGTTATGCCTGCGATATATTCCAGGTGTCTCATGGATCCGTTCTGGCTAGCACCAAAATAAAAGCTAGAACATGTCTTGTTAGGAACATTTTCATTGTTTTCCAATGTTAACTCTCAGCTGGCACTGAGAGCCAAGTTTCACGAAAGCCAAGCCATGGACTCACATGTCCTGGGACCAGTCCCTGCTCTCAGGTCTCCCCAACTCCTCGGGGCCCTCCCAGGTACAACCCACTCAGCACCACGAGGCAGCCTTTCATTCCAATAAAGGACTCAAGAAAACCCCAAAGACCCGAGACTCCTGGGAATAAACACTGGGAGGTTGGGGTAAAACTCTTGAGAAACCAGAGGGGTCTCTGAAACGCAGCCACAGGAGCGCTGTCCCCGCCGAGCGGCAGATCTCTGAGCCCTGGGGTGCACACCGCGAGGGCTGTCTTACCTGCACCGGCCACTGGGGCACACGGAGCCAGCCTCTGCAGGCCCCCGTCTTCAGCAGGACACTCCGTGGGGTCCTGGGGCACAGCGTCTCTCCTAGTCCTTTTCACTGAGGCCAGCCCGTCCTCTGCAATCTAGGGAGAGAAGACCCAACCAGCTAAGACTAGGAAGAAACAGGCCAACCAGCACCTCTTCTTCCTGGAGAAGTGCTGGAGTCCCAGCGGTCCACCCCGACAATTCCCCGCTGGCTGGACAGCGGCCTGGCGCCCCTCAGGCCATGCCCACCTCGTTGGCTCTCTTCTGCGGACCGGCTCCCTCCAGCTCCGCTGGGGCCTCCTCCGGGCTGGTGCACTTGCTGGGAACGGATCCACATCCTTCTCTTTTCCTTAGGAACTCCTCTGTGATTCCTAAGGACTCGGCAACCTGAGAAGAAAGGGGCCCATAGAGATGCTTCACTCAAAACACAAGATCCAGAAGCATGTCTGCATTTAAGAGCAAAGGACTGCGGTTAAACCTATGGAGTCCCTTTGTTCAGCAAGGTGCCGTGCAGACAGTGGGAGGATGAAGAGGAACTGTCACCACGGCTGCGTGGTAGTCTGGCACCACGGTCACTTTCTCGCCCACCTTTCCTCCTGGATGGCATCCACACCTGCTCAACTGGCAGCTTAGGAACAGCAAGTGACCCCTGCCAACCAGGGCATCTATGTGAGGCTTAGCGAAAAATCCACTACATTTCTAAAAGATATGTAATTTACGGAGATAAAAACAGGGCCTCCCTGGGGGCTCAGGAGTAAAGAATTCGCCTGCTGATGCAGGAGACACAGGTTTGATCCCTGTCCAGGAAGATCCCACATGCCTCGGGGCAACTAAGCCCCAGCACCACAACTACTGAGCCTGTGCTCCAGAGCCCGGGAACCACAGCTACTGAAGCCTGAGCACCCTGCAGCCCGTGCGCCATGAGAGCGGCCAGCGCAGTGAGCGGCCAGCGCTGCCGCAGGGCAGCCCCTGCTCCCGCAGCTAGAGAAGAGCCCCTGCAGAGCGGCAGACGAGCGCAGCCAGAGAAGACACAGACGCCTATCAGTTTACATGAAGCACTGAATTTGTATAGGACGGATGAGGACAACCCGAAAAACCCATACGGTATGTTTCAGTGTGGGTCAAGATCCTTCTTGCTATAGAAGTAACGACCGTGAGACACCACCCTTTCTAGGCAGGCAGCTCCATCGTCGGCATAATCAAACGTTAGAGCCCTTACGTCAGCACGGCCTAAGCGTTACTCACTGTTGTAGGAGCATCTTTTTAACACACCTGACCCCGCTCTGTTCACTCACTCCCTTGCTGTGCTCACTGGTTTGTCGTCCTCTCTGAGATTCTAAATGTACGTGAGATGACATGGCATTTGCCTTCCTCTCTGACTTCTCTCACTCAGCGTAATACCCTCCACGCCTACCCATGCTGTTAAAAGAGCATGGCAAAACCAGACTACTGAAAAGCACAGCACCGCGAAGGCCAGAAAAGACGACTGATGATTCAGGGCCACCCTCTGCCGAGGCATGTGGGGAGGGTGTGGGGAGTTGGCGCAGCCAGAGGTGGTCGGTGGGGTGAGGACCTGAGTCTCTGAGCTGGGCGCAGGGAGTCCCCCTGGATGACCTGCCCACAGAAACATGTTCTGCCCAGCAGAAGGTTTTATCCAAAACAAGTAAAACCACGTCAGTTCACAGCATATTTCTGTCAAGGACTCAAAATAGCTAAAGGCAAGGATACTGAAATGGGAGCTCTGTGAACACAACCACAGACAATGACTGCTGGTCCCTGTGTAATTCATCCCTTTGCAAAAACCTACATGATGAAGAAAAGACACCACCTATTCACTGTGATCGTCGGTGAGTGGGAGGATGGTGGGTGTTTCCTTTTTTTTTTAGCTTATCTGCATTTCTGAGTTTTCTGAAAAAAGCATGTTATCACTTTTGGAAGAAAGAGCTAAACAGAAGCTGACTATGAAGACATACGACTGAGATAAACATCCTCCTTCTCTACCGGGCAGCTCTCCCTTGGCTCAGGGCCAGACTTCCCACTGGAGCTTGTTACCTTATTGTTGTTTACTTCCAGGGGCTCCTGAGAACAGGGTCCAGAACTATGGAGGTAATCTTGACACAGTTTCATAACCATTTTATGCAGCTCTTCAAACTCCTTGTATACAGCTGGGAAGAGAGGTTTTGCTAGATGACCTTTTTCAACCTCAGTGAAGATAAAGATGACAAAGGGGGGGAAAAAAGATGTTTCAACCCAAGGCAAAGATGTGGAGAATATAGAGAGGAATCTGAAGGCGGGAAGGACACTCCTAAGCCCCCAGCCGTCAGCAGACTCGGCCTTTGCTCCCCAGCGAGACCGCAGTGTGCCCCACACTGTGCTCAGTGGGGCCGCCCGGGAGAAGCAGCCCAGGAAACAAACCAGCCCCTGAGGGCCGCCGGAGAATGGTGGCCAGGGGAACGGGATGGACAGGCCCTGAGGGCCACACAGGCAGGTTCTGGGGCCCGCAGCTGGGGGAGGGCCGGGTCCCCACTCCTGGGGTGCTCCTGAAGTGCGGGTGCAGGCAGCAAGGCCACATCTCGGCGTGGGCTCCTCGGGGGCGGGGCTGCCGTGGAGGCGCGGGCAGGGGCGTGGGTGCGAGAGGAGAGGGGCGTCCACGCGGGCCTGCCTGACGGCCTGTGCCGGGCGCCCGGGTCGGACCAGCCGGCTCTTCAGCCCTCTCTGGGGAAAGGAGAGGATTCCCAAGGCCTGGCTCCGTCTAAGAAAATATTATAAAGGATGCCTTCCTTTCTAAATAACTTCAGATCATCCCTCAGTCGCTTAGCAACACTAAGAAGACCCACCTTCATCAGCAGAAATTCATACACGGTCACGACCTGAGCCAGCCGAGGCAGAGCCAACTCCACCAGCTCGTCCGGGTCACACTGGCGGAGAAGCTACCGGAAGAAAGCGTTTGACATCTTTGAAAGAATTTTCCAGCAGCCAGCAAGTTGGTGCAACAAAACCCACAGGAGACGAAAGCTCCCTAACGTCTCAGTGACTAAGCAAACTCTAAGCTGGGGGCGCGGGGCCTGTCACACAGCCCACGTGCTCACGCGTAGCTTCCTGTGACCAGCTCTGCACTCAGAGTCTGCCCCCGACAGGAGCGCTGAGCGAGCAGTGGGTACCAGGCCCTGGATGAGGACACAGCCGCGGTGGGGAAGCGGGATTCTGCTCCCCAGGGCTCACCAGCTGGTGCCCGAGCCGAGAACACCGCAAGTCCCGAGGCAGCCCGCAGCCAGGAGGCCACACCCAGGCACAGGGACAGGCAGGAGGAGACGGGACCTGGGGAGGGGCTGGGCTGGGGGGCGTGGACGGCACAGGAGGGTGCAGTCCTCGGACGGGACTGGAGTGAGTGACGGGAAAAGAGGCGTCGTGGGCACAGTGTCCCCCCACACCCTGGACGGGGCCTGACACCGGACACCCCCAGTTGTGTGTAAACCAGTGCCCATCTCTGGGGAGCTTCTCTTGTGCGGGATCAGAGGATCCCTGATTCTCCCATTCTCTGCTCCTCAGAGGGCCCCTGATTCTCTGCGGGGCAGTGCGGCGCTGCGGTGGCCTCACTGACCTGACCCAGCGGGGAGCAGCTCTGGGGTTCCGGTTCCTCATCTAAGCGGAGCTACTGACCCGCAGTGAACTGAGCACAGCTGGAAGCCAGCAGAAAGTGCTCCCAGGATGGAAGCCACTCACTATTTTCGAATGTTAGTGAGCAAATCACAGCAGAAACCTCCTCACCTCCTACTCCTAAAACTCACTCAGCCAGGACTCGGTAACAAGCCCATGGGGAGGAAAGTTAATTCACCCGGGTTTAAATTTCCTGCTGGACCCTACAGCCTCCTAGGCTTTCTAGAAAGCCATTTCCTCTCCGAAAACCACTTTCCCCGCATGTGGAGTTTGGAGGCCCAGGGCCCAGAAAGCCACTCTCTCTGGGGCTGGTTGTCTTACGTTCTTATCTGTGCTTTCCCTTTGCTATCTTTTTACTTATTTTCTTTAAGATGCAGGCAAATAAACACATCCTTGCCAAAGACAATGTAAGCTTGGGGTCCCACTCTTCTAAGCCAACCCAACTAAATTCAATAAACCTACTTTCAAGGGGCTAGAATGGAGATTCTAGAGTTTAAAACCCAAAACATGCTTTTATATCTTGAAACATTTTACAAAAAAAAAAAAAACAAACACCATTTCTGTTCTTTTCTAAACTGCTTCCACGCAAACCCAAGTTATAACTATTCTGCAAGTTATCAAGGCAAGCAGCTGGTACCCTAGGAATCATTTTGGGCAGTGCTATCTTTGAATAGAGCATTCATCTCATTACACATCAGGTGAACTGTCTGAGTCGATCTGGGCTCTGAAATTCAGAAACCTAGAGTGAGTTGCCACATACCATGCCAGAGACACAGGTTTCAAGAACGGGGCTCTAAGAGCGACGCACCTCCTGGAGCCTGGCCCTGCTCCTCGCAGCCCCAGCACCCACCGGCGGGTGAGCCGTGCCGCTCCGCTCCAGGACGGCTGTGCTGGGCTCCGCAGGGACCACGGAGTGGCCGCTTCTTCTAGGTCCGGGATGTCTCTCTGATCCCCAGAGGGCTGAAAAACTTCCATTTTTTGCTTCAGACACCAGTGCTTCTTCAACTTCCACAGACTGACCATTCTAGATTGGGGTGCACACCCAAACCAAAATAAAATCATCATCCTTTATACACTGTAATGAAAACCTCAGAGCAGAAAAAATATCATCAAAGCAAGGAACTTGTAAATTATTCTTCTTGGCATAATCAAGACACATTAATGATAATCAATGCATCTTAAACAAAGGTTCCCTTTACGATACCAGATGAACACCAGCCTGCAAATCTGGGCTGACAAACCATGATCAAGGAGTGGTGCCCAAAATGAAGCGAAACACTCCTCTAAGGCCACTGGAGATTAGAAATTGACCTGAGCTTTGTTAATTCATAATTCATCCACGACTTCTAAACTGTTTTTATTGGATATACTTCAAAAACCATAAAAGTCATCCTCTGGAAACATACAGAGAGGCGGACTTTAGAAAATTAACCAGGCAGTGTAAGCTCAGGGTCCTAACCACTGGACTGCCAGGGCAACACCTCAACGCTGTTCTTCAAATAATGGACTAGTGCACATGGCACACAAATGCTCAGCCCACACCCACTGGATTTCGGTAAATAAATGCCGACATGGTCATGCAAATCCATGGTGACTGGATCTGCTCTGTGAGCTTCGAAAGGGGAAAAGCAGGGAGAGAAGCTGGCAGGCCGTGTGTTACTGCAGACGGTCCAGGAAGCAGCCTTGTGGACCAGCACCCCCACGCAAACCTTTCCCAAGGCCACAGTCATGTCGGCGTCAGCAAGAGCGCTGCGATTCGTCTCCCTGACCGGCCCTGAAGGACCCATGCCTGCATTCCACGGCACGCAGTGAGCCAGGCTGCCCAACAGGAGACACACTGCTCCATGCCCACCCGGCAGCCATGCGCACATATCGTCAACTCGAGGACGACGTGCAGGGACGAGGACACAACCACCGGCAGCAACGTTACCTGCAGGCCCCACCGTGCTGACGTAGCCCCCTCCTCAACTGGCAGAGCAGGCACGGGTGGCCCCCGGGGTGCCGGGCTGTGGGTCTTGCCCTCCGTGGGGCCCGCGATCACGCTCCCATTGGCTTTCTCAGATGGCGACCTCTCAGGCTCCAGGTGGCCGTGGCCTGGGTTAAGTTTAAAGTGCCGGGCCAGGCCCCCCTTTCCTATGTATGACTTTTCACACGTCTGACACTTGAAAGTTTTGGGCCTCAGGGAGCAGCTTGCCAAGTCAAAGAGCGCCTGCCTTCCTCTCTGATCTTCATCTTCTTCCACACTCAGCTCGGCATAGTCGTCGGAGTCAGATGGGTGACCGTCGGCCAAATCCTCTGTCTTGATGAATTTATAATCTTTAGCTTTATACTTGGGCGGTCGAGATATCCGTCCAGAACGTGTTTTCACTTTTAAAGACTTCTTTAGTTTCTCAGCATGTTTTGTTTGCGAGCTGGAAATAAATAAATTTGCTGAACTGGATGAAACAGATGTGATTGCTGGCGGGTCAGAGGCCGACAGACGGACTGCTGCAGTGCTCTGGCCACTCGGAGGCTCCGTGGCCAAGACTGTCTTCACAGGGACTGGCCGGAGGGCAGGCAGCGGCCTCTGTATGAGCACGCGAACAGGAGGCTGGGGGTGGTGACTCGGGACACGTGGCGGCGCCCCCAGCAGCTGAGAGCTGAGCCCCACGGTGCTGCAGTGCCTGCTGGGCGGCGGGCCTGGCCTGGCTGGCTTGGGCTGGATGGCGGCCAGCGCGGGCATCGGCTTTTCCTGACCTTTCGTCTCTCCAGATCTTACCTTGACGCAAATGGCTTCCAATTGCTTAAACACAGAAAAAGAAAAGAAGCACTGTGCTTATCAACATTTCTGCAATTTTGTTCCCATCTTAAACCCACTGCTGAATTTTTTTTCTAACTTACACATCTTACATATAAAAAAACTCTGTATCTGTTCTGTTTACACTGACGTTTGTCAACCTTTCTGCCCAGTCCATAGTCATCTATTTTACGTCACATTTCTTGTACACATAAGAAGCATTTGCTTAGATACACAAAATAAAAAGTCCATGTAAATACTCACCATTCCTACATAAATGCCTTCTGATAGCACTGGGTTGGCCAAAAAGTTTATTCAGGTTTTTCTGTACAGTCTTAACGGAAAAAAATTGAATCAACTTTTTAGCTAACCCAGTGTCTACTACATCATTTTTTAAAAAACAATCCACTCAGTTGATCTCATGAACCATTAAAAAATATCCTTCTTTATAGTTTTACCACATGTGTACTTGGAGTTCTTAGTACTCTAAATTGGACTCAGTTCAATGCTTTATTTTTTAAAGTTTTCAGTGAAATTCTGGAAACCAAAAAAGCCATCCAGAACTACACCCTCGGCTCCCTGCCACCTGCGTTACGACACGCGGCGTTACGACACTGGGACGTCCTCTCGCCCCACGTCTGCCCACCTTGTTTCTCACCCTACCCCAGATGTGCTGTTTGTCGTTTGCACGCGTTCTTTATATCACACTGTGCTTAGTCGCTCATTCATGTCCAACTCTGCGACCCCATGGACTACAGCCCACCAGGCTCCTCTGTCCATGGGGATTCTCCCGGCAAGAATACTGGAGTGGGTTGCCATGCCCTCCTCCAGGGGATCTTCCCAACCCAGGGATGGAACCCAGGTCTCCCGCATTGCAGGCGGATTCTTTACTGGCTGAGCTACCAGGGAAGCCCATGTTACCCCTGTAGGCATCCCTAAAAATAAGCAGTTCTGTTTTGACGTGTTTTCAAACGTTATATAAGTGAATACCATCTCTGGTATGCTGGTGGGGTTTTTCCTATCTTGCTTGTGAAATCATCCATAGGGAGGGGCATAGCCCTCGGGTGCTCATTGCTCTGTACCATGAAGCAACAGGGGGCCTCCCGCCCTGCGCTCTCTGGTCTGCTTTGCGCCATCAGAGACCGCAGATGTGTGTGTACACACGTGTAAACTTCTCCAGGGCACACACCTAGGAGTTGGGCTGCATTTCTTCTTCAGCTTTGTTTTTTTTAACATCTAACAAAATTTTATTTTATCCTTTTGGCCCCGTGGCTTGTGGGATCTTAGTTCCCCAACCAGGGACAGAATCTGAGCCCTTGGCAGTAAAAGAGCAGAGTCCTAACCACTGGATGGCCAGGCAAGTCCCTAAAAAAATTTTAAATGCACGGGCCTTTTGACCCAGCAATCTTGTTCCTTGGATCCCAGAAGAAACACTGGCCCTGTCACAAGGATGTATGTCCAGGAGGTTGAAGGCAGTGCTGTAACAGAAAGCACCCGCCAAAGGCGAGGGCTGCTGCCGACTAGGTCCCACAAGTACTTTTTAGAAAAGAATATTTATTTGGCCATGCTAAGTTTTAGTTTTGACACTCAGTATCTTCGATCTTCAGTCTGGCACGGGGGCTCTTCAGTGTATCGTGCAAACTCTTAGTTGTGACATGCAAGATCTAGTGCCCTGACCAGGGAGAGAACTGGGCCCCCTGCATTGGGAGGGTGGAGTCTTAGCCACCAGACTACCAGGGAAGTCCGCACCAAGTTACTGAGCAGTGATCTTGTGCCTGATACGACGGTGCAGGTGTTCGGGAGACAGCAGTCATGGTCTTGGCCGTGGGGGGAGGTGGGCAGGGCAGCAAAACTAAGTTCCTGCCCCCACTGAGCAGAAACAAAGAGAGAAAAGACAGATAAACCTCATCACCCAGAGCCGACTTTCTCAACTCGCCACAGCTGACATCTTGGACCAGTAAGTCTGTCTTGCCAGCTGAGCTGGGCAGCGTTGAGCACAGCCCTCTCTCTACCCAGCAGAAGCCAGCAACAAGCTGTCACAATCAAAAATGTTTCCAGTGAATTCCGTGGGTGTCCAGTGGTTAACAATCTGCCTTCCAGTGCAGGGGATGTGGGTTCCACCCCTGGTTGGGGAACTAACATCCCACTTGTCTCTGGGCAACTAAGCTGGTGCTTGCACTCCAGAGCCTGTGCTCCACAACGAAGACCCCGCGTGCCCCAACGAAGTCCCAATGCAGCCAAACAGATTAAAACCAAAACCAAAATATCGCCAGACGTTGCCAAGTGCCCTCTGGGGGGCAAAACTGCCCCCGTTGAGAACCACCAATTTGGGGCCACTAACAGGCCCTCTTTGGACTCCACCCTCTACCAAGGAGAGGGTCAATAAAAATATGACACAGGACAGAATGAAAACCCACGCTGAAATCAAGCTGGAGGCTGGAGTATGTCTGTCTGCACATTATACACTCGCTACAAACAGCAGACAATCCAATATGCTGGCTTTTGAGGAGGTGCGCAGAGCTGGCCCTGAGCCGCTGAACCAGACGACCACTAGCTTGACTTTGCATCTCTTTTAAGAGTCACATTTGTTTCTTTTCACTACCAGTCACTTAGATATCAGATGCACGGATGCATGAAAAGGAGCACTCTGTGTGGAGGAAACTGAAAATCTCTGTGGGGCAGGAACAAGGCTGGGAGGGGTAGGAGCTGACCTGAGGGACTGTGTTCAGTCTGTACCTTGGAATCCACACCACCCCCCAGAGACCCTCCCCTGCCTGGGTTCTCCAATCACACCCGGGTCCCCGACCCCCACCGCCACTCCTCTTCTGCATTTTCAACTCAGACCCACCCTCCCAGGTCTAGCTCAGACCACCTCATCTCACCCCCTTGGCCAGAAACAACCGCGTCCTTTCTCTCCGTGCATTTGGCTCTCTGTCCTATTTATTTAGTATCTCTAGCTTTCTGACCTTGACCAGAAGTTATCTGAGTGATGAGTTGCCTCCTTGGTCGCATCATAACCTCCGTCTCATGCGTCTTTGTGTCCTCTGTGGCACAGCCAGGGGGCGAAGAGTATTACCAGAATTGAATGCGAAACCACAGTATCATGAGGGCATTCAGTATTTACATCGCCCCAATGAGAAGAGCTGGAGAACATGGTCATGCTATCTAACTCTAGTTAAGTCTGCTTTCATTTGGGGGAATACACCATTTTCGGGCTCTTTCCTAAGTTATCTAACCCGAAAAGCTCCAGCAACATTCAACAGGCCCTGGAGTGCAGCCACGCCTGGGGGAGGCTCGGGGTAGTCACTCAGCCTCTCTCAGCTCCTTCACCTATAATATGCTGATAAAAACACTTTTGTGTGGTTGCTGAGACCCAAGCAGTCCAGCACTGTGCCGGATACAGAGAGGAGATGGGACAGACTCGGCCACCAGAACCCTTCTGACTCCACAGACCTGCTGTGCAGGACTTCAGTGGGAGGCACTTATTTCTTCAGCACAGTAGGAGACAAACATCCTACAAATAAGGAAGCCAAAGTCCAAAGAGGTTGAATTACTCAAGGTCACACTTCTAAGAAGTTTGGTGTTTGGACAGTCATACTTGTCTCCCCAAACCCGAGTGAAACAACTCTCCAGTCTTGATGACCAACTGGGTACCAATCTTAACTGGCCGAATCCCTCAGAAACAAAAGCATCAACTTAGTGAAGAATGCTGATTCTGATCTCTTCCTATTTCTTCCAGAGGCAGGGTCTCTGTGGCACTTTTGGAGTGAGAAGCACGGTGACATTTACAAGCCCAGTGCTAAAAGGGGATGTGACTTTACAGGTGACATGAACGAGCTCAGGCTCGGATGCTACTCTGGACGCTCTGGGCTGGCAAGACCCGTGTTCGAGTTCCAGCTTCCTTAGCGGCCAAGAGCTGTGTGACCCGGAAATCAGGCCGCTGAGAAAGGACGCTGGCTCGCACGCGGAGTGCTTTCACGGCTTTCATTCATTAAGCCAACGTCAGGCACCTGCCGGGTCTGCAACAGGGGTTGCAAACGCAGACGCCGCCACTGCCAGCAGGTGCTGCATCAAGTCACTAGAATGTACTTCGTTCGGCCCCCGAGTCTCGGCCGGGCCACTTGCAGCCCCTTCCACCTGAGAAACTCTCTACGTCGGTTCCTTTTAATCCATTCAGCTCTCCGCGGCAGTGTCAGGCCTGGGGACCCGTCACTCGGGAGCAGCCCCCAGGTCCGGCCGCTCTTCATGGGCTGGGTTCAAACGCCGCACCCGCCGCAGCGGCTGGACACCGTGAGCGCTCAACGAAAACGGGACGAAACGCCCGCGAGAGGAGCCAGGCGGCGCGGAGGGGCCGCGGGCAGAGGCCCGGCGGGGTGGAGGGGCCGACGGCGCCGGCGCTGACAGGCGCGGGGGCCTGCCGTCCCCAGGGAGCCGAGTGTGGGGCGCCCTGAACCGTAACGGCCGCTCTCTCGGGCAGGGCGGCTCTAAGGCCTAAAGCGGAGACGCCTTCCTTCCCCGCGCGAGGCCTCCGGCCCGCTCGGGCCTCCGCTGCCCCCCGGCCCCTCCCGGCGCCTCACCTGCGGCGGCAGCAGGCGCGGCGGGCGCGGGGGCCCGGCGCCAGGGCCCCGCTGCAGGGCGGCCTGCTGGGCCGCGTCCCGCAGCCGCTGCGCCGCGTCCAGCACGCCGGGCGGCGGCGGAGGCGATGGCCCCGCGGGCGGCTGCGCCTTCGTCACCTGCTCCAGGACGCGCCGCAGCTGCTCGGGGCCCAGCGGGGCCACGCGCGCCGCGCTTCCGCGCTGGGGAAAGGGAGCCCGGCCGCCGCCGCAGCCGTCCTCACCGCCCCCCTCAGCTTCCGGCTCCGCGTCCGCCATGATAGCCGACGCGGAGACTCGAACCCGGGTCGCCGAGCGCCGGCGGCCCAAATGTGCGTCACCGGGGAGAGGAGGCAGCTACGAGTGCCCCGCAGGCCAAGACATCTCGGAAGGCGACCGCACCTGACAGACAGAGCGGCCGGTGGGCGGGGCCTGAGTTGGCCCCGCCCTGCCGCCCCTTCCCGTCCAGAATGCTACCCGGCCACGTTGCCTCATTGTCAGGCCATATTCATCTTTCACCTGTCACCTCCTGCAAGAGGTGTCCAGCAAAAAGTCTTCGAGGTTCCAGAGCTCCTGGCCTAACATCATATTGTCCAAACGCTCTCAGCGTCACCTGAAGACCCTGTCTGGACCTGCGGAGGCGTGGATCAGCAGTGGTGCGCTGCGGGGCAGGGGCTCTGGGTCCAGCAGGCTTGGGTGTGGCAGAAGCCCTGTTAGAGGAGGTCGCCGTTAACCCCACCATAGAGTTGTGGAGCAGACGACCCCAAAACTGCAGAACAATTATACCAAATAAATTCTCCCACTGTTAAGAAAGTTCTAGGACCTACAACAGGTTGCCCAACCCGGGGATCTGGCAATGGGACTGAGAACCCCTAAGGGAATTTGACTTTGGAAGGCAATGGGATTTGCTTACAGAACTTACACAGGACTGGGGAAATAGACTCTTGGAGGGCACAAACAAAATGTTCTGCACACCAGTACCCCAGAGAAAGGAGCAGTGACCCCACAAGAGACTGACTCAGACTTTCCTGTGAGTGTCCATGAGTATCAGGCAGAGGCAGGTGCAGGGTCGGCGGGGGCACTGAGTGCAGCTGGGTGTGCAGGAGACCTTTTGAAGGTCTCCTGCCATTATCTTTGTTATGGCTTCCCTCACAGCTCAGTGGGTAAAGAATCTGCCTGCAATGCCGGAGACCCGGGTTCAATCCCTGGCTCTGGAAGATCCCCTGGAGAAGGAAATGGCAACCCACTCCAGTATTCTTGCCTGGAGAATCCCGTGGACAGAGGAGCTTTGTGGCTACAGTCCATGGGGTCGTAAGAGTCGGACATGACTTAGCAAGTAAACCACCACCATTATCTTCATTATCTCTGCCATAGTTTGTTCAAAAACAACAGGGAGGGAACACAGGCCTGCCCATCGACAGATAATTGGATTGAAGATTTACTGAGCATGGCCCCACCAATCAGAACAAGACCCCAGTTTCCCCATCAGGAAACTTCCATCAGTCACTCTCCCATCAGGAAGCTTCCATAAGCCTCTTATCCTTATCCCTCAGAGGGCAGATAGAATGAAAACCACAATCACAGAAACTAATCAAAACCAGTCACATGGACGACAGCCCTGTCTAACTCAATGAAACTATGAGCCATGCCTTATAGGACCACCGAAGACAGATGGGTCATGGTGGAGAATTCGACAAAACGTGGTCCACTGGAGAAGGGAATGGCAAACCACTTCAGTATTCTTCCCTTGAGAACCCCATGAACAGTACGAAAAGGAAAAAATGTAGGACACTGAAAGATGAACTCTCCAGGTCGGTAGGTGCCCAATACGCTACTGGAGAGCAGTGGAGAAATAACTCCAGAAAGAATGAAGAGACGGAGCCAAAGCAAAAACAACACCCAGTTGTGGGTGTGACTGGTGATGGAAGTAAAGTCCAATGCTGTAAAAACAATATTGCATAGGAACCTGGAATGTTAGGTCCATGAATCAAGGCAAATTGGAAGTGGTCAAACAGGAGATGGGAAGAGTGAACATCAACATTCTAGGAATCAGAGAAAAAGAAATGCAAAAAGGCAAAATTGTTGAGGAGGCCTTACAAATAGCTGAGAAAAGAAGAGAAGCGAAAGGCAAACGAGAAAAGGAAAGATATACCAATGTGAATGCAGAGTTCCAAAGAATAGAAAAGAGAGATAAGCAAGTCTTCCTCAGTGATCAGTGCAAAGAAATAGAGGAAAATGATAGAATGGGAAAGACTAGAGATCTCTTCAAGAAAATTAGAAATATCAAGGGAAATTTTCATGCAAAGATAGGCACAATAAAGGACAGAAATGGTATGGACCTAACAGAAGCAGAAGGTATTAAAAAGAAGTGGCAAGAATACACAGAAGAACTATACAAAAAAGAGCTTCATGACTCAGATAACCACAATGGTGTGATCACTCACCTAGAGCCAGACATCCTGGAATGAGAAGTCAAGTGGGCCTTCGGAAGCATCACTACAAGCAAAGCTAGTGGAATTGATGGAATTCCAGCTGAGCTATTTCAAATCTTAAAAGATGATGCTGTGAAAGTGCTGCACTCAATATGCTAGCAAATTTGGAAAATTCAGCAGTGGCCACAGGACTGGAAAAAGTCTGTTTTCATTCCAATCCCAAAGAAAGACAATGCCAAAGAATGCTCAAACAACCGCACAATTGCATTCATCTCACACGCTAGTAAAATAATGCTCAAAATTCTTCAAGCCAGGTTTCAACAATACGTGAACTATGAACTTCCAGATGTTCAAACTGGATTTACAAAAGAGAGAGGAACCAGAGATCAAATTGCCAACATCCGCTGGATCATGGAAAAAGCAAGAGAGTTCCAGAAAAACATCTATTTCTGTTTTAATGACTACACCCAAGCCTTTGACTGTGTGGATCACAATAAACTGAAAAATTTGTTCAAAAGATGGGAATACCAGACCACCTTACCTGCCTCCTGAGAAATCCGTATGCAGGTCACGTCCAGCACGCCGGGCGGCGGCGGAGGCGATGGCCCCGCGGGCGGCTGCGCCTTCGTCACCTGCTCCAGGACGCGCCGCAGCTGCTCGGGGCCCAGCGGGGCCACGCGCGCCGCGCTTCCGCGCTGGGGAAAGGGAGCCCGGCCGCCGCCGCAGCCGTCCTCACCGCCCCCCTCAGCTTCCGGCTCCGCGTCCGCCATGATAGCCGACGCGGAGACTCGAACCCGGGTCGCCGAGCGCCGGCGGCCCAAATGTGCGTCACCGGGGAGAGGAGGCAGCTACGAGTGCCCCGCAGGCCAAGACATCTCGGAAGGCGACCGCACCTGACAGACAGAGCGGCCGGTGGGCGGGGCCTGAGTTGGCCCCGCCCTGCCGCCCCTTCCCGTCCAGAATGCTACCCGGCCACGTTGCCTCATTGTCAGGCCATATTCATCTTTCACCTGTCACCTCCTGCAAGAGGTGTCCAGCAAAAAGTCTTCGAGGTTCCAGAGCTCCTGGCCTAACATCATATTGTCCAAACGCTCTCAGCGTCACCTGAAGACCCTGTCTGGACCTGCGGAGGCGTGGATCAGCAGTGGTGCGCTGCGGGGCAGGGGCTCTGGGTCCAGCAGGCTTGGGTGTGGCAGAAGCCCTGTTAGAGGAGGTCGCCGTTAACCCCACCATAGAGTTGTGGAGCAGACGACCCCAAAACTGCAGAACAATTATACCAAATAAATTCTCCCACTGTTAAGAAAGTTCTAGGACCTACAACAGGTTGCCCAACCCGGGGATCTGGCAATGGGACTGAGAACCCCTAAGGGAATTTGACTTTGGAAGGCAATGGGATTTGCTTACAGAACTTACACAGGACTGGGGAAATAGACTCTTGGAGGGCACAAACAAAATGTTCTGCACACCAGTACCCCAGAGAAAGGAGCAGTGACCCCACAAGAGACTGACTCAGACTTTCCTGTGAGTGTCCATGAGTATCAGGCAGAGGCAGGTGCAGGGTCGGCGGGGGCACTGAGTGCAGCTGGGTGTGCAGGAGACCTTTTGAAGGTCTCCTGCCATTATCTTTGTTATGGCTTCCCTCACAGCTCAGTGGGTAAAGAATCTGCCTGCAATGCCGGAGACCCGGGTTCAATCCCTGGCTCTGGAAGATCCCCTGGAGAAGGAAATGGCAACCCACTCCAGTATTCTTGCCTGGAGAATCCCGTGGACAGAGGAGCTTTGTGGCTACAGTCCATGGGGTCGTAAGAGTCGGACATGACTTAGCAAGTAAACCACCACCATTATCTTCATTATCTCTGCCATAGTTTGTTCAAAAACAACAGGGAGGGAACACAGGCCTGCCCATCGACAGATAATTGGATTGAAGATTTACTGAGCATGGCCCCACCAATCAGAACAAGACCCCAGTTTCCCCATCAGGAAACTTCCATCAGTCACTCTCCCATCAGGAAGCTTCCATAAGCCTCTTATCCTTATCCCTCAGAGGGCAGATAGAATGAAAACCACAATCACAGAAACTAATCAAAACCAGTCACATGGACGACAGCCCTGTCTAACTCAATGAAACTATGAGCCATGCCTTATAGGACCACCGAAGACAGATGGGTCATGGTGGAGAATTCGACAAAACGTGGTCCACTGGAGAAGGGAATGGCAAACCACTTCAGTATTCTTCCCTTGAGAACCCCATGAACAGTACGAAAAGGAAAAAATGTAGGACACTGAAAGATGAACTCTCCAGGTCGGTAGGTGCCCAATACGCTACTGGAGAGCAGTGGAGAAATAACTCCAGAAAGAATGAAGAGACGGAGCCAAAGCAAAAACAACACCCAGTTGTGGGTGTGACTGGTGATGGAAGTAAAGTCCAATGCTGTAAAAACAATATTGCATAGGAACCTGGAATGTTAGGTCCATGAATCAAGGCAAATTGGAAGTGGTCAAACAGGAGATGGGAAGAGTGAACATCAACATTCTAGGAATCAGAGAAAAAGAAATGCAAAAAGGCAAAATTGTTGAGGAGGCCTTACAAATAGCTGAGAAAAGAAGAGAAGCGAAAGGCAAACGAGAAAAGGAAAGATATACCAATGTGAATGCAGAGTTCCAAAGAATAGAAAAGAGAGATAAGCAAGTCTTCCTCAGTGATCAGTGCAAAGAAATAGAGGAAAATGATAGAATGGGAAAGACTAGAGATCTCTTCAAGAAAATTAGAAATATCAAGGGAAATTTTCATGCAAAGATAGGCACAATAAAGGACAGAAATGGTATGGACCTAACAGAAGCAGAAGGTATTAAAAAGAAGTGGCAAGAATACACAGAAGAACTATACAAAAAAGAGCTTCATGACTCAGATAACCACAATGGTGTGATCACTCACCTAGAGCCAGACATCCTGGAATGAGAAGTCAAGTGGGCCTTCGGAAGCATCACTACAAGCAAAGCTAGTGGAATTGATGGAATTCCAGCTGAGCTATTTCAAATCTTAAAAGATGATGCTGTGAAAGTGCTGCACTCAATATGCTAGCAAATTTGGAAAATTCAGCAGTGGCCACAGGACTGGAAAAAGTCTGTTTTCATTCCAATCCCAAAGAAAGACAATGCCAAAGAATGCTCAAACAACCGCACAATTGCATTCATCTCACACGCTAGTAAAATAATGCTCAAAATTCTTCAAGCCAGGTTTCAACAATACGTGAACTATGAACTTCCAGATGTTCAAACTGGATTTACAAAAGAGAGAGGAACCAGAGATCAAATTGCCAACATCCGCTGGATCATGGAAAAAGCAAGAGAGTTCCAGAAAAACATCTATTTCTGTTTTAATGACTACACCCAAGCCTTTGACTGTGTGGATCACAATAAACTGAAAAATTTGTTCAAAAGATGGGAATACCAGACCACCTTACCTGCCTCCTGAGAAATCCGTATGCAGGTCAAGAAGCAACAGTTAGAACCGGACATGAAAAAACAGACTGGTTCCAAATCGGGAAAGGAATACCTAAAAGCTGTATATTGTCACGTGCCAAGGTCCAGCCTCAGCCGAGTCCAGGGATAGCCTTAGGATGGATGACGTCGATGAATGAAGAAAGATAGAGAAAGAGATAAGGAAAGAATGACACAGGGTGGCCAAGCTTCAGTGAGCGAGGCCCCTTTACTTTTTTTTTCCTCGGGGCCTTTATACCCTGAGTTATACATGCATCAAGGTGAAAAATGCAGAGTCAACTCAACATTCCATCAGTAATAACTTTTATCGATATCAGGTTCCTTCCTGCAAGAGTCTTATTTTTTGTACATTATCTTCTGGCCCGGAGGCCTGTTGATATTTTATGACCTCTTTTTGATAAAGGTTGGTCAGCCAGAACAATAATTTTCCCTTAAAGTGTTTCTTCTTAAATTCCTAGCCTGCGTCACCCTTAAAGTACAGAGCTACATTTTTATGGAGCAAAGATTCAGTGGGTTACAGCAAAGAAAGAACTTTTTAACTCAAAGTCTAATGTTGCTAATGCTAAAGCTACTGCTTGTTATTTCTATATCTTAACTATATGCACTCCCAGGAACACAATGGATAAGGGATGTGAGAACTTGGCAGCAAGCATTGGCTTAACAATGTTGCAAGAGTCTGGATAAACCTGCCAAGTAAGCTAGAATGCTAACAGGGGGTTTGAAACATTCATTTCATGCCCAGGAGATTTATTAACTAAAGCCCTAAGTTAACTTTTACCAGAGAAAGGTGGTCGGGGACAGCCCCCTGTTAATGTCAGAAGACTTGGTGAAAGACATAAAATAGTAAGACAGACAGATTCTGGTTTGGGGGTAGATGTTCGAGCAGGTCCAGGGGGCCCATTGAGTCCTGAGGCCTTGCTTATCAGGACTCTTCCGCATGACCTTGTCATGGGTGGGATGGCCCAGGGAGTCCCTCGAGTCCTGCATGACCTTGTCATGGGTGGGATCTCCCGTGCTGGCTCCCGGCAGTCACGCTGCTTATTTAACTTATATGCAGAGTACATCATGTGAAATGCTGGGCTGGATTAAGCACAAGCTGGAATCAAGATACCAATAACCAAAAAAAAAAAAAAGATACCAATAACCTCAGATACACAGATGACAGCACCCTTACGGCAGAAAGTGAAGAGGAACTAAAGAGCCTCTTGATGAAAGTGAAAAAGGAGAGTGAAAAAGTTGGCTTAAAACTCAACATTCAGAAAACTAAGATCATAGCATCTGGTCCCATCACTTCATGGCAAATAGAGGGGGAAACAATGGAAACAGTGACAGACTTTATTTGGGGGGGGGGCTCCAAAATCACTGCAGATGGTGACTGCAGCCATGAAAGTAAAAGACGCTTGCTCCTTGGAAGAAAAGCTATGACCAACCTAGACAGCATATTAAAAACCAGAGATGTTATTTTGCCAACAAAGGTCCATCTAGTCAAAACTATGGTTTTTCCAGTAGTCATGTATGGATGTGAGAGTTGGACTGTGAAGAAAGCTGAGCCCTGAAGAACTGATGCTCTTGAACTGTGATGTTGGAGAAGACTCTTGAGAGTCCTTGGACTGCAAGGAGATCCAACCAGTCCATTCTAAAGGAAACCCGTCCAGAATATTCATTGGAAGAACTGCTGCTGTGGCTGAAACTCCAATACTTTGGCCACCTAATGTGAAGAACTGACTCACTGGAAAAGACCCTGATGCTGGGAAAGATTGAAGGCAGGAGGAGAAAGGGATGGCATAGGATGAAATGGTGGGATGGCATCACTGACTCAATGGACATGAGTTTGCACAAGCTCCGGGAGTTGGTGATGGACAGGGAAGCCTGGTGTGCTGCAGTCCATGGAGTCGAAAAGAGCTGGACACGACTGAGTGACTGAACTGAACTGAACTGAGAGGGAGTTCAAAGTGTGCATTTTTATCAAGCGTGATCCCCTGTCGTGTTTCCCTGTCGACCCACTCCTCCTGCCCACTCACCCAAAGGGGGCGCACCTCGAGGGTATAATTTCACTCATCCGTGCTGGTTGGTTCACGCTCAGGGAGTGGATGATGGATGCATGACTATGAATGAATGAATGAGCAGGGGAAGCTCCCCACCCCTCTTCACACTTCAGTTGCAGCTCTGCCACCCCTCTTCTTCCTTTCCCAATCTCCCCTCCTCGCCTCTCCTGGTTCCTAGGGTCTTAGAGCCACAAGCACTAAGGCGGCCGTAGGGCCATCAGTCAACAGACACTAACTAAGCGCTTGTCGGGTGAGTCATCTTCCCTGCCCTCTACGTACAGTCTAGGCTGGAGGGGAGGAAACTAGCATTTGCAGCATAATGTGGTGAATCCATGATGCTCGTGGTTGGGGAAGCTGGGAGCCAGGCTTATTCATACCAGAGAAGTTTCCAGTAATCTTTCTGATAATTTTTCTCTCCACTGGACCATCACGATCATCATTCCCCATCATCATCACCATCATCTCATCATCAGAGTCAATAATCTTGCATTCACTATTCCCTGCAGTGTCTAACTTAATTCATTAGTAGCCTCACTAAGGATAGGCAAAAGAGAGTTGTGGAATTTGCTCCAATTTCTTAATCCTTTTCTTCTTTCATTAAAAAAAAAAAAAAACAAAAACTTTCAAATGAAAGACTTTCTCATCCTTTCATCCTCAAAAGTCAGACAGGTCCTCTCTGACATCTAAGAAAGAACTGTCCCCTCATCTAGAACACAGTATCCCATTTATCTTTTTTGAGCCTGTCAGGGAGGAAAAACTTTTCCTCTATCCTCTTATGTTCTGTCTCTGAGGGCTTGTGAATTAAGCCGACAAAAGACAGATTAACAAGAGAAAAGACAAATATTAAGGAGTTCCCTCGTGGCCTAGTGGCTAGGATCTTGTGTTTTCACTGTGAAGTTCTGGATTCAACCTCTAATCAGCAAACCATGCTGCATGGCCAAAATACACACATAAACACACACACACACACACACACACAAAGAACAGGCAAATTTTAATATAATGTATTTTTTTTATTAATGTACCAATGGAATTCACAGAAAAATGTGGCAGTTAGAATGTGTGGCTTATACATTATCTTAACAGGGGAAGGGATGGTGGGAGAGGGCACTTATGGGAAAACAAACAACTTAGGAAAGATAAATAGGCCCTAACCTAGAGTAGATGGGAGATAGGGTAGTTTTTTGACAATGCCTGCTTAAGGGTGATGGCGGCTTCTCCTGTCCAGTGGTGAAAGTCAGCCTTGCCTGATTGTTCCCAGGAAAGAGGATTTAAGACAACTGAATTCTTTTGGAAGGCTCTACTTTAGGCAGAAAAGACTTTTCAGGAGCTAAAATGGCTTCTCTTCAAAATAATGTTTATGCCATAGAGGTGAATTCTGGACCCTTTCAAGCCCTGGTTTAGGGCAAGTTATGGGCTCAGAGGGCAGCAACTTAGGCTGGCCTCTCCCCTGCAAGGCCTCTGCGTCTAACAAGGTGCCTGTCCTACACACCCCGGGTGTTGACGCCGAAAGCTCAGCCTCTCTACACTGGTGCTGAACCACATCTCGGAGACTGAGTTTTGGGTGAAATAGAAATGAATAGCTCTGTCGCTTTGCCAGGCAAAGGGGGCGGGCACGGCGGCCTTGTATCTCTCAACATAGTGTGTCCTCCCCTGGGAGGACTTGCTGAGGAGTTTTATAGCTGCAGCCCCAGGGCGGGGTTGCTGACGAGCCTAGCGCGTGTACAGGGTTCCTACTCCAGGACTCTCAGCCTGCTAATCACGGCGAGCTTCTCGGGGCCCTCAGTCTTGCCTCAGGCCCTTTCCTGGCTGTTCCTCCCTCGATTAGCAGCTGTTGGAATCTGCCCTTGGGACTCAGGGAAGGTCATGGAGGCTGGAGTCTCCCCTACAAACAGGAAATGGGGGACAGAAAGGCTGCCGGGGTCTTCCCTGCTGGCTCAGTGGTAAAGAATCACCTGGCAATGCAGGAGACGTGGGTTCGGTCAGCGATCCAGGAAGATCCACGTGCCGCGGAGCAACTAATTCCGTGCACCCCAACTCTGAGCCTGTGCTCCAGAGCCTGGGAGCCACGACTCCCGAAGCCCGCGTGCCCTGGAGCCTGGGCTCCGCAACAGGGGAAGCCACCGCAGGGGGAGGCCCGCACCCACAGAGCAGCCTCCACTCTCCCAGCTAGGGAAGCGCCTGCGCAGCAACGTAGACCCAGCACAGCCAAAAATAAATGGATAAATAGAATAAAATAATGAAGGCTTCCACGCCTAGGAGCCCACAGGGTCCTGCTTGATTTCAGTGTGAAATGCAGTCTGAGAACAGGTGCCTATTCTAGGGGTCAGGAGCCCTAGGTTTTCCTTCTAACTAACCGTTCATAATAACGGTCCCATCGCACACTGTATCTATTTACTTACTTTATTTTTGGCTGTGCTTGTCTTCACTGATGCACGCAGGCTTTCTCTGGCTGCAGAGAGCGGGCTGGGGGCTACTCTTTGCTTGCAGCATGCAGGCTTCTCATTGCCACGGCTCCTCTTGTCGCACAAGGGCTTCAGCACTTTCGGTTCCCAGGCTCCAGAGCACAGGCTCAGCAGCTGGGGTCACGGGCTTAGCTGCCCAATGGCGTGTGGAATCTTCCCAGATCAGAAACTGAACCCATGCGTCTGCATTGGCAGGCAGATTCTTCACCACTGAGCCCCAGGAAAGCCCTCCATCGCACTTTCAGTAGACACGGAGCACTTAACAAAGGCGTTAAGCCTGTAGTCTGTGGACTTGAGCTGTTCCTCATTTCAATCAGAGCTTAAGGCATATTTGAGAAAAGAACAGATGAATGGTCTAGTAGATGTTCTCACTTGAGATTTTTTTCAAACATGATTGGACCTTGACGTAAGATGGCATCCACCCTTAACAGCCTTCGCTAAAGGAAAAGCTCCTGGGAACTTCCCTGGCAGTCCAGTGGCTAAGACTCCACGCTCCTAATGCAGGGGGCCCCAGTTCAATCCCTGCTGGGGAATTAGATCCCATGTGCTGCGTCTCAGAGTTCGCATGCCACAACTAAAGATCCTGCAACGGAGATGGAAGATTCTGGTGCCGCAACTGAGGCCCAGGGCAGGCAAATAAATGATAAACATTTTTTAAAAATCTAAAAATGCCTGACTTGGACTATGAGTGAGAAATTCATCCAGTGGCCCTCTCGCTACATACTGCAGAACTGAGAGGAAGAAATGTGAAGTCTAACCAGCCAGAATGGTTATCATCCAAAAATCCACAAACAATAAATGCTGGAGAGGGTATGGAGAGAAGGGGATTCTCCCACACTGTGGGGGGGAATATAAATTGGTACAGCCACTATGGAGAACAGTATTGTTTTTAGTCGATAAGGCGTGTCCCTTTCGCGATCTCATGGACTCGAGCCTGCCAGGCTTCCCTGTCCATGGAATTTCCCAGGCAAGAATACTGGAGCGGGTTGCCTGCATTGCCAGGAGGTCCCTTTTACCACTGAGCCACCAGATGGTAAACGGAAGCAAAAAAACCCTAAGAATAGATCTACCATGTGCTGTGCTCAGTCCTGTCCGACTCCTGGCAACCTTTGGACTTGTAGCCTGCCAGGCTCCTCTGTCCATGGGATTCTCCAGGCAAGGATACTGGAGTGGGTTGCCATTTCCTCCTCCAGGGGATCTTCCCAACCCAGGGATCGAACCCATATCTCCAGCATCTCCTGCATCATAGTCAGGTTTTTTACCCACTGAGCCACCTGGGAAGCCCAGAGGTATCATATGACCCTACAATCCCACTCCTGGGCGTAAATCTAGAAAAAAACATGGTCTGGAAAGATACATGCACCCCAATGTTCATTGCAGCACTTTTTACAATAGCTAAGACATGGAAGCAACCTAAATGTCCATCAACAGAGGAATGCATAAAGAAAGTGTGGTACATATTCACAATGGGACATTACTCAGCCCTTAACAAGAATGAAATGATGCCCTTTGCAGCAACACGGATGGGCCTAGAGTGTCATGCTGCGTGAAGTCGGACAGAAAAGGAGAAAGATCCTATGGCATCTCTTATATGGGCAGTTTATAAAGAAATGATACAAATGAACTCAAAATAGAAAGAGACTCAGAGACTTAAAACGTGAATTTGTTGCTGAGGAGAGCATAGTTAGGGAGTTTGGCATGGACAGGTACACACTGCTCTGTTTAAAATGGATAACCAAACTAGCACATGGAACGCTAGTCAGTATTATGCAGCAGCCCGGATGGGAGGGGAGTTTGGGGGGAGAATGGATATACATATATGAAAGGTTGAGTCGCTTCGTTGTTCACCTGAAACTATCACAACATTGTTAATGGCTATATCCCAATACAAAATAAAAAGTTAACAAAAAATGTGAAGTCTAAGATCTCTCTGAAAAACAAAAAACAAAATGTAGCAAAACATTTCCAGATGCTTCTGCTACCCAAAAGTTGGGTTCGCCTCTAGGTGAGTGTGGACCCAAAAGACAGCCAAGTCAAAAACTGAAGGAAGGGCGCCTTCCTTCAGGAAGTAAGGAGAACATCAGGGATCTTTCCTAAAGTGGTGTCAATTCAAACAGCACAACTGGGGAAGGGGCTTGGGTGGTATATACATACTCATGAAGGGGATTGAGCAGAGGAGAATTCAGCATAGCAGTGGGGCAAAGATGCTGATTGAAATCAGGAGGGTCAGAAAATGTCAACATCACGAACCTTTAGGTTCCAGTAGATCTGGTAGAGGGAGTTTAAATTCTGCAAAATAGCTCAAGAAGGTGCTTCAGGCTAACCTTTACCTTTGAAACAGAACCGGGAGGCTTTACAACGGGTTTATCATCTTTGGCACTGTCACTGCTCTTGCCAGATAACAGTTTGATCTCTGTGCCCTTCAAGTTGTTACTACTGAGCTTTTCCACCTGCTCACGCCCACTTTAGGCTGCACTGTGTTTGCTCTGAGCTCCAGCGTCCTACTAAGCTAGCACCGCTGTGGTCTCCCTCCAGTCACCATCATAACCATCTTCGAGGACCTCGTCAGCCATGATGAGATGTTCTCTGCCATCTACCCCATCCAGGAGGTTGCAGACGTGCTGTCGTGGACAGACTGTGTCTGGAGGTGGAAGGGAATATGGCCAGTAGGACAGAGGGTAACACTGATGACTTGACAGATTGTGTCTGGAGGTGGAATATGGCCAGTAGGACAGAGGGTAACACTGATGACTTGCTCGTTGGTAGAAACTTCTCCGCTGAAGACCCCAAGGATGAAGGTAGAAAGCACAGCAATTGCTGACATTGATACTGTCATGAACCATCACTTGCAGGAAATCCACTTCACAAAAGAAGCCTACAAGTGAAACAGGAGAGAAAGGGGGTGGGGCACAACCTTGAAAAGAATGGCATAGCCATAGGATACAACATAAATGGTTAGAGCCAACGGGGTCCAAGATGGTGACAAGACTTCCACTAGACCTTGAGCCTCAGTGTATGCGCACTGTAACGTGTCAGCAAGCTAAGCAACACACTCATAGGCTCTCATTAGCATATGAAATTACCCACCCCAATGAAAAGTGGCAACCCCATACCCTAGAGCCGCTCTTGCCTTCCGAGATGGCACACGCTCTGTCTGTGGACTGTTTCTCTCTAAATAAATCCACTTCTCACCTATCACTTTGTCTCTCACAGAATTCTTTCTGTGCTGAGACATCAAGAACCTGAGCTTCATTAAGTCTTGAGACCAGGTGTGTGATCTCAGTTAAAAGACCATGAGCTCAAGTCCCAGTGTGGGTTGCATGGTTTTACAAGAAATACATGAACGATTACATGAGGTCAATCAAAGGGAAACTTGAAGAGGAGACCAGAAAAACTAAAACCTTTTATGACAGGGGCTGTGGAACAAACCAAGCACATCCTTACTAGTTTCAAAAACGACTGGTTCTTTATGAGTGTACACATGGATTCAGATGGCAAGGTTGCTCTGCTGGACTGCTGTGAGGACAGTGTGATGCCATACGTGATTTTCTTTAAGGATGGTTGAGAAATGGAAAAATGTGAACACACTTGGCTGTGACTTTGAACCAACTATCCTCATAACTGGCTGCCTGCTGCTTTTCATTCACACAACACCAGGACTTAGACAACTGGGACTGATGTCATCCTGAGCTTTTCATTTATTTTCTCATTGATTTAGAGCTTCCCTGGTGGCTCACAGTTGTTGTTGTGTTTGTTTTTTTAATTTTAAAATTTTTATTAATTTTTAATTGGAGGAAAACGGCTTTGCAGAGTTGCGTTGGTTTCTGTTGTACATCAACATGAATCAGTCACAGGGATACCTATGTCCCCTCCCTCTTGAACCTCCTTCCTGCCTCCCACCCAATCCCACTCCTCTAGGCTGTCACGGAGCACGGGGTTCAGCTCTCTCCCTTGTTCAGCAAATTCCCTCTGGCTCTCTGTTTTACATATGGTAATACATCTGTTTCAGTGCTACCCTCTCCTTCCTTCCCTGTGGGGTGGAGGTATGATTTTTGAGGGGGAAAAACACATGTTGTGTAGGCTGTCTAAAAATTGTTGTTGTTCAGTCGCTCAGTCATGTCCAACTCTTTGCGACCCCATCAACTGCAGCATGACAACCTTTCCTGTCCTTCACCATCTTCCAGAGTTTGCTCAAGTTCACGTCCACTGATGCCATGCAACCATTTCATCTTCTGTCTTCCCCTTCTCGTCTTGCCCTCAGTCTTTCCGGCATCAGGGTCTTTTCCAATGAGTCAGCTCTTTGTATCCAGAGGCCAAAGTATTAGAGCTTCAGCTTCAGCATCAGTCCTTCCAGTGAATATTCAGGGTTGATTTCCTTTAGGTTTGACTGGTTTGATCTCCTTGGTGTCCAAGAGAATCTCAAGAGTCTTCCCTAGCACCACAGTTCAAAAGCATTGATTCTTTGGTGCTCAGCCTTCTGTGAAAGTCCAGCTCACACATCCCTGTATGATTACTGGATAAACTTGACTAGACAGACCTTTGTCGGCAAAGTGATGTCTCTGCTTTTTAATATGCTGTCTAGGTTTGTCACAGCTTTTCTTCCAAGGAGCAAGCATCTTTAATGTCTAAAACTAACATGCATTTAAACTAAACAGGTCTCATTATTACTGAGACCTGTTCAAGGACAAGTATGGTGGCCAGGCTTAGAGCACTAATTAGCTAGGCCTGAAAGGGCTTTTCTCACGTCCTGAAAGCTATGCCTGGTTCCCTTTCTCCCCGGCCTGCTACCCTGTTTGCTTTCTAACCCTAACTCCTCACTACAGACTGGGCTCATGTGGCCGGTTCTTGTCTCCATCCTCTTTCCGGGTTCCCCAGCTGGACTAGGACGCGTGCAGTAGGCGCTCCATAAACACGTGGGGAATGGCCTTCGCTCTGGCAGCACATACCCTGAAATCTGAAGGATACAGAGATAGGGCCCCTGAGCAAAGATGACACGCAAATTCGTGAAGCGTTCCATTAAAAAAAAAAAAAAAGAACCGCAACAACAACAATTAAAAAAAAAAACAACGTGTGGAATGAATGAATTCCAAGGCTGGATTTAAACTCCAGAAAACTGAAAACTGAGGTCCCCCTGGAGGTTCTCAGAAGCTCTGCATTGGGGAGCAACCCGCAGTGACATCGGAGAGTATCCTAAAATATGCCCGAAGCGGGCAGCATGCCCCCAGCGCGCGGGGACTTGGGGTACCCTGCCCTCCCTCCGCACCCCGCCCCGACTTCCGACCCAAGTCCAGAGTGACTCCGCGATTCATTCTGTCTGCACGCGGCCTTCCGACCCAAGTCCAGAGTGACTCCGCGATTCATTCTGTCTGCACGCGGCCCACGGCACTCAAGAAGCCTATTTTTCAAGACAGTTGTGAAACAAATCCATAAGCTGGGGGGAAAAAAAAACGCTATTTCCTGTGGCCCGTACGGGGATCGAACCCGCGACCTTGGCGTTATTAGCACCACGCTCTAACCAACTGAGCTAACCGGCCACCTGAACGCTCCGTGCTGCCGGCTCACTTACCAGATATCCACGCCTGCGCCGCCTGGAGCCAGCGATGCGCCTCCGGGCGGAGTCCGCCGCGCCGACTTGCAGCCGGCGCCCGCCCGCCCGCGCTGCAGCGGTCCTCCTAGTCACCCTCGTGGGCCAGATAAAACAGCTGAGGCCTTGGGGCCTTTAAGGAGAGGGGAGGAGACTTCTTAGAGCGAATTGGAGGCTTTCACTGGACTAATGCAAGCTGCCCCTGAAACTTAACTGGGGAGTAAGATTCTCCAACTCAGTGCTATTTTTATTCATCACTGCTAATCTCACAGCGTGGAAACTTCGTGTATCAAGAGCATAGCTAAGTCACTTCAGTCGTGTTCGACTCTGTGCGACCCCATAGACGGCAGCCCAACCAGGCTCCCCCGTCCCCGGGATTCTCCAGGCAAGAACACTGGAGTGGGTTGCCATTTCCTTCTCCAATGCATGAAAGTGAAAAGTGAAAGTGAAGTCGCTCAGTCGTGTCCGACTCTTCGCGACCCCATGGACTGCAGCCCACCAAGCTCCTCTCTCCATGGGACTTTCCAGCAAGAGTACTGGAGTGGGATGCCATTGCCTTCTCCAATCAAGAGCATTGGGCACTGCCAAATGCAGTTTGGAAAATGCAGAAAACCAGATAAATGACCAAAGAACCTCCCGAATTCCCCACCGCCCGGAGAAACAATGGCTACTGGGGTCTTGGCATCCTTCCTGCCAATCTTTTTTCACTGGACGGTGTATTAAATATATGCAACCTTGTGAAAAAGAGAATAGTTTTTATGTTGCTTTTTGTACTTAACATTCTATTACATGTATATCTCTAAGTGATTGAAAATGTCATTTTAAGTGGTTCCTCAATGTTTCTTAAGTAAGGCATATTTTTTCCTCCTCCTCCTTTTGGAAATGTCTGGAAATTGTCCTCATTTTGCCCTCTTTTGTTAACGAGCACATGAATAAATCATGAAATAGCTGTGGAATGGGACAGCCACTGCAAAGGCAAAAGATCTGTATGCAAAAAAAAAAAAAAAAAACCAGCAGAAAAGTGCTGGGAAGACAAAACCCAAAGACGTCCATTCCCCAAGCCCATTCCCCAAGCCGTGTGTCCCCGGGGTCTCTTGGTCCCTGAGAGGCCCCAGCTGCCTGCGCTAATGTACAGGTGCTCCAGAGTGCAGAAAGGGAGCTCCAGCTTTTCACCTAGTCTATGCCTCTGGTCTGATCACTCCAAAAAAAAGTGCTCCCACGGGAGATGTCTCATCAAGGTTCCCTGTTGCCAGCAACAGAAGCCAAGCCTAGTTAATCTTAACTGAACAGATTTAATTGAAAAGATGTGAAGTAGGGAATTCCCCAGTGGTTAAAACGCTGAGCCATCATTGGCAACGCTCCAGGTTTGATTCCTGGTGGGGGAAGTAAGATCTCATAGGCCTCCAGGTGCGGCCAAAATATAAATAAAATAAATGTCATGAAAAGATGCACAGGAAACCCAAACCCCCGGCTCTATGACAACCTAGAGGGGTGGGATGGGGATGGAGGTTTCAGAGGGAGGGGACATATGTATATCAATGGACGATTCATGTTGATGTATGGCAGACACCATCACAATACTGTAATCATCCTCCAATTAAATAGAAGTAAAAAATAAATATCATAAAAAGATGTGAAGTTGTTCACCTCACCACCAGGAAGGCTGGAGAACCAAGTGTGGACAAATAGCCACTCGGTCAAAACATCCTCATTCAGCCTGGCCGTGCCCTAAGCCCCAGAAATCGGCTGTGAGCAAAACAGACCTAATCTTGTCTTCACGGAGCTCAGACCTGTGCCGCATCAGCACAGGCAGCTAGGGGGGGCCTCTCAGGGACCAATAGACCCCGGGGACACACGGCTGGAGGAATGGACGTCTTTGGGTTTTGTCTTCCCAGCACTTTTCTGCTGTTGTTTTTTTTTTCATACAGACCTTATGCCTTTGCAGGGGCTGTCCCATTGCCCATTCCACAGCTATTTCATGATTTATTCATGTGCTAGTTAACAGAAGAGGGCAAAATGACGACAATTTCCAGACATCTTCAAAAGAAGGGAGGAGGAAAAACTATGCCTTACTTAAGACACAGACAGGTTTGGCAGAGACAGGTTTTAGAGTGCTTAGACAGGCTTAGGGGCCGTGCTGAGTGTATTCAACTGTGGTGCTAGTGGGGGGCTGATTGGACAAGTTCCTGGAGACTGGGACGCCTGACTGTGTTCTGAAGGACAGGGATAGATCGGTGTAAGCCCAGGGGGTAGAGTGAGCTGCCTACGATGAGTTGTAGGCAGGCATCCCGCCCATTTTGCTTTCAGGTGCATGTCCAGAGTCTAGCACCCTGTCTGGAATAATACATGATTAATAAATAGGAGTCAGGTTGTTCCTCAACCAAACTTGAGTCCCCTTGTTTGTTCACTGTAAAGCCCACCTACTGCCCCCAGGTTATGGTGAAGGAAAGGGTGACATCTATTGTAGGGAGCCAAGCAAAGAGTCCAGCAGAGCTGGTGCTCGGAATACCCCAACGCCCCAGTGGGTTTCAGCAAAGCATTTTTAAAGGCCAGGTGAGGGAGGGGGCATCATGGGGTGTGAGATGAGCTCATACACAGTTCTCTGATTGGGTGATAGCGGTAATGGGATGGTGTCACGGGGTTAACATTATCAGTCCTTAAGCATCAGTAGGCCTGGGGCTTTGCACTCATGGTCATCAAGAAGTTAATTTCTTCCATTTGGTGGTGGTTGTTAGCACCTGTAAACAACTCAGGAGCTGTGCATCAGATACTATTATCTAGGTGCTTCCAAGAGAAGCCAGAACAGAGGACATGGGGGAGGGCGTCTATCCTGGGAAGGCCCCAGAGGGTTCTTAGTTACAAGATGGATAAACGAACTAATTTTGAAATTATCTAACACTTTAAAACAAAGTCAGATAAAGTTATTTCTCTGAGTTCAAACTGTCCTTTTCTGGCCCAGCCCTGATAGGGTTGCCAGATTTAGCAAATGCTTTAGCATAAGTCTGTCCTGCGCACTATCTGGGGCATACTTATACTAAACCAGGGGCTTCCCAGGTGGCCCTCGTGGTAAAGAACCCACCTGGCCAATGCAGGGGACGTAAGAGAAGCAAGTTCCATCCTTGGGAGGGAAGATCTCCTGGAGGAGGGTGTGGCAGCCCAGTCTAGTATTCTAACCTGGAGAATCCCATGGACAGAGGAGCCTGGCGGGCTACAGTCCACGGGGTCGCGGAGAGCCGGACAGGACTGCAGAGGAGACTCAGCACACGTGCTAAACCAGTACGCGGTTGATCTGAAATCCGGTTCCAGTTCCCTGGTGGTTCAGAAGGTAAAGCGTCTGTCTACAGTGTGGGAGACCTGGGTTCGATCCCTGGGTCGGAAAGATCTTCCCTGGGGAAGGAAATGGCAATCTACTCCAGTACTGTTGCCTGGAAAATCCCATGGACAGAGGAGCCTGGTAGGCTACAGTCCATGGGGTCAGAGAGTCGGACACGACCGAGCGACTTCACTGGGCATCCTGTACTGTATCTGGCAATCCCACAGCCGGAGTAACAGCCGCTTGAAAGACCCCACCTAACCTGCTCCTTTCCCCGCTTTCTTCTGCCACAGCGTCATCACCCTCTTTCGTGGTTCCAGCCACGTTTCCTGAGCAGACAAGGCGCTTCCGGCCAAGGCCACCCAGGATTCAAGGTCGGGAGACGCAGTGACTAAGAATAGACGGCAGGGGGCACCCTGCACCGACGTAGGGAGCTGCGCCGGTGCTGGCGGAAGGCTGGGGCTTTTGCACAGGGCTCTTCAAACCCCTCTGAACTTCTCTGGCCATTTCTCACCCCCATCGTACAGGGCTTCCAAGACAAACAAGTCCTAATTTTCAATCTTTGAGTTAGGAAAACACATACATGGTCAGAATTAAACCCGTATAGTTACATACGTTTTTAAATATCCAAGGGAGTGCTCTGTTGCATGCAACTATCTCAGATTTTAGTTGTTTGCTTTAAAATCAACTTATAAAACGTGTCATTCTGTTTATAAATTGGAACCTTTGGTATGAAAATAAAGGCACCACTGTATTCATCTCCTCTCAGTCCGGTCGTATCTGACTCTGTGACCACCTGGACTGTAGCCCGCCAGGTTCCTCTGTCCATGGGATTCTCCAGGCAAGAATACTGGAGTGGGTTGCCATTCCCTCCTCTGACTAAGGGATTGAACTGGGGTCTCCTGCACTGAAGGCAGATTCTTTGCCATCTGAGCCACCAGGGAAGTCCATTCATTTCCTAGAGGTGCCATAATAAAATCCCACAAACCGGGTGATGAAAACAACACAATTATTCGCTCACAGTTTTGGAGGCCACAAGTCCAAGGTCAAAGTGTCTTCAAGGTTGGTTCCCTCTGAAGGTTCTGAGGAAGAACCTGTTCTAGGCCCGCTCCCACGTTCCTGGAGGTTTGCTGGCATTCTTGGATGCTCCCCAGCTTGCAGAAGCATCACTCATCTCTCCCTCCAACCTCACATTCATGGATCCCATGTTTCTAGAACAGCGCCAGGCACAGCCCACATTCAATTAACTATTTGTTAAATGAATGTCAAATTCACTGTGCTGAGCATTTCACAGCCTTCTCAATCTGGAAACGTGTCCTTTTGTCCTGGCAATTTTTTTTTTTTTTTTTTTTTCTGTTTTGGCCATGCAGCGAGGTTTGTGGGGTCTTGGTTCCCCAACCAGGGATTGAACCCATGATCCTGCACTGGAGTCTTAACTACCGGACCACCAGGGAAGTCCCCTTTTTATATTTTTCATTTTGACTCGGGGCCCTGGTGTGCAGAGACAAAGAGAGAGCAAAGCACTTTCAACGCTGAAGCTGAATTCTTGCCAGCCGATTCTGGGAAAAAAAAGAAAGGGAAGGAAAAAGAGAAGCGAAATGCTTCATTGTACAATATGTACTACGTCAAAGCTGTTAGACAATACAAAAGAAAAATAGACAAACAGAAGGGGTTTTCAGATGTTGCTTCTAATTTGCTACAACAAATAGGTTGATTCAAGGGACTTGTAAAATGTACTTCTTGAGAGTATCTGCATTCATTGGAGAGCTTTTATAAAGGTCTCTTTTAGACACAACAGCTGGAGAAGCACAGGGAGCTGGAAGCTGAAGACCCGGGTCAGAGCCCAGGGGGCCACCAGTGAGTGGGTGATTTTGGTAAAGACCTTCCCCTCTCTGGATCCCCAACAACAGGCCATATGACTTCTACAACCCATCAGTCTGCCTGTTCAGTTCCTCCCTATCAAGGATTAAGGTTTACCCTCGTTATCGTTGTTTAGTTGCTAAGTCGTGTCCAACTGTGTGACTCGAACTGCAGCCCACCAGGTTCCTCTATTCACGGTATTTCCCCAGACAAGAATACTGGAGTGGGCTGCCATTTCCTTCTCCAGGAGAATCCTCCTGGCCTGGGGATCAAACCTGTGTCTGCCGCTTGGCACTTTACCGCTGAGTCACCTGGGAAGCCCAAGGCTTGCCCTGGATGCTCAACACTCATCGCACAGGAATGGCAGCCGGTGACAGCTGACGGTGTTACTTGATTAGTCAGCAGCCTTTATCGAACATTTGCTCTCTGCCAGGCCTGTTTTCGACCTGATGCCGAATCCAGCCTCCATACACTGACACCAAGTTCAATTTTGGAGACAGAGTTCTGGGTGAAGTAGAAAAGACGGGGCTTCCCCGGTGGCTCAGCAGTAAGGAATCCACCTGCCAATGCAGGAGACATGGGTGCGACCCCTGGGTCGGGAAGATCCCCTGGAGGAGGGCATGGCAACCCACTCTAGTATTCTTGCTTGGAGAATCCCGCAGACAGAGGAGCCTGGCTGGCTGTCGTCCATAGGGTCACAAAGAGTCAGACATGACTGAAGCAACTTAGTACGGACGCACTCATGCTATACAACAAAGTGACTCGTTATACACACACATATATGTACAATCTATTTCATGTTCTTTTCTGTTATGGCTTATCACAGGATATTGAACGTGGTTTCCCATGCTATCCAGTAGGACCTTATTTATTCATTCTGCATATATGCCCATTTGCACCTGCTAGTTCCTCCATTCCCCTGTTGGCTTGCCTGCTCCTCCTCTGTCTCCACTCTCCTCCCTTCCCTAGCTGGCAACCGTGTGAACCTGCTCCTTGGGACTCAGGGGAGGTCATGGAGGCTGAATGATGTCTGTTTCCTACAAACCAGACACTGAAAGGGGTACACAGAAAGGCGTTTGTGCCCAGGAGTCCTACAGGGTCTTGCCTGGTTTCAGACTCTGGGCAAAAATCAAACAATATACTCTAGAGAGACAGAGATATCACATCTACTCTTCACTCTTTGCATCACTCTTTGCAGAGGGTATTTTCATCCTCATTGTTCAGAAATGAGGAAACACTGGCCCTGCAACTTGGCTGGAGTCACCCACTTGCCTCACTGATTGGGGTCACTCACTTGGCTCACTCTCCTACCACTTTAAGAATTTTTCTATTCTCTTCTTAGGAAAAGCTTTTTCACACTTAAAAATCTATTGTTCCATGCGCCTTTTTGTTGGAAAAGTGCTTGGACTCCTCTTTAGCCTGACATTGACTTGTTTTGCATCCACACTTGACCACGACCTCATTTGTAACTACTTTGGTTAACTGCCATTCTTCATGTTCATTTGCATGGCTAATGTTCTTGCTCTTATTTCACATTCCCTAAGTTTCACATTGCTAAGTTTCCTCTGAGATACATTTATTGTTTATTTTTTATTATTATTATTATTTTCGCCATGCCACATGACTTGTGGGATCTCAGTTGCCCGACCAGGGGTTGAACCCAGGCCCCACCAGCAAAAGCGCTGAGTCCCAACCACTAGGTTACCAGGGAACTTCATTATTTTCTAAAATCAATCTGATTTCTAATATCCACAGGTAGATTTGCGTTTCATCCACCTCACTGAGGTTAACGTGTGAAATTTCTGTCTTTCCTAATTTTTCTAACTTCTGCCCATTTCCTGCTTTGAACATTAATTAAGAAGCTCAGCAGAAACAGATTGTCCGCTAAACATAGCTTGAATCTCCTGAGACTGGAAATTAGGGAAAAGCTAATGTTGGGATACAGGATGAACCGTCTGAGGAACAGTTTTGGAATGAGTCAAAAGGCACAAGTGGCTATAATTAGGTGGTATTCGTGCAGAGCTTTAAAAGCAGAGCTCCAAGGATGCAGGCTGGTTTCACTCACAAGCATCTTTCGAGCATGTGACATATCCCTGGTGGCTGTATGTGCTGAGCAGGCAAAGGGCTCAGGGTGGGGCCCTCCCTGGAGGAGCTCGCAGCCTATTATTTCTCATCTGTCAATTCTTCCTTTGTCATTTAGTGCAAGAGTGGCCTAAAGAAGCAAGGACCTGGGCCATGCACCTGAAAACCTAGAAGGCTGAGCCCGCTGTCTATGAACTCTACAGAAAGACTTCCCAGGCTGTTCTGAAGTAGCATTTGCTAGTCTTCTTAGAATTAAAGAAAGAATGGGCTAGTGGGTCTCAAAATATGGTTTTAAGGGCAGCAGTGGCATCACCTGGGATTCTGTTGGAGATGCACATTTTCTTTCTTTTTAATATTTATCATACTTACTTATTTGGCTGCAGTGGGTCTTCAAGTTGAGTCTGGTGGGATCTAGTTCTCTGACCAGGAATGGAACCTGTGTGCCCCCCACATTGGAAGCGCAGGGTTTTAGCCACTGGACCACCAGGGAAGTCCCAAGATGTGAATTTTCAAATCCCACCCCAGAATGACAAACTCAGGAAGTCTGTGGTTAGGGCCCTGCAGAGTCCAGAATCACCTGAAGGCGGGTGACTTCAGTGCAGGTTAAAGATTGAGAACCTCTGCTCTAGGCAAAATCTCACACAGTTCCCTTTCTGCCTTCCTGCTAAGGTCCCTGTTTGTTTCCTTTGATCTTCCACTCCGAAGGCCCTTCCCCTCCCCCCTCCCAAGGCCTCCAAGTTCGAAGCGCAGGTTGCAGACCAGGGTGCTGGTGTTCGTGGCCTGGAGGGCTGAAGTCCAATAACCCCTGCTCACCTGGGGAGGAGCACCAAGGCTATGTCTGACTACAGGGGACGCCTTGCTGTGACCCTTCCTCAGGATCGGGACCCCCCTGGGCTTCTTCAGGATTTCACTACTAATTGTCCGCAGTGAAGGTGAATAGAAGATCCAAATGATGAAGTTAAACGCATTCACCGGTTCACCTTTTAACAGGTATTCAGTGACTACCCAGAAAGTCCTTCCACCTGCAGAAGAGATAAAAGATAGGTGGGTGGACTAAGAAGCTTAGAACCTGCCTTGGTAGAAGAAAGGAATATGAAAAGACAGCGTGAGAAAGAAAGAGAGATCAATGTGACTTAAATACAAGTTCCTACATAAGGGGAAAGACCACAAGGAGAAAGAAGAGAGAAATCAATTCCAGTGATCTGGAGAGATTAGATGTGGCTGTTCAGAGCCAACAAGGACAGGACCACCCACAGTAATACCCACACCTCATCCACTGCGAGAATGTAGACCATTCGCAGTCAGTCAGACTGCTGGCGCTCCAGAAACGTCAACATGACTCTGAGCTAGCAGCAGCAGCGCTCAGTGGCTAAGTCAGGACTCTGCGCTTACTCTGAAGGGACGCACAGTGAAGGGCCCCAGAGGCACCCAGTGGAGGGACTTAGATCACATCAATGTAGCATCCAGTCTCCTCCGAAAGAAAAAGAGGCTCCAAGTTGACAAATGGTGGGGAAATAAAAAGGAACTGGTTACTGTCTGCACGCTCTGTAGTTGTGTACAGAACATGATCAAGAGTGTCACGCTGGGCTTCTGTTACAAGATGAGGTCTGTCTGTGCTCACTTCCCCATCGATGTTGCTATTCAGGAGAATGGTTCTTTTGCTGAAATCTGAAAATTTCGGGGGTGGAAAATACATCCACAGGGTTCAGATGAGGCCAGACATTGCTTATTCAGTACCTCAAGCCCAGGAAGATGAGTTGAGTCTTGAAGGAAACCACACGGAACTTGTGTCAGATTCAGCAAGCCACAGGGATATCAGAAAATTTTTGGATGGTATCTACGTTTCTGAAAAAGGAACAGTTCAGCAGCCTGATGAATAAGCTCTGGGTGGTCCGGCTACAGAAACCACAAGATGCCAGATGATTCTTTGGACTATTTTAAAGATGAAATAAAAGCTCTTTTGATTTGGGGAAAAAAACAACAATAATACCAGCAATAATCACCCTGGTTTTTTTCAATTCACTTGATAAAATTCATATAATGGACATTCTAACCGTTTAATACATACAATTCAGTGATTTTTACTAAACTTACAAAGCTGTGCAACCATCACCACTATTTAATTCCAGAATGCTGTCAACACCACAGAAAAAAATCCCTTGCCTGTTAGCAGTCACTCTCATTCCCCCAGTCCCTGGAAGCCTGTACCTACATTCTGTCTCTATGGATTTGTCCAATCTGGAATTACTCTGTAAACAGAATCATACAACAGGTGGCCTTTCGTGTCTGGCGTATTTCACTTAGTATCATGTTTTTGAGACTGATTTACGGGTTTGGAGTTTCCTTCTGGGGCAATGAAAATGTTTTGGAGCTAGATAAAGGTGATGGTCCCACGACATCATGAATGTACTGAGTGTCACATTTTAAGATGATTGATTCTATGTTATGTGCATTTTGACTCAAATTTTTAAAGTGAATTAAAAAAAAACAAAACAAAGTAGATACCTTTTGATGCCTTCGGATTGTGGTGCTGGAGAAGACTCTTGAGAGTCCCTTGGACTGCAAGGATATCAAACCAATCAATCCTAAAGGAAATCAACCCTGAATATTTATCGGAAAGACACGCTGAAGCTGAAGCACCAATACTTCGGCCTCCTGATTCGAAAAGGTGACTCACTGGAAAAGCCCCTAATGCTGGGAAAGATTGAAGGCAAAAGGAGAAGAGGGAGGCAGAGGATGAGATGGTTAGATAGTATCACCCACTCAAGGGCCATGAATTTGAGCAAACTCTAGGAGACAGCGAAGGGCAGGGAAGCTTGGCATGCTGCAGTCCATGGGGTTGCAAAGAGTCGGACACTACCTAGCGACTGAACAACAACCACCTTTTGACTCAGCAGCTCCACTTGAAGAATTTCTCCTGTGGGTATACACGAACGGATGGAACATGACATATGTTCAGGGCTGGTCACTGCAGCAGTGTGTGAAAGATCAGCTTATTAGAAACAACCGAGATGTCCAGCAGGAAACCAGTTAAATAAGAGATGGTGCAACCATGAAGTGGGACTTCCCAGGTGGCTCAGGGGTAAAAGAATCCGCTTGTCAATCGAGGAGTCGAAGAAGATGAGAGTTAGATCCTTGGGTCAGGAAGGTCCTCGAGAGGAAGAAATGGCAACCCATTTCAGTATTCTTGCCTGGAGAACCCCATGGACAGAGGAGCCTGGTGGCTTACAGTCCACGGGGTCGCAAAGAGTCCGGCATGACTGAGCGCGTACACAGACAACCATGAACTAGAAGAGCCATTAAATAAAATAGTGAAGCTCTTTGGGTCCTGTTAGGGGAAAGTATCCAAGTTAAAGTATCAAGTAAAAAATGCAAAATACAAAGCAGAGTCTATACGAGACTACCACTGGTGTAAGAAAGAGGGGAAAAAAAAAAAGATCTGAGTTCCCTACTTTATGCGGAGAGGAACTGGGGACAGAACAGTGGGAGGGAGGATTTCCACTCTGTTCTGTTTTTGTTATTTTTGAATCTTGAATCATGGGACTATATTATCTACAGTCAATGGATATTCAATTGTAACATGCGACTGCAAAGAAAAGGTATCAATGGACAATTATTTAGTGTGTCTCAGCCCAGTTAAAGCTCAAGGCTGTCTTCTAGGCATTAGGTCCCAAATCACTAAATTCTCAGGACGGCTGGGGAGAGCGATCCCAGGGAAAGTCGCCTACACTCAAAAGCCGGGGAACAGCTTAAAGCTGCAAGGAGGGTTGCTTAGCAACTAGAGTGAGGAGGCGGGCCATACTGCGCACGCGTACATGTAGGACCAGAGGGGGCCGACAGGTCGTTTTGCGCACGCGCGGACTCCGGCCTCGGGGTGGTCGGGATCTGACGGTTGCTAGGGTGACAGGGATACAACATGGCGGCCGGATCCTAACGCTCTCCGTTTAGGGACCACCACGGAGGTCCTAGGTCGGGACCCCGCCTCTAAGGAGTGGAAGCCAGGGCCTACACTTTCTATCCCTTTCTTCTCCGTCCAGTATCGGCAAGGGGTTGTCGCCGGCTTCCGCATCCAGGATGAAGAGTTGAGTGGAGCCGCGCGGGGCGGGACCAGAGGGCGAGTGGCGGCGGGTGGGGGCCGGCTTCGCGAGGCTCGAGGTGGGCGTGGGAGGTGGGCAGCGTGGGGACCCCAAACCTCGGTGGGCTGTCGGGGACCCGCGTCCCCGGGGGCAGCCGGAGAGGGCAGCCCGAGTTCAGGGCTAGTCGAGCTGTGAGGGGTCTCAGAACGCCGACCCGAGTCCAGCTGCGGTTTATTTTGGTGCGAGGTTACATTAGAGTTTGGGGAGTTTTTCATTCTTTTAAATGGTGGGTTGAAACCATTTGGCAGTAATGTAGTGAGCGGTTACAGTGTGGCTTCCCACCTTTTATTGTCATTGGTTTAGTAGACAATTGAGAGGAAAGCTGGGCTGTGTATTTTACTTTATTATTATTTTGGGGTCAGGTAGTACTGCTTTCGGAGAAGGCAATGGCAATCCCCTCCAGTACTCTTGCCTAGCAAATCCCATGGACTGAGGAGCCTGGTGGGCTGCAGTCCATGAGGTCGCTAGGAGTTGGACACGACTGAGCGACTTCACTTTCACTTTTCACTTTCCTGCATTGGAGAAGGAAATGGCAACCCACTCCAGTGTTCTTGCCTGGAGAATCCCAGGGACGGCGGAGCCTGGTGGGCTGCGGTCTGTGGGGTCGCACAGAGCCGGACACGACTGAAGCGACTCAGCAGCAGCAGCAGCAGTACTGCTTTTGTCAGAACTTCTTTACAGAAATTTTGGAAGAGCCTTTCAGTGAAAGAGCGTTGCTGGAAAGTTATGAAATGAGATAGTCATCCTTGAAAATGTGAGGGGTACCATATTTATCTGTGCTTCAATTTGTGAATTATGAACAATCCAAGAGTAATCAACTCGAATGGGCTGCTTTTTTATTTTTACATTACTGTACAGATATACTTGTCATTTATGCTGTCAACCTGAGGTCCAGAAAAATTCCAACCTGTTTTGCTGTGAAAAGATTACATTATGTTGGGTGTAATTATGATGTTAAATTTGCATTGTATCCTGATTGTCAATTGGTAATTGGTATATGGCATAAACTGTGTAACGAAGATGTTTAAAACAATTAATTCATCTCATTCATCCTTTCCAAGACATTCTTATTTTCTTCATATAATTAATTTTTCCCTGCACTGGGTCTTCATTGCTTCAGGCAGGCTTTCTCTAGTTATATCCTGTGGGGCCCACTCTTTGTGCCTGGGCTTATTGTGGTGGTTTCTCTTTTTTTCTGAGCACAGGTTCTGGTGCACAGGCTTCAATAGTTGGAGCACTCAGGCTCAGTAATTGCGGCTCACAGGCTTTAGCTGCTCCCAGGCAAGTGAAATATTCCCCGACCAGGGATTGAACCCGTGTCCTCTACATCGACAGGAGGATTCTTACCCACTGTACCACCAGCGAACTCCAAGAGGTTCTTATTTTCTTTTGTTAGATATTGTTCACGTGATTATCTTTTTCAGTAACGCACCCAAAGCAGTAGTTAGAATACAAGGTCTACAGAAGGCTTTACATTTTTATGTACAGTGTGGACTTATATACACGTATTTTTTACTGTATTCCTTTTTTCCGCTTCCCAGCTGTTCATTTTGAAAAGTTTCGAATCTACAGAAAAGTTGCAGGAAGAGTGCACTGAATGTCCGTGCTCCCTTCACCCAGATGCTCCGCTTGCCTCGTGTTTGTGTGCTGTCTCCCCGGGCTCTGGCATTTTCTGTCTCTCCCCATTATGTATTTATTTTCACTAAACCTTTTGAGAGTTAGCTGTAGACATCATTATGTTTCACCATTAGTAATTCAGCAAGTATCTGCTAAGAACAAGAACATTCTCCTACATAATCACAGTACATAGCATGCTGATACAATACTGTTATGTAATATGCAGTCTCTATCTCACATTTCCCCAGTTATCCCAGTAATATCCATGGTAGGTGTTTTTATTTTTTCCAGGAGCCCAGTCAAAAATCACAAATGTTAGCATGTATGTACATATATATATACACACACACATAGTACATACACACACACACGATCTATGTATTAACATTTGCATTTTATGATTTGTATCTTTTAAACTTTTGTTTTTTAAAAACTATCTGTTTGGCTGCACCGGCTCTTAGCTGCAGCATGCGGGATCTTCAGTGTGAAGTCTTGGTTGGGGCACATGGGATCTGGTTCCCTGAGCAGGGATCGAGCCCAGAGCCCCGGCAATGGGAGCTCAGAGTCTTAGCCCTAGGCCACCAGAGAAGTCCCAAAGGGCGCACTTTAAATTTTAAAATTTTGTTGTTTTTTTTTCAGGTATAATTGACCCACAACACTGCTGATCCCAGCTGCACAGCGTATAGTGTTTCTACACATTACAAAATGATCATTTTTATGAGTTTATGAATAATTTTACATCTTTTTGTATTTTCATGATGTTTAGTGATTCAGGTCACCATTTTTCCCACAGTGCATGAACTAATTAACTTGGTACAGCCTTCTTTATTGAAGGATCTTGACCTTGTTTTCAGTGATTTGGTTTGAAGTACTTTCTCTCTCAAAGTGGGAATTAGAAGCTGAATGTTCTTTTAAACTCTAGTTGAGAGTCACACTTAGTAACTAACTTGCCCCTTAGTTCTGACTGGAGAAGGATATGGCAACCCAGTCCAGAATTCTTGTTTGGAAAATCCTGTGGATGAGAACCCTGGTGGAGTATAGTCCATAGGGTCGCGAGAGTCGGACACGACTGAACGACTAAAACAACATAGTTCTGATGTTTATCACCTGCCTTGATTAAGATCTGTAGAAGCAGTTTTAATACAGATAGTTGGATTTGGGTGTGACAGTTTTAGAACTGCACAAAAAGTGAATTTGAATTCCATTTTCATGCTTTAAATAAGGCTCAAATTCCACTTAAACAGGCCTTGGTTTGGTAAAAATGAATGGAATCTTAATATGAACAACTTATTTATCTTCTGCATTCTGTCTGCTTTTTTCATATAGCTACGTGATTTAAACTTTTAAAAAATTGTGTGTTTATTTGGTCTGTGCTGGGTCTCCGTTGCTGTGTACTCGCAGTCTTTCTGTAGTTGGGGCGAGTGAGGGCTGCTCTCTAGTTGCAGTTCATGGACTTCTCATTGCAGTATCTTCTCGTGGCTGAGCATGGACTCTAGGCTCGTGGGCCTAGTTACTCCAAGGCAAGTGGGATCTTCCCAGACCAGGAATCAAACCTGTATCTGCTGCACTGGTAGGCAGTTCCCAGCCACCGGCCACCAGAGAAGTCCTATTAATGTTTATAGTCCTCAGCGTAGAAGCCTTCCACTTTCTTGGTAGGATTTGTTTTTATTATTTTTTGATGCAATTTAAAAGGGATTATTGTTTATATTCCTTTTCTGATATTTCGTTGTTAGTGTAAAGAAATGCAGCCAATTTCTGTATGTTAATCTTGTATCCTGCTGCCATGCTGAACTTAATCAGTTCTTGTAGTTTGTGTCTTTAGGGTTTTCTATATACAGTATCATGTCATCTGCATATAATGACAATTTACCCCTTCCATTCCAGTCTGGCTATCTTTTATTTTTCTTGTCTGATTGCTGTGGCTAGATCTTCCAATACTATGTTAAATAAAAGTAGTGAGAGTGGGCATCCTTATCTTGTTCCAGATTTTAGTGGAAAGGCTAAGAGCCTTTTCATTTTTATTCAGTTCGGTTCAGTTCAATTGCTCAGTCATGTCCAACTGTTTGCAGCCCCATGGACTGCAGCATGCCTGGCTTCCCTGTCCATCACCAACTCTCAGAGCTGGCTCAAACTCATGTCTATTGAGTCGGTGATGCCATCTAACCATCTCATCCTCTGTCGTCCCCTTCCCCTCCCGCCTTCAGTCTTTACCAGTATCAGGGTCTTTTCCAATGGGTCAGTTCTTCCCATCAGGTGGCCAAAGTATTGGAGCTTCAGCTTCACTGTCTGTCCTTCCAATGAATATTCAGGACTGATTTCCTTTAGAATTGACCAGTTTGATCTTGCAGTCCAAGGGACTCTCAAGAGTCTTCTCCAACACCATAGTTCAAAAGCATCAATTCTTCAGCATTCAGGTTTATTTATGGTCCAACTCTCACATCCATACATGACTACTGGAAAAACCTTAGCTTTGACGAGACATACTTTTGTTGGAAAAGTAATGTCTCTGCTTTTTAATATGCTGTCTGGGTTGGTCATAGCTTTCCTTCAAGGAGCAAACATCTTTTAATTTCATGGCTGCAGTCACCATCTGCAGTGATTTTGTAGCCCAGGAAAATAAAGTCTGTCTCTGTTTCCATTGTTTCCCCATTTATTTGCCGTGAAGTGATGGGACAGGATGCCATGGTCTTAGTTTTTTGAATGTTGAGTTTTAAGCCAGCGTTTTCGCTCTCCTTTTTCACTTTCATCAAGAATCTCTTTAGCTCCTCTTCGCTTCCTGCCATAAGGGTGGTGTCATCTGCATATCTGAGGTTATTGATATTTCTCCCGGCAGTCTGGATTCCAGCTCCTGCCTCATCGTTTTTACTGGCTACATAATATTTCAGCTTGTGGATTCAATTCCTGATCAGGGAACGAAGCTCCCCAAGCCATGTGGCCAAAAGAAAGATGCAGAACTTTTCTTTTGCCCCTGAAAGTTGTCCTGCGCTCCTTTGCAGTCAGTCTCCTCCACTCCTGGCTCCCGAGATCATTGACATGCTTTCTATTGCTAAAGAGTTGCGTTTTCTAGAATTTCATGTAAACGTAGTAAATATAAATGTATGTGGTTTTCTGAATCTGTCTTCTTTGTTTAGCATTTTTTTGGGGGGGGGTCCATCCATGTAGTGGCATCTTAGTGAAAGTGAAGTTGCTCAGTCGTGTCCGACTCTTTGTGACCCCATGGACTGTAGCCTACCAGACTCCTCAGTCCATGGGATTTTCCTGTAGTTTGGTCCTTTTCATTGCTGTATTCTAGCCCATGAATATGCCACAGTTTGCTTATTCATTTTTCAGTTAGTGAACATTTGGATTGTTCCATTTTGTGGCTTTTGTGAATAATGCTGCTATGAACATTCATGAACAAGTCTTTGTGTGGACATATGTTTTCATTTCTCTAGATTCCTAGGAGTTGAATTGCTGGATTGAGTTGGAAGAGTGTGTTTACATTTATAAGAAACTTCCTGCTTTCTAAAGTGGCTGTGCCATTTTTAATTTACCATCATCCATGTGTGAGAGATCCATTTATTCCACATCCTAGCCAACACTTGGTATTTTCAGCCTTTTAAATTGGAGCCGTTCTAGTGAATGTGCTTTAACTTGAGTTTTAAGAGCTAGTTGTTGTCCTTTTATTTGTTCAACAACGGTCTACGGTCTGCCCCCCTGGCTCAGTTGGTAAACAGTCCGCCTGCAATGCAGGCGACGCAGGAGACCCGGTTTGACCCCTGGGTCAGGAAGATCCCCTGGGGGAGGACATGCCAGGAGAACCTCATGGACAGAGCAGCCTGGCAGGCTACCGGCCAGGGGGTTGCAAAGAATCAGACACGACTGAGCACACTAGACACACAGCAGTGTCGTGGAAGGCACAGGTTATGGCTCAGTGTGGACACGGTCAGGGCATATTGTGGCTGGAGTGCCTGGTGGGCTGCCTGGAGCAGAAGGCCCGGAAGGATCCAGTAAGGGAAGAGCAAGCAGGACAGCGGTCGCCACTCGTGAAGGTCGTGCTGCTCACCGCTGGAGTCTGCGGCACTGTTCCTCGTACCAAAGAGTGGGCCCCTGTATCGTGGGCTTCCCTGGTGGCTCAGACGGTAAAGAATCTGCCTGCAATGCAGGAGACCTGGGCTCAGTCCCTGAGTCAGGAAGATCCGCTGAAGAAGGAAACGGCAACCCACTCCAGTATTGGTGCCCAGAGAATTCCGTGGACAGAGGAGCCTGCAACCCTGCAGGCTGTGGGGTTGCAAAGAGTCGGACACGACTAACACTTTCCCACGCTCACGTCACTGGCAGTGGGGTTCCCAAGCTCCGCCTTTCTCACGGGCACTGTCAGCCGAGCCGCTTCTTTGGAAAGGGTCTTTTACCACGGTCACTGTTCTTACGAGTACACCTGTGTGACCTCTGCGTCTGCTGGACAGCGTTCTGCTCACGGGAGACAGCAGTGGCGGTGTGGCTGGGAAATTCTGGGGTCAGACTCCCTGCGTGTGCAGCCTGCTGCTTCACTGGTGTGGCCCTGGGCAGGATACCTAAGTTCTCGGTGCCATAGTTCCTCATTTGTAAGGTGGGCTAATGGGGTACCTGTTGCATGGGGTTGTTGAGATGATTAAGTGAAAAGTGGTGCCTGATGCTTAGCTTTCAGATCTCGGCGTTTGATAAATATCTTTCTCTGATAGAAGGAACCAGGACTCCTTGGCCAAATGGCAATCCTAGGACTGAAACAGGAAATATACAAGATTTTATAGTGCGAGAACGTAAGAAAGTACTGAAAAAACAGATAATGTAAGCCTAGACAAACAAACGTTGTGGATGGGGGCATGTCAAAGGGACCAAGGAGCCAAGAGAGAGAGCTCCTAAAGGCCAGAGCGGGACAGTTTGAAGCAACACACTAAAGTAGCATTAGATTACCCCAGAATATAAAATAAATATCCATGGATTCTTACATTAATGAAAAAGCATGTTCTGAAAGACAGTTTGATGGAGGACTGTGAAGGAAGTTTAAGGAGCATCCTTCCAGTCATTCATCCTCCCTGCCTTCCTGATCTCTCTGTTATTTATATGGCTGGTCTGACCTGGGAAAGGAAGTGACCTATGAGACAGGAGAGCGCTCACTGTGATCTGAAATACCCGGTGTTTAAACACAGATGGATAAAAAAGGCTTGGTTGGCAGTCAGTCAGCGGTCATCATTTTGTGGCTCAGCTGTCCAGGTCCCCCTGCAGTGTGTCTGGAGGACTGTAGGAATCTTGGGTTGGGGGCATGCGACGTGGCATTTCCTCCTTGATTCATTTGTTGAGGAGGGTGTACAGGGCACGAAAGAGGCCAGTAGACTTTGCCTTTAAGAGGCTCGCGGCCTTGTGGAGAGGTGCAGAGTGGACACAAACAGCCCGTGGTGGAGGTGCCCACAGACGGAGGAAGGGTGTCTGCTCTGAGGCCTGCCCACCAGCTGGGTCCTGGGAGATCAGAGTCTACAGCGTCACGTACTCGATTCTGGACACTAAGCATCCATTCATGTGGCCTTTAATATCATCTAAGCCGGAGCGTGCCTCTCTTCCTCTGCCTCCCTTTTTAAGTAAAGGACCTAAAGCTGGGGGCTCGGGAACACGCTCTGTCCTCGAGCTGAGGGGTTGTGTCTTTCTGACCTCTGTGTCCTCCATGCGTGGCCCAGCACCTGACATGTAGCTGGTGCCCATGGGCTGCAGTGATGTCCACAGTCCTGTAGTCACACCGCCAGGGGCGTTTCATTCGTTTAGGCTGAAGTACAGTGCGCATTGGGCTTCCCAGGCGGCACTAGTGGCAAAACCAAAAACCCCGCCTGCCACAGCAGGCGATACAAGAGACACGGGTTCGATCCCTGGGTCTGGAAGATCCCCTGGAGCGGGCATGGCAACCTACTCCAGTGGTCTTGCCTGGAGACTCCCACGGACAGGCGGGCTACAGCCAGTAGGGTCATAGAGAGCTGGACACAACTGAATCGATTTAGCACGCACGCATAACAGAAATTGTGTTGGGGGCGGGGGAGTGTGGGTCCCAAGACCTCCCCTCGATTTGCTCAGAGAACTCACAGGATTCACACCTTTGCTCACAGCGGTGATGTCCTCAGTGGAAGGATGCAGAACAGCGAAGGAGAAAGTGCCACGGGGCAGAGCCTAGAGGACACGAGACACAAGCCCCCGAGGTCCCTCCTAGTGGAGTCCCCCAGGACGCGCTGCCTTCTTCCCGCAGCAAACTGAGCCCCGCTGCCCCGGGGCTTTTACTGGGGGCTGAGAACACAGGCACCTCTGCAGACTCGGTGCAAACCATGCTGCTTGCTTGAACGGTGTAGGCGCCGTGAGCGACTCTTACTGCAGAGACCTGGTGGGAGCCCCTCCCAAATCTGGGTTCCCAGATGGCAGCCAGGGCCAACCTTGCAAGCAGGTGTCTCTATGGGGAGTGGCTTTAGGCCCGCCACGTGAGCTTTTTCTGCACAGTAATAGACTGTCTCTCTTCAGGGAAATTTCTGGGCATTCCAGTCTAGTCCATCCAAGAGAAGGGAAAGGTTTGATGTTGTTTTAATGAGCAGCAGTTATTCCCTGGCTGTTCCTTGACGAGTAGGAGTGGGGTTAGGCAGGTCAGGTGGGTCTTCCTGAGGACCAAAGGATGCATTACTCAGTAGAAGCATCCGTCTGGTTGAATTTTCCCACAAAGTTTCAAGTTTGGAGGCTCCCTAAGAAATTTGTCAAAGTTGTTTTATGATGCTTCAAACTGGACAAACTAGTGGTAAGCTACACACAGGGCCTGTAATTTGGTCAGTTTGTTTTGAAGAAGCTTCTCGGGAGGATTTGCCCAAGAATCTTACCAGTCTGGTTCCAGGACTTACTGGGCAGGTTACCTGTTTGAGGGCGGCTCTGGACTTTAGTTGAAGCTGTGCTTGTCAAGCGGGTTACAGCTTCTGGTTTTAGTCAGAAGGGCTCTGATGCTTGTATCCTGAAGACCCCACCAGGGCTGAGCCCTGCCTTGCTCCAGCCAACCGCTCTTGGAGGGCAAGCGGGAAGAAGTGTAGAAATGGCAGAACAGCTTCAAACTCCTGCCGTGCTGGGAGCTTGGTCAGTTACTTTTTACTCAGGGAAGACTTGGTGAAGAGGGATTATAGGGCTTAAACATCTGCAGTTTGGGGGTCCAGAGCAGCCTCAGGAGTCCTGAGAGACCTATGTGCTCACACGCAGCGCAGCCCCCTGCGTGCTCCGGGGACACACGGCTGATTTGGGGAAAGTCACTGAGGAATTCCGTAGTCAGGCCAGTTTCTCTTTAACCTAAGCCGTGTTCCCTAAGCTTGTTGGCTTGTGGAACCCCCTTTCGGGGAGTACCCGTTACTGTCTTAGGGGTACTAGTGTTTTGCAGAACTCAGTTTGGGAAATGCTCGCTGAAAGTTTATCAGCGCCCTCGGGTAGATTTCCTGCAGGTGATGCTTGGGGAGGCCCTTGCTGGTGTGATGGCCCAGCCTCTCCTCACACAAAGTACAGGCAGTCGCGAGGCTTGGCTTCCGTCAGGCTGTTTGCTCAGGACTGTGGCTTTTAGTGTACAGATTTCCTTACGTGTGAATTCTTCAGTCACTGAGTTGTGTCTGACTCTTTGCAACCCCATGAACTGCAGCACGTCAGGCTTCCCTGCCCTTTACCATCTCCCTGAGTTTGCTCAAATTTTTATGTCCATTGAGTTGGTGATACTATCCAACCATCTCATCCTCTGTCGTCCCCTTCTGCTCCTGCCTTCAGCCTTTCCCAGAATCAGGGTCTTTTCCAGTGAGTCAGCTCTTTGCATCAGGTGGCCAAAGTATTGGAGCTTCAGCTTCATTCAGCATCAGTCCTTCCAATGAATATTCAGGGTTGATTTCCTTTAGGATGGACTGGTTTGATCTTGCAATCCAAGGGACTCTCAAGAGTCTTCTCCAGCACCACAGTTCAAAAGCATCAGTTCTTCGGTGCTCAGCCTTCTTTGTGAATGGAATGGTCATAAGGCTGACCCGCATTTCACTGTCCCAAGCGTTCTTTTCTTTGCTGTTGTGTGTGTGTGTTTGGTGTGATGTGGCTTTATGTCCAGCTCTTGCAAGCTGCCAGGACCACGTGCCGTTAGCGTTGGGGCTGGCAGTCCTGCCCAGAGCGTTTTCATTTGGGAAATAGGATGGAGACCTGTTTGAGGAGCCAGAAGAGGCTCTCTGGAGCTAACCACAGAAGAGGACATCTAGTCTCCCTGTTACGGGGTCTGTGGAGGAATGTAAGTGGTCCCTGAACTTTGCTTTCCTCATTCAAGAGGTGGTTTCAGTCTGCTTTAGTTGTGAGGACCAGTGAGTCTCACTACACTTCACAGTGTGGCGGTGTCTTATAACCGTTAATGAAGGCTGAGCTTGAGAACAGGACACGTCTAGAGCAGGAAGGCCCGGCCCTCCCGGGAGCTAGAGCCGTGGTGAGGGCCAGCTCGTGTTGGTCTGGGCTGTGGGACTTTGTGCACGTGCCTGTTCCGACAGTAGCATGATCTGAGTCTGTTTTTCTTTGTGCCTTTCCCTGTATGTACTCTTTACTGTATATCTTTTCTGTTCCTCATATTTTCTACTTATTCCTAACTTTGGCTTGCTTTTTTTTCTTCCAATTTTTAAATATTGGAATATGATGTCTGTCCAGAAAACTGCACACTCTAAAGGAGGGCCTCCTCTTTCAGACAGAGCACATTTTTAATACCTTGCATGGATTCTGATTTGAACAAACTAACAGAAAAAAGGCCCAGTTTTTTAGAGTAATGTTTTTGAGAAATAGTGTGCTTAAAGATTTTAAAAGTGCTTATCTGTTAGCAAGAAGTTATGAGTGCAGGTTGGTGAGTTTTCAGAAAGTGAACATAGTCGGTAACCTGCCGCACAGCCGGAGCAGAGCTCAGCGTGTCCTGAAGTCCCCAGGGCAACCACTGTTCTGACTCGAACACCACAGAGCTGTCTGTATTCCCAGCTTTACTGAGATGTAATCTACGTACTATAAAGTTCACCCAGGTAAAGTATATGATTGGGTGATTGTTGGTGTTTTTACTGAGTGTTCCTGCCATCATCATAATCTATTAAAGCACTTTCATCATCACCCCCAAAATAAACCAGGATCAACTCGCCTCGATGCCCCATTTCCTCGATATCCCGCCCACCCTTGGCAACCGCTCACCTCTCCGTGTCCGTGGATTTGCCTGTTCTGGGCATTTCGTGTAAACAGCCTTTTGTGCTTGGCTTCCTTTGCTTAGCTTAGTGTTTTCAAGGTTCTTCCGTGTTGCAGCCTGCGTCTCTGGCTGAACACTTTAATCGGGTAGCTAGACCATACTGTGTTGATCTGTTTTATTTACTTGGCTGTGCCAGGTCTTATTTGTGGCACTCGGAATCTTCATTTATTTAGTTTTTATTGCGGCATACGGGATCTTTAGTTGCAGCATGTGGGATCTAGTTCCCTGACTAGGGCTCGAACCTGGGTCCCTATGTTGGGAGTGCAGGGTCTTAGCCATTGGACCGCCAGGAAGTCCCTGTTGACCAATTCTTTAGCTGATGGACGTTTCTTTTCTTCCCACTTTTGGCTATTGTGAAAATGTTTCCATGAACATATGTGTTCCAGCTATTGTTTAGACTTATGCTTTCATTTCTCTTGAGTCTATACCCCGGAGCAGAATTCTGAGTCATAGCTGTATTAGTTTATACTTCTGGCAGAAGTGAATGGGAATGTATAGGATTTTAAAGAAAATCCAAACATTATGTTATTTTACCTGGAAAGACTTTAGTATCAACACTTCTTGCTAACGGATAAGCACTTTTAAAATCTTTAAGCGCACTATTTCTCAAAAACATTACTCTAAAAAACTGGGCCTTTTTTTGGTCACTTTGTTCAAATCAGAATTCACGCAAGGTATTAAAAATGTGCTCTGTCTGAAAGAGGAGGCCCTCCTTTGGAGCGGGATCGTTTTAAAAGCCTGCTCTCTGTCGGTGTGGGCCTGGGACCTGCGAGTGCTGGGCTCTGTTTGGTCCAGGCTTGTTGAGGAGGTTTCTGATCTTCCTGTGTCTGGTCAGTTGCACGCTCAGTGTTCTCTCCTAAACGTCCCTCTCAAGCCTGTCTTGTTTCTGTCGTGCCTTGCTGCCTCAGTCTACAGGCGTCTCCTTGCTCTCTAAGGCAAGTGCTTGGGTCGGGTGGAGACTGGCTGCCTTCCTGTGACTTTCCAGTGACCTTGGTGCAAGGCTGAGTAGCTTGTTCACCTGTCAAGTCTCACAGCTGCTTTCTGTGAAGTTTTTTTGGTCTTCTCCTCTTACTTGGACCACAGAAGCTTTTCCAACCCAATGAAGCGTTTGATTTCTGGGCTTCTCTCACGCCTTCCGTTTCTGCTTGGAAAGGAGCACGTTTCCCCTGCGCTCACTTCTGTCTGGAGAGCCCTTGTTGGGTCGTCACAGTCACCACCCTCTGTCATCCTGGCCCTTCCTGCTGCTGTCCGTGGGCCGACAGGCTCCGTGGACACTTGGCCTGCGAAAGGCCGAGTTGCTGCAGGCAGTCTGCGGCGCCGGCAGTTGCACCCTGACGAGCCGGGCCCTCCAGCAGCCGGCCTGCTCGCTGCCCCCTCGCTGCTCCACGGGCCGGTCTCCGTCTTTGTTCCCAGAGCGCTCCCGGAGACTCCTTTCTGTGCCTGTCAAGGTTCGGTCAGGAAGACAGGAACTGCTCCGGTCTTTCAGGTGGCAGGGGACTTAACGTAGTGACTTGGAGGCTTATAGAGCCACCGTCTGGGCCCAGGTGATGGTGGTGGTGGCCGCAAAGCCAGGGAGACGTGCTGTCAGCTTCCAGAGACGCAGGGAACGAGCGCCCCAGGAGCCTGCTGCAGGGCCTTGTGTGAGACCTCGGGGTGGTTTTCGGGAGCGCGCTCCCTGCCGCCCGGGCACGGCCACGCCTGCCCGAAGCCAGGCTCGGGCTCGCCACTCGCGCGAGGGCCACCCATGCGGCCTGCCTCGGCGCCTCTGCTCTCGCGTCCCGTAGGGGTCCCCAGCCTTTCCTCGCCTCGCGTGACTCCCGCTGCACGAGGGGGACATAGACCGTGCTGCCAACACGCAGCCCAGCTTCTCTTAAAATGAGGGGAGCCCCGAACCTTAGAAAACATGAGCAGACCGTCCTCGACATGTTGCTGTTGGACTGTCTTACAGAGGAAGACGCCTGCCGTCTGGAAGCGAGTATGAAACAGGTGCATAAATAAACCTTTATTTTTATAATTGTTTTTATTTTAGACTATAAAGCAATTGGCAAAATAGGAGAGGGAACGTTTTCTGAAGTGATGAAGATGCAGAACCTGAGAGATGGCAACTACTACGCATGTAAACAGATGAAACAGCACTTTGAAAGGTAGGCAGCCCGAGGCCGGTGGGAGACTAAAGACAGGAATAGGTGTGAGTCGATAAGACCAACTTAATGGGAAAACTGGATTCATGTGATAGCATGTAACATCAGATTTCTTTGGGCAGAGAGGATTAAAGGCTAATTTTACCTTTATCGTACTGGAATTTATTCATGTCCCAGTTTCAGTTCAGTTCAGTCGCTCAGCCATGTCCGACTCTTTGCGACCCCATGAACCGCAGCACGCCAGGCCTCCCTGTCCATCACCAACTCCTGGAGTTCACTCAAACTCACGTTCATCGAGTCGGTGATGCCATCCAGCCATCTCATCCTCGGTCGTCCCCTTCTCCTCCTGCGCCCAATCCCTCCCAGCATCAGTCTTTTCCAGTGAGTCAACTCTTCTCACGAGGTGGCCAAAGTATTGGAGTTTCAGCTTCAGCATCATTCCTTCCAAAGAACACCCAGGGCTGATCTCCTTCAGAATGGACCGGTTGGATCTCCTTGCAGTCCAAGGGACTCTCAAGAGTCTTCTCCAACACCACAGTTCAAAAGCATCAATTCTTAGGCGCTCAGCTTTCTTCACAGTCCAACTCTCACATCCATACATGCCTACTGGAAAAACCATAGCCTTGACTAGATGGACCTTTGTTGGCCAAGTAATGTCTCTGCTTTTGAATATGCTGTCTAGGTTGGTCATAAGTTTCTTTCCAAGGAGTAAGCGTCTTTTAATTTTATGGCTGCGATCACCATCTGCAGTGATTCTGGAGCCCAAAAAAATAAGGTCTGACACTGTTTCCACTGTTTCCCCATCTATTTCCCATGAAGTGATGGGACCAGATGCCATGATCTTTGTTTTCTGAATAAGTGATAGCATCACTGCAGCTTTAAGCCAACTTTTTTACTGTCCTCTTTCATCAAGAAGCTTTTTAGTTCCTCTTCACTTTCTGCCATAAGGGTGGTGTCATCTGCATGTTTGAGGTGATTGGTATTTCTCCCAGCAGTCTTGATTCCAGCTTGTGCTTCTTCCAGCCCAGCGTTTCTCATGATGTACTCTGCATAGAAGTTAAATAAGCAGGGTGACAATATACAGCCTTGACGTACTCCTTTTCCTATTGGGAACCAGTCTGTTGTTCCATGTCCAGTTCTAACTGTTGCTTCCTGACCTGCATATAGGTTTCTCACGAGGCAGATTAATTTTCCACAGTTTATTGTGATCCACACAGTCAGAGGCTTTGGCATAGTCAATAAAGCAGAAATAGATGTTTTTCTGGAACTCTCTTGCTTTTTTGATGATCCAGCGGATGTTGGCAATTTGATCTCTGGCTCCTCTGCCTTTCCTTAAAACCAGCTTGAACATCTGGAAGTTCACGGTTCACGTATTGCTGAAGCCTGGCTTGGAGAATTTTGAGCATTACTTTACTAGTGTGTGAGATGAGTGCAATTGTGCGGTAGTTTGAGCATTCTTTGGCATTGCCTTTTTTTGGGATAGGAATGAAAACTGACCTTTTCCAGTCCTGTGGCCACTGCTGAGTTTACTATAATACTATTAAATAATGGTCACAAAAATTTAAACTGGAGAAGTATACCTCACTTTAAATCGTTTGTATGTTCCTAAGAGTTGTGTTTGTTGAATTTTTATAATTGAAACCTTAGATTAGAGATATAGAGGTCCTTGTGACTTGATTAGCTGTGAATCAGTTACTATGTTGAAAAATAACTTTCGAGTAAGATTAGAGAGATGTGTTCCCTGGGAGGGACCAGTGCACTTCGTGGTGCGGGGAGTCCTCTGGTTCTTGCTTCGTCCCTTTCAGACCCCCGTGGCCTTTCCCACAGAGCAGTCTCTTGGAGTCCTTGCATTTACAGCTTCTCTCCGCAGACCACCCTGGGTCAGAGAGCACGTGTGATAGGAAACTGTCAGAAAAGGGATAAGTGATAGCATCACTGCAGCTGCTCTACTTTCCAGTGAAGAGGTTTGAAACTCAGTCTTTTTTAATACCAAAGGAGTTGAAGCCTCTGAATATCTAAGACATCATTTTGAAAAGCATAGTAATCCCTGTCCTGAAAATGTGGAGCTTTCTGAGTGTTTTGGGGTTTAGGCCTTGACTTCAAACTCTTAGGATGCAAAGATAGTGTCCAAAATTGGAAAGCAGTTTGGGCCTTTTACCACGTCGAAGAGACTGGGCAACAGCAGTGTCAGCGGTGGTGTCCCCGTGGGGCAGGTGTCGCCGCCCCTGTCTGGCGCCTGAGGAGAGGTGGTCACCTCGGCCGCTGGGCGGGCAGAGCCGGCCAAGGCACGCGTGTTTGCCTGCTGCCCCGACGCTGAGGTTGCGGGGCTTCTGCTCCTCCTTCCCATCACTTCCTCCTCCACTGTGTTCTGAGTTCTCTGTACTTCTTTATCCACCCCCCACCTCTGTCTTTACCTTAACGCTACACCTGGTGGAGAACTTGCTGCCCGGTGTTCCGGTTACTGCGTCGTGCACGCAGACGGCCTCACTCAGCCGCCGTGGACAGACGCCCCACAGACCCAGCGCAGCAGGACGGGGCTCTGAGCGGGGCTGGGGTGCATTCACTCGGTCAGAGGCCCGGGCTCCCCGTCAGCTCGCCGTCGGGTGCGGGGTAGGCGCGCTTGCGGACGGCAGGACTTTCCAGCTGCAATTTTGGTGAAGACATAAACACGAAGTACAGGCCAGACTAAACACCTGCGGACCCCAGGACCCCCACGATGGGGGCCGGGTCAGAACCATGCAGAGTCAAGGCTGCTCTGGGGACCGGCCAGGAGAGGTCACGTGGCCACCGATGGGCCTTCAGGAGGCAGAGGCCTTAACATGAGAAGCGCTCCCCTGGAGGGAGGTTAGAGTGGTTTGAGGGCAGTCCTTTGGGGAGGCAGCACTCAGTTTATCTGGAAAAGTGCCTTGGGCTGACTCAGCCCCTGGGAAGAAGGTGGAGCCACCCGAGGGACCGGTTCCCATCAGGTCCCGACACTGAAAGTGCCTCGTCCACCCGGCCCTTGGCTTCCTTGTGAGGCGCGGAGGACTGACCGAGGTGGGAAGCGGAGGGAGCCGTCACGTGAGGCCCCTGGTGACCACTCGGGAGGCGCTGGCCCGCCTTACCGCTGTGTGATCGTTTGTTCTGTTTCAGAAGCAGTTGTCCTAACTTTAGAAGTGATTGATTAGAACACTTATTATTCTTTCAAAAAAAACCCATAATAAATAAAGGTTTTCTAGTAAAGTATCACTGAATCAGTTATACTTCCCTCGTTTTTTTCTAACGTGTGTGTGTGTGTGGTGGGGGGGGACTATTGACAGTTTCACGTACTGGCTTTGCTTAAGAGGAGGTGCACTGTGAACTGGCGGTGTTTTGTGGCTCTTTGATGTCCGGAATCACTGATGGCATCGCCAGCTTAGTTCTGACAGGTGTCTGCTGGCCTGTGTAATCCAAACCCACAGGGCACGGGTTTTGCCTTTCCTCTTGTGAGTTCTCGTTTGCCCTGAGACATGTGTTGATCGAAACCCACAGGGCACGGGTTTTGCGTCTTCTCTTGTGAACTCTCATTTACTCTTAGACATATGTTGAAAACCATAGGCGACTATAATCCAGGGCTCTCGTTATTTATTTGATGGTTGTTCGAGCTAGAACTGAGCCAGCCCTGGCTGTGGAGAGCACCTTCAGGGCGGCTCCTGTGTTCTCGTCGCATCCCCCATCATTTCCTTCTTTCTTAAACCTCTTTTTCTGCTACCGGAATGTCAGCACCTTTAGGTTCTCCGAGCAGACAGAGCTACCATGTCTGTACACGGACCTCTCTCTCTTCATGCAGATAACCTTGAGTGCACACTGGTGTGAGCAGATGCCAAATGAAGAAGCAAACGGGGTGAGGGGGATTTCTTTCTCATTTGTGATTCATAGATGCAGAGAGGGATGAGGAAAATGGAAAATCATCATTAGAATAATCATTCCTGCAGGCAAGATAAATTTATGAATGCTAAAATTAGTAAGCTAAAACTTGAAGGAGAATGGGATTTCTGCACAGCCTCAAATGATCTCCTGAATATTTGTTAATTACCGTGGTGGTTTTAACTTACGTCCACAAATTGTTTGTTGTTTCTTCCTCCGGGAGATGGGGCTTAATTTCCTTCCATTTGACTGAGGGCTGGACTTGATGACTTGCTTATAAAGAGTAGAAAATGAAAGGGAAAGATAGTTAAGTTTACAGAGAAAAGCCTGGTAGATGCTACTTAACTAAATCATTAATATCATCATCATCAGTAATAAGACATCCAAAATCACTGCAGATGGTGACTGCAGCCATGAAATTAAAATACGCTTACTCCTTGGAAGAAAAGTTATGACCAACCTAGATAGCATATTCAAAAGCAGAGACATTACTTTGCCAACAAAGTTCCATCTAGTCAAGGCTATGGTTTTTCCTGTGGTCATGTATGGATGCGAGAGTTGGTCTGTGAAGAAAGCTGAGCGCCGAAGAATTGACGCTTTTGAACTGTGGTGTTGGAGAAGACTCTTGAGAGTCCTTTGGACTGCAGGGAGATCCAACCACTCCATCCTAAAGGAGATCAGTCCTAGAATTTCTTTGGAAGGAATGATGCTGAAGCTGAAACTCCAGTACTTTGGCCACCTCATGTGAAAAGTTGACTCATTGGAAAAGACTTTGATGCTGGGAGGGATTGGGTTGGGGGCAGGAGGAGAAGGGGACGACAGAGGATGAGATGGCTGGATGGCATCACTGACTTGATGGACGTGAGTTTGAGTGAACTCCGGGAGTTGGTGATGGACAGGGAGGCTTGGCATGCTGCGATTCACGGGGTTGCAAAGAGTTGGACACGACTGAGCAACTGAACTGAACTGATATCACATACCTTCTGATGAATGGGATGGGAAGAGCGTGTCCCCTCTGTGGTATTCTCTTCCAAAGGTCTGTAGTCAGCTGATTTATGAGAATACATCAGGAGAGCCCACACTTAGGGGCATTCTACAAAACACCGCCCAGCCCTCCTCGAAACGGTGACGATAATGGCAAGGACGGGCTGCAGTGCCGTCACGGAGTGGGGGACAGGACCACTTACTTGCCGTGTGGTCTGGATCCCAGGAGAGAAAAAGGCACCAGTGGAAGAACCGGGCACATCCACACGAAGTGTCCAGCGTAGTGAGTAGAGTTGTACCAGTGTTCATTTTCAGTTTCGGTAAATGTTACGTGAGATGTTAACATTAGGGGAAGCCAGGTGAGAGGGGCGATCTTCACTGTCGTTGCAAGTCTTCTGTTAGTCTAAAGTAACTTCAAACTTAAATCAGAACAAACAGAAAATAACCAGAGACGATCCGGAATGAGTCACATTGTACATGGCTTCTAAGGTTGAAAAAGGTATTGCTATTATTTCTGTTTTACAGGAAGACATGACTGTAGTTTCTAGAAGAAAGTTCTAGGAGAAAGACAGCTGCATTTGGTGTCACTTCTAGGAGTTTTATTGCTGACCATTTATTGGATATTCCAGTGCCACTGATCCTTGATCCACAAGTTTTATTCTGTTCTTTCGTTTTATTTTTCTCTTTCAACCATGAAAATAGTATCTTCAGCTTTTAGAGCTCTGGAATCTGTCATCATTATAAATCAGTTTAACTTTATTCATTTGAAGAATAATTTTAGATTCCTTTAAAAATCCATTTCTGCTCTGCTTGTGGTTGAGTGAAACCTCAGAGTCACCTTGCGCAGTTGTGTGGGTGGTGTGGGCAAAGGAGAGTCAGTCGGTAACAGAGGCAAGTCACGCTGAGTCACGCAGCCAGAAGGAGCTTGGTTTCGGAGCCTCTGACCCACCTCCTCCCAGTGTTACTTCCAGCCCTTCCTTTCTGCTCCTCTGAAGTAGAAATCGATGGCTTTGGCAGTCACCTTTGCTGATAGGAAGGCAAGGTGAGGTATTATAATAGACCAGTTCATTGGTACTGTGTCGGGAGGGGCGTCTGCAGCTCCTGAGATCTGTCTTCCCTCGGTGGCTCAAAGCCTTAGTTTGGGGACGATGAAGTTAGTTGCTTGCATAAGGCCAGCAGCGTGACCCAGTCGCTTTGATATTTTTTTTGCTCTGTCTTCAGAGGGTTCTCCCACCTATACTCACCAGAAATACACTGTTAATAAGATGCTTTTTTATTTGCTACGACTATATTCTTCCTTTAGAAATGTTGTAACGAAATGGAATGAGTCATTAAAAAAGTCGTTAGTCTTGATGTTTGTAAGATCTCTCTTTTTGTCCTGAAGCAGAAGGAGAAGCTCGAGCGGATCCTCGCCAGCACAGGGTTACTAGGTGAGGGCAGAACCGACAGCTCTCCCACTTGTAGCTGTGTGGCCGTGGGCAATTCATTAATCTCCCTGTGGTTCAGTTTATTTATGCAGTGGGAACAGCCACGGTGGCTACCTCATAGGATCATTGGGAGGGTTAAGTTAAAGACGCAGGCGAAACGCTCAGCACAGTAACGGGTCAACTTGTCACCTAACAGTTGGTGCAAGTTACTCAGCAAAAGAGTTTGAAGACTATCTGGAACATTGAGGTACAATAATAAATACGAGTAGCAATAGTAAAAATGAAGATTACACAGGCTTCCTTGGTGGCCCACTGGTTAAGCCTCCGTGTTCCCATGGCAGAGAGCACAGGCTCAGCTCCCAGTCGGGGAGCTAGGATCCTGCATGCCTTGGGGCACGGCCCCCCTCCCCCCGCCCCAAAAAAGTGAAGCTTACAGCAGTTGTTCCGGAGCATCTGGTACATGCCCAGTACCAGGGGGATTGTGTGCACATGTCGCCCTAGTGGAGGGTCTTCCCTCAAATGAGGGGCCCTCCGCTAGAGGGGCGAGCTCCCAGCGCTGCCGATCGCCCCCCAGCTGCCCAGGGGCAGAGCGGGGTGGGAGCCCCGTCTGTGTGGGGCCGGGGGCTGTGTCCCTTCAGTGCTCTGCTGCGGGGGGCGGGGGGCCAGTGTGGTGCCTGCTCTTGACTCAGAACACGGCTTTCTCCCAAGTCACATCTCTCAGTGGTCCTCACATTTCTACAAAAATAAGTCTTCTGTGTGGGATTCTAAATAAAAACAAAGGCAAGAAACTCATGAGTCACTTTAAAGACTCTCTTACTTAAATAGGATATAATTACAGAACTTTTCAAGTATATACGAAGTAAAGAGTAGTATATGAACTCCAGGAACCGCAGCCACCACCACCGAGCCTGTGATTTTTAATTAATCTGTGTAACTCCATCTGGTCTCCCACCCCGTTGGTTGCTCTCGTGATTCATCCATTCAGTCGTGTCCGACTCTTTGCGTCTCCATGGACTGCAGCACGCCAGGCTTCTCTGTCCTTCACCATCTCCCAGAGTTTGCTAAAACTCAAGTCCATTGAGTCGGTGATGCCATCCAACCACCTCATTCTCTACCGTCCCTTCTCCTCCTGCCTTCAGTCTTTCCCCGCATCAGAGTCTTTTCCAGTGAGTCAGTTCTTCGCATCAGGGGACCAAAGTATTGGAGCTTTAGCGTCATTCCTTACAACGAATATTCAGGACTGACTTCCTTTAAGACTGACTGGCTGGATCTCCTTGCTGTCCCAGGGACTCTCAAGAGTCTTCTCCAACCACAGTTGAGAAGCACCAATTCATTGTCTAGGCTTGTCATAGCTTTTCTTCCAAGGAACAAGCGTCTTTTAATTTCGTGGCTGCAGTCACTGTCCACATTGATATTGGAGCCCAAGAAAATGAAATCTGACACTGTTTCCATTGTTTCCCCATCTATTTGTCATGAAATGGTGGGACTAGAACGCATGATCTTTGTTTTTTGAATGCTGAGTTTTAAGCTTTTCCCTCTCTTACCGTCATCGAGAGGCTCTTTAGTGCCTCTGTTCTTTCTGCCATTAAAGTGGTGTCATTTGCATTATCTGCATAACGACATTTCTCCCGGCAGTCTTGATTCCAGCTTGTGCGTCTTCCAGCCCAGCGTTTCGTACGATGTACTCTGCATAGAACTTAAATAAGCAGGGTGACAATACACAGCCTTGATGTACTTCTTTCCCAATTTTGAACCAGTCTGTTGTTCTATGTCCAGTTCTAACTGTTGCTTCTTGTCCTGCATACAGGTTTCTCAGGAGGCAGATAATGTGGTCTGATATTCCCATCTTTTTAGGAATATTCCACAGTGTGTTGTGATCTACACAGTCAAAGGCTTTAGCATAGTCCAGTGAAGCAGAAGTAGATGTTTTTTGGAATTCCCTTGCTTTTTCTGTGATTCATCATTTGTTGGCAATTTGACCTCTGGTTTCTCTGCCTTTTCTAAATCCAGCTTGCACATCTGGAAGTTCTCGGTTCATGTACTGTTGAATCCTGGCTTGAAGGATTTTGAGATAATCTTGCCTGCATGTAAATGAGCGCAAATGTATAGTAATGGTAATTTGAGCATTCTTTGGCATTGCCTTTCTTTGGGACTGGAATGAAAACTGACCTTTTCCAGTCCTGTGGCCACTGCTGAGTTTTCCACATTTGCTGGCATGATGAGTGCAGCACTTTGACAGCATCATCTTTTAGGATTTGAAATCACTCAGCTGGAATTCCATCACCTCCACTAGCTTTTTTTGTAATAATGCTTCCTAAGGCCCACTTGACTTCACATTCCAGGATGTCTGGCTCTAGGTGACAGATCACAGCATCATGATTATCTGGGTCGTGAAGATCTTTTTTGTACAGTTCTTCTGTGTATTCTTGCCACCTCTTCTTAATATCTTCTGCTTCTCTTAGGTCCATACCACTTCTGCCCTTTATCGAGCCCGTCTTTGCATGAAACGTTCCCTTGGTATCTCTAATTTTCTTGAAGAGATCGCTAGTCTTTCCCATTCTGTTGTTTTCCTCTTTTCTTTGCATTGTTCACTTAAGAAGACTTTCTTATCTCTCCTTGCTGTTCTCTGGAACTCTGCATTCACTTGGGTGTGTCTTTCCCTTTCTCCTTTGCCTTTCGCTTCTCTTCTTTCCTCAGCTGTTTGTAAGGCTCCCCAGACAGCCGCTTTGCCTTCTTGCGTTTCCTTTGCTTGGGGATGGTGCTGGTCACCACCTCCTGTGCAGTGTTACGAACCTCTGTCCATAGTTCTTCAGGCACCTGTCTATCAGAGCTAGTCCCTTGAATCTATTTATCATCTCTACTGTATAATCATAAGGGATTTGATTTAGGTCATACCTAATGGCCTACTGGTTTTTCCTGCTTTCTTTAAGTCTGAATTTTGCAATAAGGAGTTCGTGATCTGAGCCACAGTCAGATCCCACTCTTGTTTTTGCTGACTGTGTAGAGCTTCTCTGTCTTCAGTCAGTCTGCTTTTGGCACTGTCCATGTGGTGATGTTCATGTGTAGAGTCGTCTCTTGTGTTACTGGAAGAGGGGGGTTGCTATGACCAGCGTGTTCTCTTGACAAAGCTCTGTTAGCCTTTGCCCTGCTTCGTTTTGTGCTCCAAGGCCAAACAAGCTGCTGCTTCAGACATTTGACTTCCTACTTTTGCATTCCACTTGGTTATTATTGTACAATTCTTTTTTAAAGGCAAAATTTGCATTCATTGAAATGCACATTTTTGAACTGCATGATTTTTGCAAGTGGGTATCTCCATGTACTCACAGCACAGAGCGCTTCTTTCGCCCTCGAGTTCCTTCATGCTCCTTGCTTAGTCCTCCCTCCCTGTCCCAGGTGGCCACTCTTCTAGAAATTCCTGTTAAATGGAATCTCTCCACTCCTTTAGCACAGCACACATGCAGTCTCTGAGGTTTATCCCTGTTGTCATATCGGCAGTTGATATCTTCTTACCGCCGAGTGGTGTTCATTCCAGTCTGTGACTGCAAAACGCCTCGTTTATCTCGTCTCTTGTTGAGGAACTTTTGGGCTGTTTTCTGGTTTTGGACCACTATGAAAAAAGCTTCTGTAAAACTTCATACAAGACTTTTTATGGTTATATATATATATATATATATATATATATTTTTTTTTTTTTTAGGTCGTTACCTGGGAATAGAATCTCTGGGTCCCAGGGCAGATGTATATTTGACTTTACAAGAAACAGCTCAGCCTTTTTCTGAAATGATTGTACCTTTTTCCACTTCCACCAGCAAAGAACCCGAGAGCTCTAGTTGCTTTGTGTCCTCTTCAGCCTTTGGTGTGGTTAGTCTTTTAAATTCTGGCCATTCCAGTGAGCGTGTCCTGTTGCTTCACTGCGTGTGTGTGCTTGAATGTTTATCTGGCTGCATTGGGTCTTAGTCCCAGAGCTGGGGGTCTTCATCGCGTCGCGGGGTCTTTCAGTGTGGCGCAGCCTGTACCCGGGCCTTGTGGCTGTGGTGTGGGCTCAGCACTTTCGGCATGTGGGCTTGGTTGCTCCGCAGCATGTAGGATCTTAATTCCCGGACCAGGGATTGAACCTCACCCCCTGCATTGGCAGCGTGGAGTCTTAACCACCGCACAGCCAGGGGAATCCTGCAGCTGGCTCTTCCGGAAGCAGAGGCTTGCCAGCATCCCTCTGTGTTCCACTCCATGATGTGTTCTGTTTCCAGCAGGGCAATAAAAGACAAACACACAGAAAAAACCTGAATGTCACTTGCCCACAAAATTCAAAGCAACTCCAAGGCAAAGAAAAATGATTACTTTGCAGATTTTTAGTCCCCCCCCAAGATCTTTAAAAGCAGGAGCAGAGTTGATTTACATTTGAGCGCACACTGTTGCTTGAACTGAGGCACACAGAACCCATCAGTGTGCCCGTCTAATGTTTGCACTCTTTCCTTGGTTCTGAGCGAGTGCCTGGGGAGACATAAAATGATTCTGTCTGCAATAAGAAAATGTGTTTCAGGGTATCATAGCTGGTTTTCATATTAAAGGTGAGAAGAGTGAGTAAATGTTTGTCTAAATGACAAAGCCGTTTGACTAACTGGTCCTAAAAGACTGATTAATTTTTTCTTGTTTTTTTAGATCGGGTGTATAGTTCAAAATTTAGATCTGTTGCTAGCTCCGGTTGGTTCTGCTGTTTCCACCTGAGGCTGGGCTTCCTGGTGCCGTCGGCGTTTGGGCCCAGGTCCATCTCTGCTACAGGTCCTGTCCTGAGCACCGTCGGATATTTAGCGTCATCCTTGGCTGCTGCCATTGAATGGAGCAGTGACGACTGGAAGTGTCTAGTATCGTCCCGTGTCCCTTAGCGGGGCAAGGTCCCTTCGGTTGATAACCACTGACTTGCAGCATGCCCTGGGCAGAGGTGTGCAGGCACCGGTGGGGGGGCTTTAGTGGCCTGGCCCTGGGTCAGGGACGCTGCGGTGCAGGCCTGCGGGGTGAACCGTGGGTGCCCTTCCAGCGCGCACCCTGGGGTGGGGGGAGATGCTCGGCGGCCATTGCATGAGCGCCCCCGGAGCGTGCTCTGCCTGATCGTCTCCTCCTCCTCTTGCCTGGTTGGCGTGTGTGTTCCTCTTGTCTGCCCGAAGGAAAATAACCTGTATCTGCCGTGTCACTCAGGACGGCCTGACGTGGTGTGTTCTCTAGAACCTTAGTTCTAAGGGACGGTGACTTAATAGTATGTTCGAGAGGACCCTGTGCCCCCAGAAAGTCTGTAAAATGTTGGTTTAAATGAAGGTAAAGTGTTTTCCTTATTTGGTAGGATTTTTGAAAGCTTCTAACATCAACCGTAAATTGTCACTCTCCGAAAGGAGCTAGATTGGCCCTGTCTCAAGTTTCCTCAACATGCAGTTTATCCACAAAGCGTTTTCCAGAGAAATAAAATTCTGTGGGACATGTTTTGGGAAGTACTGTTCTAGAGTCACCTAGGGGAGGCCAGGGTGCAGGGAGGAGCAGGTGGTGGGCTGGGCACTGAGCTGGTGGAGTGGACGGACAGGGTCGTGGTGTGGTCCCTGCACGCCCCAGGATGGCCATCCGCAACAGTTATTAGGCAGTGAAAAACTCAGATTCTAGGCGGGAAGGAGCTGCTATCCTGAGCCTCTGGGGTGCAGCCCCACCCCCACCCCCTACGCAGCACGCTTGGCCCCTTACCCAGCAGTCGTGGGATCCCCCACTCTCTCCAGCAACTACAGTCCCGGCTTCAGCAGGGACCCTCCTTAAGGCTGCTGCACCAGCGAAGTGAACTGTGTCTTTTGGTTGTGGACCATGGTGTATAAGTTGCTAATATTTTGAGTGTCGTCCTGGGTATGAGGGAGGAAACGGGATGGCAGCTAAAGGGGGCCTACGGCTTTTTGTCAGGAGTACCCTTCTGCTCAGACTGCCCAGGCTCTCGTGTGTCAGGCTCCTATTTGTTGCCTAGCATGAGAGAAACTACAGATATCCAGCCCTGTTGATTTACGGCAGCAGTAACAACATACCATTGGGTATAACCACTCTTTGAATAACCAGACAAAGTGCTGAGCTCTGCTCTACATGTTGAAAGTCGGTGGGAATCCCCTGGCTGTCCAGCGGTTGGGACCCGGTTCAGCCTTGGGGCCTAGGTTCAGTCCGTGGTCTGGGAACAAGAAGCCCGTGAGCCACGTGGCGAGGCCAGGAGGGAAAAAAAAGAAGTTGATGAAACAGTTTTGCCAGTTCAGAGAAAGAATATTTCCAGAATCAGTTTCTCTTGGAGCCGCTGAGATGGAGTCTCCGGTGGACGGAGTCACCCGGCTGGGATGGCCCCGCGGGCCCAGCCTCAGGGAGAGCGCCCTGGCAAGGGTCAGTCGCGAGGCTGGCACAGCCAGCCCCAGGCCGTTGGCCTCTGTTGTGTTCTTGTGATCTGCGATGTGAACGCGGTGGCAGGCAGAGCAGTCCCACAAAGAAAAGCCTCAGGAAGACACGCCTGCGGAGAGAGTGCCTCTCCCCAGATGAAGGACTGCGAAAACGTGGACAGCCTGCGTTAAAGACTAGAAAGAAGGCCAGTCTGAACTTGAGATGCTTATTTTCAGATGTTGCTTACATTGCTCAGTTAGTTTCTATAAACTGACGAATGGAAAATTTTAGTCTCTGTTTCTATATTTATTAATTGTAAGAGAAACTAGCAAAGTATTCTTTCAGGAGTTTATATGGGAAGAGTTTGAATGCATGTCCAAAGCTGTACGAGCCTCGATTTCTGTAAGATAATGTAGAAATGAGATATGCTTATGTTCAGCTGCTGATGGGAGAAATAAAACCTGATAAGCTTGCTTGGCGTTATTTGTGAGTCTGTAACTTGTGATCATGGATAAAAAACAGTGATTTGATAACCCTCACTTTAAAGTTGACCTGAGTAATAAACTCGTTATTTGTTTTTGCCTGCACAATAGTATTGAGCAAGTGAACAACCTGCGAGAGATACAAGCACTGAGACGCCTGAATCCACACCCGAACATCCTCACGTTGCACGAAGTGGTTTTGTAAGTATGTTGGGGCTTTAAAAATTATCTAACCTCGATGATAATTGTTAGATCTCTTTTTAAGAAAGAAAACCATAGTAGACATTTTAAATATTGGCTTTGTAGCTCAGACACGTATTCGGGCCAGTGTCTGCATCCGAGTCCTAAAGTGGAAAGGCCTTCGTTGCAGTGACTCCGTGTCACAGCAGCGAACATCATTCGAACGGTCCCCTCCCGGAAGCCCAGCTGGGCTTCTGTGGAGGCGGCGGCGACTCGGGACACCTGCGTGTGAGCCTGTGGCCCTCTTTTGGGGGCTGCACTTTAGTCATCCCTGCAGTTGTCATTTTGGTACAATTTCATGCAGCCATTCTTACTGTATTCCACATAATTTCAGGGGATTTTTCATTTCTGTTCTAATCAAGAAGGCAGAGTGCAGCTCGTCTGGAAGGGCTTGTCTGCCGGGGGCTGAGGCTGGGATCTGGCCTGAAGCTCCGAGAAAGCGCTCCTCAGCAGGAAGCCTGGCCTGTACCACCATCCAGGGAAACCAGTCTCTGACCATTGAGCTGGGGGAGGTTTTCATCAGAGAGCTGACCAGTTCTAAACTCAAGACGTAGTGCCTTGTCTTGGCCGCGTGGCCTCCTGGCCCGCGTGCCCTGAGCCACGTGTTCGGCCGGGTCCAGAGGCCGCAGCCGGCACGGGGTGCTGCCTGTGCCGAGTGCTTCAGGGGACAAAGCGCTTCTGTCCGCGGCAGCCCGAGGGACAGCGCGCCCCGTCCAGCCCCTCCAGAGGCGCCCTGAGGGGCCCGGGGCGTCACTGCAGGGGCGTGGGGAGAGGCGTCTCCCTCCTTTTGCCCCTGGCTGGGTTTTGTATTTCAGTCCCCACACTGTGATACATCTCAGTGACATAGAAGTAATTTAGGTAAATTAAAACTGAATTTGTAGCCACAGAGCTTGAATTAAGTCCTACTTTCTTTGTTTTGCTTCTCAAACTCCTCAACCTGTTTCTTCTGTCTGAAGATATAATAGTTACTTTCATAATCTCAAGATGCTTTTTTCCCCAAATTGTGGGAGGCCAGCTTTTAGAATTTTTGCCTAAAGTCGTTTTATTATTATTTAAAATTATTTTTACCTAAAATACTGATTGAAAATCAAAACTTCGGCTGTTTTGGTCATTACACTTTGGCCTTTGCTGTGGGAGTATTTTATGTTTATCAGAAGTGTTTACAAATGAGTTAAATATTTGATGCTTTTTTTCTGATTAACACAAGGAAAAAACCATTTTAAAAACCTGCTTTCTTCTTCAGTGACAGAAAATCTGGTTCTCTCGCACTAATATGTGAACTTATGGACATGAATGTTTATGAGCTAATACGAGGTATGTAGAATAATTGGAAAGAGCATCTAAGATCTTTTAAAGCTTATAGTTTCCATATATTTGTCTTAATTCTCAAAATCATCAGTCACCACAGTTCAGTAGTTGTATGTAAGTATACAGTGCGTCTGTGCTAAGCTGCGTCAGTCGAGTCTGACTCTCTGTGACCCCGCGGACTGTGGCCCGCCGGGCTCCTCTGTCCGTGGGATTCTCCAGGCAAGAGTCCTGGCGTGGGCTGCCAGTCCTCCTCCAGGGGTCTTGCCGGCTCAGGGCCTGAACTCGTGTCTCTCGCGTCTCCTGCACTGGCAGGTGGGCTCTTTGCCGTGGGCACCACCTGGGTGTGGGAGGTATTTGGGGGGTGGTCTTGTCTGCTCAGAGCACGGCTGCAGACAGGAAGGGGTGCCACACGGGGCAATGCGGGTGAGGGAGGCGCAGCGGGAGGCCAGGCTCAGGTCTCCCGCGGGCTTGTGCCCTTCGAGGGTCCGTTCCCGGCTCTGCCGTGGCTCGGCATTCTACTCTAGGCTTCGGAGTGAGGCAGGCTTCCCCCACAAATCGTCGCCTGAGAGGGACTCTCCTTCCTCCTGGGGTTGGGACCCTCACGCGGCGCCCTGAACTGCTGAGTGCTCATCCGTCCCTGTCTTTTGAACAATACAGCTCTGTTTGGGGAAGCCGCTGGCCTGAGCCGACCCCAGTCACGGCTGGTTTTGGAGGCCGGCGGAGGTCACCTGAGGGAAGCAGAGAGCAGGAGGCAGAAGGTTGGCCCAGGTTGGTCAAATAGCCCTGGGTCTGACCCCCCCAACCCCCGCCCCGTGGCATTAGATGTCAGGACAAATGAGCCTTGTAAATATCACACAGCAAGTGTTAGACTTTATGGATCGTATTATTCTTACTGAACAAATGAAAAAAAATCACTGCCTTATGTTATATGAGGGACTCTATATCTGAAATAGAGTTTTAGCGACAGTATCATAGATGATTGAAAAACTGCTACATTACTTCAAGCAGGTTAGGCCAAAGGGCAGATGATGTGCTATAGAAAACTTTTAGATCGAGAAGGTGTTCTTGCAACAAAGGGGACCTTTAACATGACATTAAAGGTGCATGTGAAGAGTTCAGATAAAATTATGAAGTAGGAGCGTGGAAAGAAGTATTATGTCAAATGGACATATTTTATGTGTGATTTAAAATATGTGGCTTAGTAAATTAATAAATAGCATGAGTAGACAAGTTTTACATCTGTGAAAGTTGATATAAAACTTTTGGATCCAGAAGCTTTTACATCTTTTGAGGAAAGTAGGAGATTGCCTTGTATCTGGGAATATATGGTGTTTCTTTTAAGTTACAAACCTTGTGTATTTTATTCATAGACAAGCCTCTCAGGTGTCTTGCTTTAAGTACAATTTAAACTAAACTTAGTCATCTGGTTTCTCTGTCTAAAACCTATTAAAAATAAGAGCTCTTACAAGGAGCTTCTAGAACTTTACACACCAACAGAAAGTGACAGGTGACAATCCAGGAATGGGGGAGGAGACTGAAAATATAAACAAACCAAGAGCGGTCCGGGAAGACAGCCGTAAGCTGCCAGGGTCCCCAGGACAGGCTAGAGGGAGCGGTCATGTACTGGAGTGTGGTAACCATGTCTCCGTAGGGTATGCCGACGGGAAAGTGGGCGAACTGGTTTTAAAAGATTCCCATGTAAAATACCTCCAAATAGAAAAGAGTTTTATATCTGAGGAGTAAACCTCACTTACCTGGAAATTTCACATGAGGTCTTACTCCAGACAACTTGGATAAATAAGGTGCTACTCCATGATTAACTTTCAAATATGCCAACTGACTTAGATTCTTCACTTTGATAGTCTCTGTGTAATACATATTTTAACAGTGTATCAGGACAGGGTATCAACGCAACCAAGAGAAACAACCGCTAAATTTTACTGTAATTTGCAATGATCTTTTTATCAGTAAGCCGACATTTTGTTCTTAATGAATCTGAAGAATCACTTCCTTTTAGTATAATAACAGTTCTCTTGGTATAAGATACATATCTTACGTTAGAATTATGATTGTTAGAGTGTGATATTTTAAAACTCGAGGGGAGGGTATAATTTCTGGCAAGTTTCTATGTGTTTAGATTGGAGAAAACTTTGTTTAGAAATCAGTATTTTAATTTCCAGTAGTAGGGGAGGTGTGTAATTGGAGGAAGTGAGTCTGTTTCTTTCAGTATCTGTCTACAGAGACTGCAGAAAGCAGACGTTGTATTAAGGCTCAGCGGCCGCTGGTTCATCCCACGGGTGCCGGTGGCTTCACAGGCCGGACGCTGTGCTCTGAGCGTGGGATCAGGTGCTGTCGGTGCTAAGGGGCCTCTTAAGTGTCGGAGATGTTAAAACGTGGGGAAACAGTTGACAGTGATTGTCAGACACTCACTGCTGGAACGTGAACCCTGATTTCAGAGCTGCCTTGCATTGGGGAAATGCAGTCATCCCTTCGTGTCTGCAGGGTACGGGTTCCAGGAGCCCCGCAGGTACCAAAATCCATGGATGCTCAAGCCCCTTGTATATAAAACGACTCAGGGATTCAGCCAACCGCAGAAACCTCGGACGCGGGACCCGCGGACAGAGACCCGGGGGCCCGGGGGCTCCGACTGTGGCGGTGACGGTGACGGCTGGCGGCCGTGAGTGCTCACCACAGGCCCGGCGCTGCCCCCGGCTCTTGCGAGGAGTCAGCTTGTTTCCCCCTGAGAGCCTGTGAGGCAGATTCTGTCATGATGGCATGTTCGGGATGGTGAAAGGGAGGCATGGAGAGACGAGGGACCCGTCCGTGGCCGCGGGCCTCGTCTGTGATGGTCTGAGGTCGGGACTCGAGCAGCGCCCGCTCTTGCCCACCCTGCACGGCCCTCTGGACAGCCCTGAGTGGACCGGGGAGGCCTGGCGGCCGAGGCCACCACCAGCCACTTTCGGGCCACGTAGTCCCCTGCCGTGGCCCCTCTGCCTGTCCCCCTCGACAGACTTGGCCACCCAGACCCCGGGACTCTCCCCTGGCAGCACGTGGGCCGCCCTCTGGACCGCAGACTGTTCCGGGTCCGGGGGCTCGTCCTGTCAGCTTAGGGCTATACCATTTAGAGCCTGTGAGCGGACCGGGCATCCGAAAACAAATCCGTGACTCCGAGCTAGGTAGGAAAAAGCAGACCAAGCTTTGTGTGACTGTAAGCATAGCGTTACAGTTTGTTTCCCTGAGGCGCTTAGGCAGTGTGTCCGAGCTGTGCAGCATCTTATACAAGGGGCTTCATCCACGGATTGTGGTACCTGAGGGCTCCCGGAACCAGCACCCTGCAGAGCCCCAGGGATGATTGTATTTCCTCAAGGCTAAGGCAACTCTGAAGTCAGAGTCCATGTTCCAGTCATTATGCAACGTGACGATTTCGCATGACAGATTAATTACTGTGTCAGATTAATTCAGTTATATTTTTATATATGATCAAATCTGAGCCACTGCACTGTAAGATGCAGTATTTTTTATGTACCAACAAAGAGGAAGAAAAACATTGCCACTGCCGCTCTGACACATACCTTTCTTATCACTTAGCAATTTTAGTTCTGTCCTTATTAACGGAACTGGTTCAGAACTATTGAGACAGTTTCCACCCATGTCACTTTTGTGCATATATAAAAAGGAAATAGACTTGACATAAACCCCTTACGGCATTCGTAACTCTTCCTTGAAACTTTCTGATGTGGCATGGTTGCTGAGCATCTCCCTCACATTGTCCATCTGTGCCGTTCAGGGTGTGAGTGAGTAGCATTATTTTCTCTGGAATTTTCTGAAGCCGATGGCACCATCCTGTTAGGTCAGCGCTGGTGCTTCTGGGAGGTGCCCTCCAGTTCTGTGTCGATGGAGCACGGGTGTCCCCGATCGTGCTCCAGGCCAGAGCACGCACAGCGCTGTGCGCACCTCACAGGGTAATCACGGTGTCTGGCTCTCGGGGTGGCTGTGAGGAGTAAATGACAGGTGTGGGGTGTGTGGAGCAGCGCCCAGCTGGCGTGGTCTTTAGTCAGCGTGGGCGCCTGTCCTCACCACCACCGGCTCGCTGCGCCCAGCCGATGTGTGCCGGCTCTGGCCGCCTGCACTGGCTCGTCCCCGTGCTGGGCGCTCAGCTCCACTCCAGAGATGAGGAAAAGCGCTTCCACGAAGTCAGAGCACTTGCCTGAGATGAGCCAGCTTCAGGGAGCAGAGCTGGGGGGCCTCCCTGGCTGTCCAGCGGCTAAGACTCTGTGCTTCAGTGCCGGGGCAGTAGGTTCCATCCCTGGTCAGGGAACTAAGATCCCACATGCCGCATAGTGTGGCCAAAAAGTCAATAAGAAACAAAGCAGAAGGCCAAGAGCAGAGCTGGGAGGCCCTCCTTGAATGCGGTCTCGTTGAGAGCGGTGCTGGTGATGGCTCCGGCTCCATGCTGAGTCTGACAGCCCACCTGCTGCGGTCCGGGACCTCCAGCTTCCCTGCGAACCACGTGCTGTCCTGCAGGGCTCTCTCTCGGAAAACACCGATGGCAGACACGTGCTCGCTCGCTGCCTCAGGGCCTAGCCTCTGGGCCCAGGCGCAGACTGTGGGCCCGGCAGGCACCTCGGAGCCTGACCAGGAGTGCCAGCCGCAGCCTGGGGATGGGGCCTCTTGTGGGACGGGCGTGTGTTCTAGGTTTCCTGGTTCAACGCAGGCTGCACTGGAGGCCACAGCTAATCACTGTGTTCACTTTCGATCTTTTACATTGCTGGTGTAATATGTGACACTCATTAAGTGCCTTCTTAATGAGAATATTTGGTAAAAAATTATCTTGGAATAATTAATTTGGCTCAGTGAGCCAGGGAAATACTGTTTGCAGTCTGTTGGCTTCAGTAAAGGGTCATACAAGGAACCTCAGGCCGTTTTATTAACAGTATTTTGTCTGTTTCAAGATGTTTATAAGCAAGAATCTGGTGGGAACCAGATACCATCTTGAGCCCAGAAAGGTAGGATCTTGTTTTGGGGGAAATACTTTTGAAAGTCGATAGTCCATCCTCCTTGTCGAGGGTGTGGACTCTCTGATTGCTCAGACCAGTGGTGCCCGTGGCCCAGGCGGGCCCCTTGTTCCCCTGGGAGCCCCCGTGTGCAGACAGGGATTCCCATGGAGAGATGGGAAGGACTCACTGCCTTGCCCCCACGGCTACGAATGGGCAGAGGGAGGTGGCCCGGGAGGAAGGTAGAGAGTCCTTCTGCATTGGGGGCAGAAGGCAGTGAAAGGTCAGACTCTTGGCCCCCCGCCTGCTTGTCATTGACTCGGTCTAGGCCTGGGCCTTGGAATCTGCTTGAAGAAAGATCCCTAGTGATTCCCTCAGTCTAGGCCTGGGCCTTGGAAGCTGCTTTATGAAAGATCCCTCGGCGATTATGAAGATTGGATGCAATAGACTTTTCCTAAAAGAGGCCACCTTCCCTGAGTTCAGGTTCCGATGAGTGTGAGGACAGCTTTATGCTGTAACTGGGATGTGGCTGTGTGGCTGTGGCTGGGAAGGGTGCTTCTCGGAACAGAGCGGCATGAGCACGACTGGAAGCGGGAGAAGGGGATGAGGCGGGGGCGTCCCGGCAGTGAGAGCGAGGCGTGGGACGTGGTTCCGGAGGTGCGCAGCCAGGCCCCGCAGCTGGTTCTGGGCACTCACTGGAAAGGCAGCTTTCAGGGCCCCACTGCAGACGGGCTGAACCGGACGTGCCGGGCGGGGATGGGGAGCAGTCTATGTCCTCACCAGCCCCAGGGGACTGGGGGCCCTGAGCCGGAGGCGGGGGAGTCTGCCCCCGGGGTCTGGGGAGCCCGCCTCATCCATGGCAGCGAGACAGAGGGGACAGAACCTGACAATGCTTCAGCCAGCCTCACGGGTGACAGAGAGTGGAAATTTTGCTTTCTTCCCACCTTTGTACAGGTAATCGATAAAATTACAGAATTCCTCAAGCGGTGGGAAGCCAACAATCTCAGTTTTAATTCTTTTAAATTGTGGAAAACTGATGTGAAACAGAATGAAAAGATGACATGGAGAAATTCACTCCACTCAGACATTCTGTAAATTGTTACTTTCTATGATTACCATAAACGTCTTGTTATGGGAGAAAAAGAAAACATTAATTTTTCAAGAGAAATTGCAAACTTAGGACCAAAAATGTCAAGTGGGCCATGTGCTCGTGTTGGCTTTCTGAATCGTTAGGTGAGAGTGTGTGTTTCTCATATTTAAATGACCTAGAAACACCGGCCTCTGAGACTAAAATCAGATAGAATATGACATCTTCAAGAACGCAAGTGTCTGTGCTGCCGGTCGTCCTTCAGTTGCTAAGTCGAGTCCGACTCTGTGGGACCCCCTGGCCCGCAGTACTCCGTGGCACTGGCGTGTGACGTGCGGGGTTCTAGAACATCATGAACAGGGCAGGAGTGGGGAGGGTGTAGGTTGCAGGCTGTGTGGATGGGCGCCCGGTGTGCTGCAGGGCATGGCCAGCGGTGCCAGTGACTGCTGCCTGCGGTGAAAGGAGCGTGCGGCTGTGAAATTCAGTCACTGGCCGTCTTCGATTAAGAGAACGCACTTCTGGGACCTCCCTGGTGGTCCGGTGGTTAGGACGCCACGCTTCCACCGCCAGGGGTGCGGGTTCAATCCCTGGCCAGGAAACTTAAGATCCCACATGCCGGGAAGTGCAGCAGGAACAAAAAGAAAAAAGAAACTGTGCTCTATTCCCTTAAAGACAGAAACCTCCATCTAGACAGGACGCTGAGGGAAATGCTGGGTTTGCCGCCGACTCCTGCCGTCTCGGGCTGCCCAGGCTGGCTCAGTGGTGAAGAACCCGCCGCCAGTGCAGGAGACACACGAGATGCAGGGTCAACCCTGGTCAGGAGGATCTCCTGAAACAGGAAATGGCAACCCACCCCAGTATTCTTGCTTGGTAAATTCCAGACAGAGGAGCCTGGCGGGCTGCAGTCCATGGGGTCGCTAAGAGTGGGACACGACTGAGGGCGCATGCACGCATGTGGCCTGCCATCTCGAGTCACAGTGTGGAGGAGTGTGCCCCGCAGGCCTGCCTGAGCCTGTGCGGAGGCCGGTCACTCAGCACCCTTCTCATTGCAGAGAGGGCCTGGTGCTGGGCGATGCTGAAGGAAATCATGTCAGTATGCAGAATTCATGGCATGTTTTGTAGATGGACTGCATATTTCCTAGAATTATTCCATTCTGTTTTTCACTGAGAAAATTAGAAATGCTTGCACATTATTAAAAATGGATTTTGTTTTATTTCAAAAGCAGGGATATTGGTAACCATATTTGGCTGTTTCCTCGATTCCACAGGAAGAAGACACCCGTTATCAGAGAAAAAAATTAGGCACTATATGTACCAGCTGTGTAAGTCCCTGGACCACATGCACAGGTATGCGCGCGGAGACTCGAGGCTTCCAGATTAATCAAATGCGTTACCATTCATTAGAAAATGCAGTGTGAAAGAATCTGAGTGAGGTGCAATTAATTCTGTCCTTCTTTTCATGTTGAATGAAGAAATGGAATATTTCACAGAGATGTAAAACCAGAAAATATATTAGTAAAGGTAAGAACTTTTATATGAAAAATTGATATCAGAATGAAGACAGAATATAAAAACTTTTCACCGGATATGCTTTCAGTCCCAATGGATGTCGTGTTTGTTTGTTTGTTTTTCCCCTTCCAGTTTGGGGAAAAAAAAGCGTTAATAAATGCCATCAACAAAACTGCACATCTGGAAAAAGGCACCCTTCTTATATACTGTGCATAAAATAAACTCCGTTTATTGATAAATTATTCTAAACGCTGCAAATATAAAAGGGGAAGAGGCAGGATTTGAGCTCAGATCTGTCTCACTCAAAAGCCCTTAAACGGCACATGTGTTAAGTGTACAATTTGTTAGGTTTGGGCATTTGTATATACCCATGAAACCATCATCCCAGTCGACACACAAAGCCACTGCCCCCCAAAGCTTCCCCCTTGCCTTTGGTAGCCTTTGCCTTCCTGCCCCTCGTCCCCAGAAAAGACAAGCTGACTTTCTGTCATAACAGAATTAGTGTGTGTCTTCTAGAAAGTTCTGTAAATGGAATTACATGGTATATACCCCTCTGTGATCTGACTTCTTTCACTCAGCCTCGTCTTTCTGGGGTTTGTCCACATTGTAGTGTGTGTGCCACAGCTTCTGAAGTTGTCTCGCAGCTCCTGGATGTTGGTTCTGTTTTGGACGTTCTTCTGTTGCTTTGCGTGTCAGTTTGGGAAGTTTCCTGTTGGCATGTCTTCAAGCTCCCTGACTCTTTCCTTGGCTGTTCAGTCTATTGATGAACCTATCAAAGTCATTTAAAATTTTTGTTCCAGTGTTTTTTATTTCTGACGTTTTATTTGGATTTTTTTCTTAGGGTTTCCATCTCTCTTCTTACGTTCCCCACCTGAACTTGCATGCTGTCTTCTTTTCCCCCTGGAACCCTTAAATTAATCATAGTTGTTGTTTTTTAATTTCCCGTCTGGTGATTCTGAAATTCTAAAACCTGTGCCACATCTGAGTCTGGTTTTGATGCATGCTCTGCCTCTTCAGACTGTCTTCTCTCGCCTTTTCGTGTACCTTAGTTTTTGTTGAGTGTATCGGGAATGGGAACAGAGGTACGAGGCTGGCAGTGTAGGTCTCTTCATCATGTGGCCGAGAGAAGTGCTGTTTAACGTGGGCTGTAGCTGCAGGTGCCTGCCCGAGACTTCACGTTCATTGACAGCATGCATTTTACGACTTGAGTATGAGAGAGAAAGAAGATGGAAGAGACACCTTGGAACCTGTTTGAGGCTTAATGGGGGATATGACCAGGGTGTAGAATTCATCTGTAGACTTACACTGTGACTTAAACATTTGCACAGCCCATAGACGATCTGCAGACATTTTGAAATGTCTGTAAAACACAGCCAGCATATTTGTAAATGTGATCCACTGGGTAGAGACCCCACTTCTTTATGGGTTAGAGGCAGCTTCAGATGCTCACAAAGCCAGCACCCTATGGTCTACAAGCTCGTTTAGATGCCAGGCGTCCTGGTGTTAGCGCGCCAGCACCTGGCACGGCCCGCATGACGGTCGCTGCTTGGTGAGACGTTCCTCGTCCCCGTGTCTCCCCGCTCGCAGCGGGACGTCCTGAAGCTCGGGGACTTCGGGTCGTGCCGGAGCGTCTACTCGAAGCAGCCGCACACCGAGTACATCTCCACCCGCTGGTACCGCGCGCCTGAGTGCCTCCTCACCGATGGTTTCTATGGCTTCAAGATGGACCTGTGGAGCGCGGGCTGCGTGCTCTACGAGATGGCCAGGTACGCTGAGCCCCGGGGAGCATCCAGTGGCTTCCCGCCAGGCGCCCCCTGCACCCTCTCCTGTGCCCCTGGAACAGCCCTTCTGGTGTCGTGGCTGCTCTTGAACCTGACAGGAAGCGGCCGGAACGCTCTCCTTGCTTGCCCGGCGTGGAGGGCGGAACACTGTCAGTTACTTCTCTCCCACTGGCCGCCGGGCCCCGGGTGGCCGGGCCTCTCCATGTGGCCTCATCAGCGGTGGAACTGGAGAAGCCCGTGGAGGATGGAGCCTGGGCGTGCTTCCTGCGCCGCGTGGGGCCTGCCATGGGGAGCGGGGGCCATGCCCCCCAGTCTGTGCCCTTGGAGTTCAGTCATTCCCGTGGGCGCTCAGGCCCCAGGGTGAGGAGGAGCTGGAGTCTAGAGTGCTCCAGCCCTGAGCGTGCTGCCCCCACCCCAACCTCGGCTCCACTGCTGGATGGAGCAAGGCCACAGCAGAGGCCGGGCAAGGAGGGGGGGCACACCCTCCTGCTCCAGCGGGTCAGGAAGGATGGGGCCAGGGTGCGGGAGGGGTGAATTCCATCAGAGCAACGCTAGTCAGAACAGTACCCAGCAAGGCAGGAGGACCCAGGGCGTCCACGGCCACCTGCTCCACTGACCCCTTGGTAAATGCACAGGCCCTTCAGGGCGCAGCTTCTGACTCTATAGATCTTCCCTGTTGATAAGTAACTGTTAGTTTTGGAAAGGAGACTTGTGGTTTCACTGATGCTAAAGTTACAGCAGACGGTCTTTTCTCATGGACCAAGTCCCTTGGCTTCCCTGGTGGCTCAGATGGTAAAGAATCCGCCTGCAATGTGGGAGACCCGGGTTCAGTCCCCAGATCAGGAGGTTCCCCTGGCGGAGGGCATGGCAACCCACTCCAGTGTTCTCGCCCCGAGAATCCCCTGGACAGAGGAGCCTGGTGGGCTACAGTCCATGGGGGCGCAGAGGGTCGGACGCGGCTGTGGGACTAAGCACAGCATAGAGTCGCCTGGGCCAGTCTGGAGGGAGGTGAGAGGCGCCAGAGCCCTTTTGTCCACGAGTCCCAAGTCTGTGAAGGCTCCGAAACCGAAACGCTCCGTGGACCTCCTTTGTCCACGCAGTCTGGCCTGACCCAGCCTGAACTGCTGTTGACAGCGCTCCCCCGCAGTGAGAGGTGCTGGGGGTTTCCTCTCGCAGTTGGTGGAGACCCGTCTGTGCGGGTCCGGGAGTGGGCTCTGCGCCTTAGAAGGACCCTGACGTGGGGACAGTGGAGGGGGAAGGCCCGGGGCGGGGGTGGGAGGGGGCGAGTACTGGAGGATCCTCTGCCACCGGAGGGTCGGGGCCCTGACGGCAGCCTTGGTCCCGCCCAGCCTGCAGCCGCTCTTCCCCGGAGCCAATGAGCTGGACCAGATCTCCAGGATCCACGACGTCATGGGCACGCCTGCTGAGAAGACCCTCAGCAAGTTCAAGCAGTGCGTGCAGGCCCCGGGCCCCAGCCCCAGGGCTCGCCCCGCGGCTGTTCCCCGCGGCCCCAGCACAGCGCTCTTGGCCCGGGCCGTCGGGAGGCGTCCCCGGGGGTTCACTCAGACCTTGGAGCCTCGGGTGAGGGCGGCTCCCAGCACAGGCCGCACGCCTGGCCCAGGGCAGCTCCGCCTGGCACCCTGCCACACTGACCCCTGGGAGAGGGGGAGTCTTGGGGGAGACTTGGGGGAGCCGGGGTCTTGGGGGGCCCTGGCGACGTGAGGGGCGGGCAGCACCCAGCAGCTCCCAGACACTAGGAAGGTAGGGAGATGACAACTCTGTCGGAGTCTTGTTCTTTTTTTAAATTTTACTTCCTTCTTCTCTGGTGGGAATGTGCTATCAGTCTTTTCAAGGGAAAGTTGTCTTACCTCTAGAGCGTGAGACTTCACACACACACACACCCGTTTTAAACACAGATTTAATGTCGTGGAGCAGTTCCGGCTCACAGGAAAGCCAGCGGCTTTCCCGCCCTCTCCCTGCACGGAGTCTGGACGCCGCCTCTGTGCCCCCCCCCCACCACCACTGTTAGATCGCGAGCTGTTCCCTTCTGCGCAGGCCCCTGTGCAGTCTTGACGCGGGACCGGCCACGTGCTCTAGATGGCGGCGTGACCGTTTATTATCATTGGGCTTTCAATGCAGGTCGAGAGCTATGAGTTTTGATTTTCCTTTTAAAAAGGGATCAGGGATACCTCTACTGACCACCAGTCTGTCCCCGCAATGCCTCTCCCTCCTGCACGCCATGGTGGCCTATGACCCCGACGAGAGAGTCACTGCCCGCCAGGCCCTGCAGCACCCGTACTTCCAGGAGCAGAGGTGGGCACCCTGCAGATGTGTATAAGAGACAGGTGTAATATGTGACACTCATTAAGTGCCTTCTTAATGAGAATATTTGGTAAAAAATTATCTTGGAATAATTAATTTGGCTCAGTGAGCCAGGGAAATACTGTTTGCAGTCTGTTGGCTTCACTCTGGCACTTTTTTCCAAAAGGAGGCTAGTGGCATCAGGGGGAGGAGAAGGAGGGCCTGTGGCCGCCTCCCAGTCGCGGTCGAGGTGCCAGTGTGGAGCCCAGGGAGTCAGCAGAATGGGCTAGTGGGGTGAGCCCGCTCGCTGTGAGGCTCCAGAGTGAGCTGGGTGGTGCCCGACGTGGGGAGTGCCTGCGCCGGGGCACCTGAGCACCCCTCTGCGTGGAGCCCAGAGGCTGTCAGGCTGATGCAGAGAAGGGGTGAGCTCCCCTGCGGTCAGTGGGTGAGATGCGCGTGAGCGAGGCAGGGGAGCGGAAGCGGCGGACCCGCGGACGCCACGGTGAGTTTTCAGGAGAGGCGCCCTTCTGTGCTCCCCACAGGGCGGCCGAGAAGCAGGCGTTGGCGAGGGCCAGGTGGAAGGCCCCCGCTCCCTTCCCCGAGTGCCCCACGGCCCCAGAGCTCAGCGGCACCTGGCAGACAGCGCAGAAGGGCCGAAAGCAGGTACCGTGTGATCGGGGGAGCCGGCGGCCGCAGGCACCCCCCGCCCCGTGTCTCCCAGGCAGACGCCCTGGAGGGACCCCACCCGCCCAGAGGGGCCGTCAGCGACCTGCCACCAAGCCAGACAGGGTCTGCACACACCGGGGGTGGGCACCGGCTCCCATGGCCCCCGCCCTTGCTGCCCACCAGCTCCTTCCACAGCCTCGCGGGGCGGGTCCTCCCACCCCCAGGGCCAGGCTGCACCCGGACCCAGTGCCGGTCACCTTGTCGTGTCCCTCAGGCCACGCTAGCTGGGGGCGCGGGGAAGCCGCTCCTGGCCAGGTGGCCCCTTGGCGCTGAGCCCTGCAGGAGCAGCGGGCCGCCGGCCGTTGCTGCGCACGCTTTTAGCAGCTGTGGCTTCTCCTTGTGAGAGCCTCACCTTTCCCTTCAGGCCCCGAGCCCGCTTCACAGCTGTGGGCAGGCACCGAGCTGTGTGGTGACTGCCCGGCCGCCGTTTACTGAGGGTTCATCTGCTGGGGGCCGAGGGTGCAGGTGTCCCTGCGGCCAGGCTGCCCTCCAGAGAGCGGGACCCTGGGTCCTGCCCGTGTGCTCCTCCAGGAGGCGACCACGCTCACACCTCATGCAGTTTTCGCATGCCGTGAAATTTTCTTCAGCTGTTAAAAGCTGTGAAACCCATTAGCTCACTGGCCCCACAGAAGCAGGCTGCAGGCCACGCGGCCAACCCCAGGTTCAGAGCGGGAGGCGAGACCGCACCCCGCACCCCCACTGCCGTCCGCGCAGGCCTGGCCTGGGAGCGGCCCCCTGAGTCTCTGCCTGGGACAAGGGGTGTGTTGTCCAGTCACCGTGTGGTCACACCTCACGGTCCAGAATTGAGTGAGGCAGGAGCAGTAAGGGCGCCCCCGTTGCCCTGCCTAATTCCCGCAAGGGGCTTGGCATCCTGCTCTCATCTGGCCTTCTCCTGTTTCTAGAAACAGCCCCCGAGGCCAGAGGAGAACCACCCCCAGAGGCCGGGGCCGGCCTGCCTGATGGAGCTGCCCAGGCTGAAGCTGTCCGGAGCGGCCAAGCTGGCCTCCTACTCCAGCCCGGCCCTGCCGCCAGTGTTCTTCCCGAAGGTGCCGCTGCTGAGACCCCTGAAGTGCGTCGGTGCGGCCCAGAAGGTGGGCGTCCTGCGGCCCCCACCCTGTGCTCCCGCCCACCCCGGCCCCCACTGAGTGTCTGTCCCTCTCTCTGACAGACAGACACTCAGAAGGACATCAAGCCCAGCCTGAAACAATACCGCCTGCCCACGATAGAGCGCAGAGGTGGGGGCTACTGAGCGCCGCGGCGCCCTGCTCAGGCTGGCTCCCCGCCGCTGCGCCAGCAAGCGGGCGGGGGCTCCCAGGGCGTCCTGTCCCGGGAGCGCCGCCCCCAGACCCGCACCACGGCCTCGGCCTGGAGCCGCCGGCCGGGACAGCCATGTCCAGAGAGCGGCTTTACTCTAGTCTAATACATCTGTAAAACCGTCTCCTTCTAGGGTTTTATTTCATTTCCATAATGTAAGGGTTTGGGGCAGGGATACTTTGTAATTTTTATATGAATCAGAAGAGAGATTATACTGTTATTATGTGTTGTTTAGGCTGGCTTGCCCAAGGGCTCGAGGGCTCCGCATGCCTGTAGTCCATCAGTGCTAGTGTTTAGCACAGTTCAGCTTCAGGATTATACCACTGGAGACCCCTGATTTTATTAAAGAGTAAGCTGTCCTCACGGTGTCCTCCTGTTTGCCGAATTGAACGCGTGTCCTGGCCGTCCTTTATCCTGACTTCTGTGGGCGCGTCAGGGGCACTGGCTCTGCTGGGGAGACGGGCGCAGTGCCTGGCTCACCTGATCGCCTCCTGACGGCAGTGCCCAGGCCAGCACGTGGCCCCAGGGCCCCTGCGCGGCGGTAGGCGAGGGGCAGGCCGCCGGCCCCGCTCACAGGGCCCAGCCTCCTCCGTGGATAGAGGGCACTGCTTTGATGGCCCAGGGGGCGGGTACCCAGCTTCGTTTCTTGGGTGCTGGCAGTAAGTGGGCACAGACACCTGTTTTCCCTGGTGGTGGGGGGCAGGGCTGTGCAGCGACGGCCGCGGAAAGTCGGGGGAGGGGGNGGGCCCTCCTGTGTGAGGGTAGCTTTGGGTGGAGAACGGCAGAGGGCCTGGGGTCCATGTCCGGGGTGGGGGCAGGAGCCGGGGGCTCCGAGGGCTCAGCAGATGAGGGAGCGGCCGGGGATGGGGCCTGCTCGGAGCCAGCTCCAAGCGAGGGCAGCTCTGAGGGCAGTTCAGGGACGTCGTGACCCACTTTAAATACAGAGACGTGAGGGGCTCCGTGCAGTGACTCTGCAGCTGCCCCCCAGCGTGGCGCTGGGCTGGGCTCCCGGGCGGGGCTGTGCGGTCCCCGGGCCCCCGGGGGACTCCCCTTTCGGTGACAGGGGTGGGCCTGCTCTCCCGGCTTTGAGGAGCACAGTCCTGCTGCCCCAGGAGCTCCCCGCCTTCCAGGGCTCTGCGCCCCGTGGGCCGGCACTGGCCAGGCCTCCGGGGCACAGGCAGCCACCTGCCCTGCTGCCCGAGTGCTGGTGGCCTCTGTCCACATAGACCCGACCAGCTGTGCGGTGAGGAGGCGGTGGAGAGCTGGCCCCCCGACCTTCCTCCTCTCCTCTCGGGAAGGGAGCAAGACCTGCGCTGATGAGTTTTCCTGCCACCAGCCCAGTGATCCTGTGGGTACGCTCACATAGATGATGGCAGGGGAGTGAGTGGAGTGTGTTCACATCTTTTCTAGCCTAATGTCACTCGGACATACCCCTGGTTTACTGGGATCTCTGAAAAATGTTTTAGGCACCATGGTTTAGAGCCTGACTGAATAAAGGCCTTCAGAGGGCTCAACTGTGTATGATTTGACAAAAGGGTCTCTGCTTGGCAGCTGCACTGTTATTACTCTAGTCACCTGTAGTCTGCACGCAAGTGTGGGCCTGACCTGTGCTCAGAGCTGCTCACCAGCTGGTTTCAACCAAATCAAAGTCCCGAGTCATCTCATCAGCCTTTTCGCCGCATGGGTAACAAAGCATTTTCACACACAACTGTAGAGAGTTGCGGGTGAGATCTCCCAGCAACAGAAGGTGGGCTCGTGGGCTTTAAGCTGTAGGGAGAAAATGGTTCGCTGAAACCCTAGTCGGCACCCACATGCCACGGCCCACCACGGCTGAAGATGGGGACGTGGCAAGAAGCGGCCAGAGAAGCAGCGATCTCCCCAGATGAGCCGTGGGTTCAAGAACTGCCTGAGATGGATCTCGACGGCTGGAGGGCCTTGAGGGACGTGGCCTGAGCCCCTCAGCAACAAAAACGCAGTGAAGCTTGAGCCAGTTTAACAGAAGACAGACGAGTGGTATATTCAAGATAGCTTTAATATTAACTTTGTGTGAATTAGAAATATTACTCTTAAATGATGAAAATTACTTGCTGAAGTGACCCTTTCTGCAACTGCAGACTTAACATTATTTATATATGTAATACAGAGCTGACTGCATTGGAACGAGAGTATTAAAATAAATGTTAACAGGTTAAAAAAGGGCATGTTTGTGTCACACCTTGGCGGTCCACTACACCCATATTCAAAATAACTTTTTAACAGCATTAAGCTAAGTGCAAACAATTTTTAAAAATCTATGATTGCAGCATTTGTCTTCCTGAATTACAAGAAATAACTTTAACAACTTTTATGAGTGCATTCCAGGTTGTCTCCTGACCACCTAAAGTATTAAAAATAGTGCAGAAGCAGGGAAGTACTATTTATAAACAGTTGGATTTAAGGGGATTTCTTGTCCAAGAAACATTTTTATTTTACACTATGTATATATGTATAATTATATATATATATAACATTTTAATTACATTGAATTTTAAGAGTAAAAAGCAAGAAAACCTCATTTCTCATTTTTTACTGCAGCCCCAAAAGAACGGTTTAAAACCGGAAACAACTTGTTGGGATGCGCGGCGCTGCGCCCTGCTGAGGTCCTCCTCGCGGCCTGCCCTCCACGCAGCGCTGCTGAAGGTCCCTCGCGGCCGGCGCTGCGCTGTGGCTGCTCCCTTGAGACGCGGGCCGGGGCGAGGATGTCCAAGCAGGCGTGAGGTCGCTACACTACAGTTCCACCTGGAGAAGTGGCCTGGTTTGGGGCTGACAGTAAACCCTGCAAACAAAGCAGTTTCCATTAATCCAGCAAAACACAGGGCGGCAGAGACAGCCACAGCCACTCAGCCCTTCCAGCAGCGCCCCGGGGCCGCGCCCGGCCTCGTGTCAGTTTGGGAGCCAGCGTTTCTCACAGGCCCCCTCCATGTCCCTGTATCTAGTCCCTACCTCAGGGGAGGCCACTGAGCTGCTCGGCGGGCATGCTTTGGGCAGGGCTGACCAGGGCGAGAGGGTGGTCTCTCAGGGACTGGGTGCTTTGAGCATCGCTGCGCAAAGGCGAGGGGCACCTCCCGAGGGCAGGGGCTGTTCACTGCCCTCCGCCCCGGCTCCCAGGCCAGCTCGCCCAGTGCGGCCCAGAGCCCGCGCCCGTCCCCCAGAGCCAGTGTTCCCCAGAAACAGAGCCTAGTGGCATTTCTTCAAAGGTGTGTGCTCTCTGAGGGTGGTGATGGTGGCGCCCCTCTGGCGAGGGGCAGGAGGCCCTCTGAGCTCAAGACGAACCCGAGAGGGCTAAGCCTCATGCAACCACCAGCACTCGCATTTCCTCACTCCCTGGGATGCACACGCAGGCTGGCACTCATTCATTAATGAGCACACACACTGCAAGACAGGCTGCAGACTCCCAGGTCTGTGAACACGATTCCCAAGAGCTGGAAAGTCACCTTATTTCTGTAAGCCTGTGCTTTAGTCTAGAAGCTGGTTACTGGGCGACAGTGAGAAAAAGGGAGAACACACTGGCGGGCCTCCGTCAGAGACTCCAGACTACTCCCGAGGGGAGGCCGGCTGGACCTGTGAACCGAGAGCATGGTTTGGAGGGCCCGCTCCCCTGCTGCCTCGGGCCGCTCGTGAGGGTGGCCTGTCCTGCCTGCCTCCTCCCTGAGGATTTTCTCAGGAGGACAGAGCATCTGGCCTCAGAGACCCTGCTGGTGTCCAGCTGTCCAGACAGCCGGGTAGCTGCCGGTCTGTCCCCCAGACACTGCACAGCTGACAAGGGAGGGCTTTACAAACACCCCGAAGCACCAGCTCTCTCCAGCCTGGAATCCACGAGCCATCCTACCAGCCCCCAGTAAGGAAGCCGGTTTCAGGAGCATTGGCAACTCTTGAGTCTAACATGCCGATCTGGTCTCACCAGAGTTGCCGCTTTATTCCTGCTAACGATTTCATATGAGAATTGATGAGAATACCCCAGCTCTTAAAGTAAGTAAGTGAAGTCGCTCAGTCATGTCTGACTCTTTATGACCCCATGGGCTGTAGCCTACCAGGCTCCTCCATCCATGGAATTTTCTAGGCAAGAGTACTGGAGTGGGTTGCCATTTCCTTCCTCAGGGGATCTTCCTGACCCAGGGATCGAACCTGGGTCTTCCGCATTGCAGGCAGACGCTTTACCGTCTAAACCACCAGGGAATCCTGTTGAGATTCCCAGAATCCAATTCAATGAGAACTGATCAGAATACCCCAGCTCTTAGTTTGGGTTTGATTATAATACTGCTGCTGCTGCTGCTAAGTCGCTTCAGTCGTGTCCCGACTCTGTGCAACCCTAGAGACGGCAGCCCACCAGGCTCCCCCGTCCCTGGGATTCTCCAGGCAAGAACACTGGAGTGCTAAACTGATAGAATTAAATCTTGTTTCATAAGAATATATAGAAATAGTAACATTTCAGCTAAAAAACGATTTACAACCACGGAACACATCTTTGTTTGGGGCGCTGCTGAGATTGGAGGCCCCGAGAGCAAGAAGGGAGCGTGAGGGTCTCGGAGGCCCAGGTCAGAGCCAGCCCTCGTCCTGAAGCCTCCCTGGTTCCCAGCAGGGCTCCCCTCCGCCCCACGGCTACCTTGGACTCGCCCCTCAGGCCCTTGAGGGGATGGTCGGCAGACGGGTCGGTGGCACTGGTCCAGGCTTGGTCAGTCAACTCTCCGAGCCGCCCTCCCCGCCCAGAGCGTGACGTGCACACCAGCCCCAGGACGGGTCCTGTTGCAGACAGACCTGCAGCCTCCTGAGCCCCAAAGGAAAGGGGCGCGGGCGGAGCCCCGGTGCCGGGTCAGCCTCATTCGCGGGGCGGGCCTGCACCCACCCCTGAAGGCCGACCCCTGGGGCTCTGGTCTGAGACAGCCTGCCGGGAGCTCCCCTGAACTGCCCCACCGGCCCCGGAGACGGGGTGAGTGTCCGTAAAGTGAGGCCCTTTCAGAGATGGTACAAAAGCAATGAGAGCTAGCAGCCGGCTGCCTTCCCCTGGGGCCGCTTCGAGCTATGGACACGTTTTCCCTAATTCAGCCACAAGAATCCGACCACTCCCACTGCCCATATGGTTGCACGAGAACCAAAGCAAAGCTGGACAGAGCGGCTGCGCATGGGGCTCAGGTCCTGCACTCAGTGGGCCCGATTTAGGACACGGGGGCGGGGCGACGAGGGGCCTCTCCGCCGGCGCCTCCTCCCGGCTGGCACCTGGCACCTGGACCCCCCCTGGCCCAGACCCAGTGCTCACCAAAGCCTGCGACCTTGGCTTCAGGGGGCAACTCCCCTTGGGCAGCCCTGACCTGCCCTCTGACAGGTCACACGGATGGTGACACACTGCCTCCAAAGAGGCCACTCAACCTGGCAAAAGTCACCCAGACAAAATGACCATGCTGTTTACAGACATCTGGGGAAAGGGGAATATTCTGAGGGAATATCCAGTTACGGGCTCCAGTGGGAGCCGTGCTGGGGAAGGGAGGCCCTCCCGCGGCCTGCAGGCTACCGCCCAGTGACCCACTGCGGCTCTGAAACTCCCTCTGGTCTGCGGACCTCCGCATCTTCCAGGAGTCTCCGAGCGCGAGTAGGGTCACGCCGCCTCCACCTGAAGGCTGCAGAGGCTGCCGACACTGGACGGGGTGGGTGGCTGAGCGCCCCTAGGTTTCCTGTCCCTTTTCAGAAACAGGCCTGCTGGTCCAGAATCTGGTCCAGAGTCACCTGTTTCAACAGGCAGCCACACATGGGAGAAAAAAGTGGGACTTATTTTTTCAAGGTAAAAACTAGTGGTTTTTAAAAGATCAAAATGTTGGCCCTGTGTCTTTTTAAACTTCCATGAACCTACTAGAATTCAGGACCTAAAACCTACTCCAGGGCGAGGAGACGGCGTCTGGCTTCTGCAGGAGCGGGTCACACTGAAGGGGGAGAACCTGACGTCTCTCCCACTCCGGCAGCTCCGAGTCAAAGGCGGGCGAGGGCCCCACTCTCAGGAGGCCGCAGCTTCGAGCAGGTTCTGGAGTCCAGGGGGGCCGGCCACCCACCCCGAGGAGAGGCGGCCAGGAGGGAGCGGCCTGAGGCTTCGCCCGCCCCGCGTTCCAGGCCCGGACCCACCCTCAGGAGGCCGCAGCGTCGGCGGATTCTGGAGTCCAGGGGGGCCGGCCGCCCACCCTGAGGAGAGGCAGCCAGGAGGGAGCGGCCTGAGGCTTCACCCGCCCCGCGTTCCAGGCCCGGACGTCTCAAGAGACAGCACGGATCACCAGCTGAGTGAGGATTCCCGGGGCCCGATGAGGGTGAGTCCCAGGAGGGACGTGCAGGTCCAGGCCCGGAATTCTTGCTGAGAAGCTTCCAGAGATGGAGGTACCAGTGTGCAGGGTGAGGGGCCGGCCCCTCCTCCCCGCCCGCTCGCAGGGCTCCCTCTGCACCAGGGGGCCTTGGGGGCCCCAACGGCGCGGACAGAGCCCCTGCAAACAGCTGAGAGGAGGAAGCCGACAAGCCCACGGGGCAGAGCCGCTGCACAGGCACGCCTGCCACCACCCGGCGCTCCGCCGCGGGCGGCCCCCCAGCGTCCGCACAGGTCGGCCACCAGCTCGCGGCAAGCTCAGGCCGCGTCCTTCCCCACGGGGGACTCGGCCGAGAGGAAGGTCACAGAAAACACTGAATACCTCTGATGGTCAGAACAAACATTTCATTTAGTAAGCTTCGAATCAGGAAAAACTCCGAATCCAGTAATAAGAGGTAGAAATTCCTGGGGCTGTTTGTTCTCTAAACATAACAGAGTGCTTAATGTTACAGCATTTAAAAGCTTTCCATTTTTTGGTTCACTGGGATTTTGTTTTTTAAAAGCTTAGATGTGAAAACGATTATTAAAAATTATCTATATTTACAATTCATTTACATGTTTATTTAATGTCATTATACAGAGGACAACCCCAAAGTTCTTCAGAATATCAAGAACAGCATCTCTAGCTGTGAGAGTGACATGGGACAGCTGAAAACCAGGGCAATGAAACAAAAGCATGATTTTCTTAAAATTACAAAGTAACAATGCTGATATTAAAGCTTCATTAATTATTGCAACAGTTAATTTACCAACATTTCCTGTGAGGAAGGCTTTTTATGAAATTTATTCAAGTTTTCAAGAAATTAGATGAAAATGTAAAAAAAAAAGGAAATACATATTTTTGTTGTTGTTGTTAAAGGTAAAATATTCATACAGTGTTATACAGTGTCACCTAACACAGTAACCTTTAATAAGCTTAGGCATACAGAAACCAAAGATGCAGAAAAGCTTTCTTTTACATATTTAAATTGACAGACAGTGACATTAACTGTGACACAACGGCCATGTAACAGATGCAGCTGAATAAAAACTCAGTACCAGCCGGGCCGCTCCCCTCTCTGGAGGGATCCTGTGAACTTGGCTCTGAGCTTCAGTGGGAACAGCTGGTACCAGTGCTTCTGGAGGTGAGCCCCGGACCCCCCGCCCCCTTCACTGTCCTTCTCACTGGCCAGCACTGGGGGTGTGGGGCTGAGTCCCCTGACGACCCAAACAGGGGACAGTCCCAAGAGCTGAGCGTGACAGGTGCGCGCGCTGGGTGAGGAGAGGGCCTGGGCGACAGCACCCTGCTTGTGGGCCCCGAGGTAGACCTCTCCGGTCACGCGTGAGCCCTACACGCGAATGTGGCAGAAGGAAAGCCCCGGAGTGGACACCCCGGCACAGCGGGACCACCTGCGCAGGCCAACAGCCTCCCCTCAAGCCCCAGGCACAGGGCCCAGCGGCCGGGCCCCCCAAGATCTATCCAGGGGCCCCCATGATCTATCCAGGGCCCAGCGGCCGGGCCCCCCAAGATCTATCCAGGGGCCCCCATGATCTATCCAGGGCCCAGCGGCCGGGCCCCCCAAGATCTATCCAGGGGCCCCCTGGGCTGGGTCCTCCACACAGGATGGGACCCCACGTGCATCCTTTCCTGGGAAATCCAATCGACCCCCCCGCCAGTTTCTCCTCGGACACTTGGATCCACCCACGTAGCCTTTGGGTGTTCACAGGACTCCTTCCCTGGAGCCCCCACCAGCCCCTTGGCATCCCCTTGCCCTTTGAGCTTCGGCACCAAGAAACCAAAGGCCTCCCTCTGACAGGGGGTGACGAGAACCTTGCCCACTGGCGCAGACATCGATAAAACAGCTTCACCGACTCCAGTGCAAACCCGACACGCGACAGCTCCCTCCCTCGGGAGCTGGAGGGGCGGGGAGAGATGGCCGCGGGCCCAGAGGGGCCAGAGCGCCGAGGACGCGTGCACGCCCGAAAACTGAGGCGGCTTCGCGGCACCCTATTCCTCCCTGCTTCTGGGTGCCTGGGACAGCGCAACTGTGGTGACTTGTTCCCGTACTTCCACTCCTCAGTGTTCTTACGTTCAGGTTTATCCCCCGTCCCAAGTCAAGGGCTCACAGGAGAACCCTTCCAAAGTGCCAGAAGGTCTGGCACAGAGATGAAATTTAAGATCCTTCACCACGATGCGAGTCAATTTAGGACCCGAAGCTCCTGATTATTTTTAGAGTCTGCCTGCTCCCTCTTACACATTTGTTTCCAAGGCTTTCTTCTCCAGTCCTCCAGGGGAGGAGAAACGCAGAGAAGGGCCAGGGCGGGGGCGGCCCAGGGGTTCAGAAGCCAGAATCACCCAAGCGACCCTAGCTCCTGGGTTTCCTAGAAGGTTGAAAAGAGGGAGCCCGAGCAGGGCAGGCAGAGAAGAGCCCCCGACACTAGGGGGTCTTGGCTTATGGGCCTCCCTGAGCACTTCATTTCTGTGCTCTTTCATTAACGCATCTCAATGCGTGATGGAAAATCGTGCCACCTGAGCCGTCTCAGACTCGTCTAAAGCTGTTTTATTCCAGAGGTGAGGTTAGAAAAGATATTTTTGCTCAGGATAATGTTTAAGCTGAAAAATGGAACAGTTTCAGTGAGGAAGCTCAAAGTTTGGAGAGAAAAGTTGCAAAGGCCACTCCCTAGAACCCCCTCAGCAGGCCACTACTCCTTACACACCTGCAACTGGAACCCCCTCAAAGTCGAAGCAAACCCTCCTGACCCCAGGCCACTGAAGCTGGGACCCTGAAAATAAACCCAGGGGCGGTGGGGAGGCGCTGCGTGCCCCCCGGCCTCTCCTGAACCGCCAGCAACTTTTGTCCTGGTCTTGGAGAGCCCCCAGCACTGTCCTCCTGACAGCAGCAGGGCTCTGCCGGCTGTCCAGGCGCAGGGCAGGCCTCAGGGAGCCCTGCTCCGTCCAGAGCCAGCCTGGGCCTTCCAGCCCCTCCCCAGCTCCTGACACCCAGCCGGGGCCCCGGACGGGGTACGGACAAGACATCAAGGGCACACTCACCCACAGACACTGCAAGAGCGCATCTGTGAGCAAGTTCCAAACCCCAAACGGTGCAGGGACGTTTTTTAAGTTTGGGGTGGAGGAGATGGGCACAGGCTTCCGGCAGCACGTTTCACAGCTTGTTTTTTAAGGAACCGACAACATCCTCCTCTTGCCCCTGCTACCCCGCTCCCATCCACAGGCCAGCTCTGGGTGAGTGCCAGGCAGACACGGAAGGGTGGGAAGAGCCAGAAAGCGCCCCAGAGCAACACAGGCCCACCCGCAAAGCGCTCAGAACCGACAGTCCCGCGGGGCGCACCCCCCCCCCGACCCTCTCAAGGTCACTTACCTGCATCTGCCACTCTTCACTTGGGCCCAGCATCGAGTCCTGAATTTTCAAACTGCATACTCAATGCCTCAGAAGCACCTGACTCTGAATTTCTAATGCAGTGCAGGTACAGAAGCCTCTGGCACTGAACTCTAATACTGTATCAGGTACACAGAACTGCACACGGGGTGTGGGCTCCTCTCTCCATCTGACAGCCTCAAAGCTGAAATGCTCCGCAAGGACGGCTGCCTTTGCTGCTTGACTTCAGGTAACACTCGGGAACAAAGGGCCATCTCTTAAAGGCAGACAGGACGTTAGCATTCCCATGGACCGTGGTTCTCATGCGGAAGAACGCCGCCTCCGCTGTTGAGGGTCACAGACACTGCCACGTGAGGGAGCGTGCGGGGCTCCGGCCCTGACCGAGGGCAGCGGGGGCCGGCGGGGACCCGGGGGGGCCCACAGCTGCTGCTGCGCCAGAGTCTCGAGCCGCAGAGAAACCAGGCCTGCACTTTGCTGCATCGCATTCACTACTCAAACCAGTGTAAACGATCAGGGTCTCTGTATTTAATCACAAAGGTGTACACAACAGAAATACGACCCACGTGACCAAAATAAGTTACTAAGACCGTCATCATCTCGACACGGAACATAAGCTCCAAGAGCCACCTCGTCCACAGTGAACCAAAAAGCGACTGCGCCCACAGCTCATCCTCGCGCTAAGGAATCAAGTCAAACAGAGCGGCTTCCCCTGGAAGTGGGCGCAGCCAAGTCAGGGGGATGCTGGGGAAGCCACTGACACAGACCTGGGGCGCCTTCCAAGAACGATCCAGAAGACAGACAGCTACACCTGCCCTTTGCCTCTTGTGGGAACCTGAAACCCAAACAGGGGAGAGGCGGGAAGCTCTCTGAACCCTGGGGCCTGTACAAAACAGAGCTGAGGAGGCTCGTGAGGGCCTGCGGTCACATGCCTCGCTGAACAGAAAGCAAACCAAAAACCCAACCAAAACCCCACAAAAAAAACAAAAGAAAGAAAAGAAAAGCTCCTTTCCCTTGCTGGAAAAAACATAAGCAAGTCACATCCACCACGCGAGACCCTGGCTGTGTGGCAAGAGGCACTTCTGGCGCCCTTGGCCTGCGGTCCATGGCAACCCGTCCAGGCTCTGAGAAATGTGGGTACTTCATTCAATGCACAGAATCTCAATCAAAGTGCTACAAACTGCTTCTTTGAAAAAAGATGTTTATTAAACAATTTTAATTGTCATAAAATGACTAAAATGGGTTTTAAAAATTAAGGCTCTTCTCTTTCTGTGGATTGCCAGAACAATGTAAAAATAATATCAATCAACCCTGCTGAACACTTTGTTCCTAAAGTTAAATTTCATAGATTCCTAAACAGTTTATGATTAAGATAAAAAATTGGACTATAAATGACAATTAATGGCCGTCTGTATTGAACATACACTCTGATCAGGTGTACAATATTCTAATTGAGTAGTTAAGCAAAAATGTTCCAGTTAAAGCAGAAACTTTAATTTTAGCATTTTAAAGTCATTGGTTCCCCACACTGGCATGATTTTCCTAAAATCGAGATAGTCTAATACAGGAAGGCTAACGTGGGGCTCTACACTCGCAGGAGGGTGACTGGCTTGGCTGGCAATTAGTTTGATTATGTTTTTTAAACGTTCTAAGGTGAATTATCAAATGATTCGGAATTATATGGCATGCAGTATCCAAAATTATGGCTCTGATGCATTTAGATTTACATTAAGAATAAGAAGTGTCATTCACATTCGTTGTACACCCCACCCCTCCCGCAAGAAAAAATCACTACCTATTCAAGTTCTAAATCTGGTGCAGCATTAAGGATTAAAACTTACCACTTTACCAGGCCTTCCCCATGTGCAAATAAATCCCTCCTGACAAGCAGTGACTACACAGTCTTCAAGAAAGATTAGCACGGTCAGTCTCTCGTGTGCTATCTTTTTACAGATGAGCGGCTCTAACAAGGGAACGTCTTCCATGCGAGGACACAGGGGCGTCCCCAGAGTTTTGGCCGGGTCCGTTTTGGTTTTAGTGACTAGGTTCAGTTTGTCGCTGCTCTTGCTAGAGATGTGTCCCATGCTATGGTTCCGCTTGTGGTCTTTCTCGTGGTGCCTGTCCTTCCGGTCGTGCAGCGAGAGCGTGGCGAACTTGCTGACCCCGGCAGCGATGGCGCCATCCGCCACGCTGCCCTTGCTGCTGGCGCTGGAGACGGCGGCGTGCGGGAGGCTGTTGGACCGTGGCAGCGGGGGAGGCGCAGCGCTGCCGGGCGTGGGCACGCTGTTCCCGGCGCTGCCCGCGGGGGGGCTGGTGGCGTTCATGACGTTCGTGTGTGTCCGCGCACGCGAGAGGGGCTGGTGGGGGAAGAGGATGTCTTCCGTGAGGTCCCACAGGCACAGCTGCGTGTCCTGGCCCACGGAGCCGAACCGATACGTGACGCTGACGGGCCGGCTCTCGGTCGAGTTCCGCTTGGACAGCCGGGATTGGGTGCTGTTCGCTCGGTCTCTCCCGAAGTGAAGAAGGTCCTGGAAGTCCTCATCACTGCCGCTGAACTCCATAGGGTCGCTCTCTTCCACGCTGGTGGTGTAGGGGTCAAAGGCCACCACGCTGACCCAGGACTTGTGCCCGTGGCCCCGTGCGATCACGCGGCAGTCCCCAAAGGACCAGACGGTCACCAGGTCGTCCTCGCCGCCCGCCACGATGTACTTGCTGTCGGGGCTCCAGCACACACACAGCAAGCCTCCAAAGTAGCTTTTCATGGTGCCGTGCAGCTCCACCGAGTCAAAGTTGAACACCCGCAGGAAGCCGTCCTGGCTCACACACGCCAAGAACTTGCCATCTGGGGAGAAAGCAAACTCGTTGAGGGCCCCCTCGCCCACCGTCCATTTGAGGAGAGGGTTCCTCGTGGATTTGCTCTTGCAAGTGTGCACGGCAAAGCTCTCCCCCTGCTTCAGGAGCTGGTAGTGGGGGGCTGTGGTGCCACAAGTGTGCTCCACATTATACAAGTACATGTTCCCACTCGAGTGGGCTACTAGGAAAAGGCTTTCCGAACCAGGAACCCATCTGACACAGGTTACTCGTGACTTGTCTATTAGTCTCTGTGAAGACAAAGGAGAACACGTTATCACAATGGAGAAGTTTGCAAGGGCTACTTTTCCAGAAGAAACCTTGTCTGCTTCTCGGTGAGAAGGACACGGCCGTCCAGGCGTTCCCCGCCCCAGCCTGTGGGCAGGGCAGCGAAGGGCACCCGGCCCCCGTGGAACCGCTTCTAGGACTGCACTGAGGGGGTCAGTCATTCAGCAAACCCTCCCGGGCGCCCAGTCTGTGCCCGCACGATGCTGTGCCAGGCTCAGGACGCATGGGGCGGGGGCGGGTAGCAGCCCTTGATGCTCACACGTCTGACTCCGGGAGCCCGGGGTCTGGGACTCCAGCACCTGCACAGCGTCCACGCTACGCAGCCCCCGGGCAAGCCTCGCGGGCCCCACAGCCGAGCGCTGGGCCATCCCAGGTGCTCCGCTTGGCTGCTTCGCGCCCTCACGGCCCCTGTGGCCCGTCCCCACTGCACCTGCCCCTTCAGACTACCAGGGGTCAGGGGATGGTCCACGTGCAGCCAGCAACACCCAGGACAGGAATGCTCACCTCCCGGGCTCTGACCTCAGCCCTGATTCACTGCCTGCCTCGCTCACCATCCTTGTCTTGCGTGGATTCTTACAGGCCACCCCCCCGCCTTCTTTGGAACAAGGTGGTGTTTAAGAACACTAACAGATGATTAACGCCTCATCACTGCCACTGTACCCCATGCTTACTTTTGACCCACCAACCAATTTTAACGGGCACAGATTGGGAGTTTTGCCTTTAAAACCAAAAGCATAAAAGGCGAAAGCAGAAACTCCCCAAAGGATGACCCCCACGTACGTGCCCCTGCTTGCAGACCTTGCATGGGGCTCACTGGCCCCCAAATCACGGCACCAGAAACCACTGGGAGTTCCCAGGACCCCCAAGCTCCCAGCAAGTCCTGCTGCCACCCCCGTAACTGGTGCCTTGGGAGCCCTCGGGCTTGGGAGGCGATACACGCTTCCACTTCCCCCGTGTGGTTGGGATTCCATGACTTGAGCCTCAGGGGGCCACGGGCCACAGGGACGGGAAGCCCACCAAGACACAGGGCCTCGTGCCTAGTCGGCTCTGCGCCGTGCGTCTGCTGCATCTCTACAGAAAGTCACAGAAAATGAGGCCCCAGAAGGGAGGTGGTCAACCTGTCCCCAGCTAGGGAGGAGCGGGGAGGCCCGAGCCCACGAGGCGCAGGGCCAGGGGCTGGGGCCAGTGGGCCGAGTGAGGGCTCCGAGCAGCAGGCCGCCTCACTGCCGCTGCAGTTTCACAGCCGCTCAGCAGCCCTCGCTGTACCCAGCGGGCCAGGCTGCCTCTCCGAATGTGACCCGCCTGGGGGCTGAGGGTCCTGGGGCCGTGCGGCTCACCTCCCGGCCAGGGCCTCTTGAGGCAGCTGCAGAAGCGACCTTTCCCCCGCCTAGCTGTGTGTGGCCTCAACTCCTGCACCTCATATCTCACCGCAACCAAACCTCATCTCAATCTTTCCAACATCTCTCCATTTAAGGATGAACACAAAAATATCTAGCACTATGGTTAGGAGAAAATTTTATTTCTGGCTTAAAAAGACACAGCAAAAATGACTCCATTAGAACTCAAAATTGTAATGCTATCAAATAAAAATGGCATTTCTCTGCAACTGTGAGGTATGGAGATAATCACGGCACCATTATTAAAATACATGTTACTGGGTTACCAAAACACATTTCAAGAGTATTCCATGCTTAACAAGTGCACTGAGCCTGGTGTAAGCACACACGCAAATACAATTTAGGGACTGAAACCGGAGCCCACCTCCACACCCTGCTGGGGCACCAGACACGCCACACCTCACCACCTGCACACCACCCAGATCAACGGCCCACAGCTCCAACTCCAACGTGGAAAGGGCTTCTCCAGTGCTCTGCACCGTCAGTCTGCCATCAGCCTGCGCCAAGCACAGAGAAAAGTTCCTCTTCGTCTCGGGGCGTGTGGGTCTGGGCGCGTAGTGGGCACGTGGGGACGGCAGTGCTGACCTCTGACCTGAGGATCTGCTCTGTAGCCAGGCCCTGAGCACGAGGCTTTGCATACACAGACCCCGCGACATAAGCTTTTGTTTTTTGAATAGGTGCTGCTGCTGCTGCTGCTAAGTCGCGTCAGTCGTGTCCGACTCTGTGCGACCCCATAGACAGAAGCCCACCAGGCTCCTCCGTCCCTGGGACTCTCCAGGCAAGAACACTGGAGTGGGCTGCCATTTCCTTTGAATAGGTGACACAGTCATAATTCACATATAAAAGCGTCCAGCCGAAAGCCTCACTCACACCCCTCTCCCCGCCCCAGAATCACTGCCGCTGGCTTCCTGTCTGTCTCCCAGGGTCTTCCTGTGGGGACAAGGCCAGTACAGGCACACGTGGGCCCAGCTTCCTCTTTTGCACCGTCCGCACCTCTGCTTTCTCACCCAGTCACGCGTCACACGCATCGGTCAGTACTTGTCCAAACTGCCTCTTCGCGCCTTCCTACAGTGCAGAGGGCTCAACAACATGGACGTGCTGAGCTGCATCTGAAAAGCCCCTGCCGACGGACACCGACATGGCAAAGACTAACCGGAGCGTGCTGCAGCTTTCACCGGCAGACACAGCTGCAGGGCGCAGACCTAGTGGGACAGCTGGTCAGAAGGCACACACACCGATAACTGTTCACAGGGGCTGCCGTTACCACCCACAGAGGACGCAACGATGTCTGCTCCCACCGGCAGGGTGCGGGTGTCCCGCTCCCACAAGTGCCCTGCCGCCCGCCCCCGGGGGACAGGCTCTGCAGGGCTCCCTGCGGCCCTCTCGCTCACCACCCACGCCCGTCCGTTCACTCCTGCAGTGAGCGCAGACGACAAGCCGTCCCTTCCCGCGGGGAACCTGCGTTCACGAGGGAGGAAAAGGAGGGGAATGGACAGGGTCTGCTGTGCGCGAACAGTGAGCAGGCACAGGGACGGGGGGAGGGACTCAGCCTCACAGGAGCGCCTGGGAGGCCTCTGCCCAGGCGTGCGGGCTCGCCGAGCCGAGAAGGAAAGGGAGCAGATAGCGGCTGGAAGCAGCGGCAGGGCGCCCACACAGGAGGGCAGCGAGGGCGAGGACGGGGAGCGAACAACCCATTGTTGTCCTGGCGACACGCCAGGTGACTCCCGGCACAGGCCTCTCAGCCCCAGGTGAGGTGCAGGACACGCGACCCGGGCTGGCTAGGAGTCACTGAACCAAGTTGCTCTGGGCTATTATTTCATACTGTTCTTGGTTTGGGTTTGACAAAAAGAGAACAGAAATCAAGAAACAAATATCTAGAATATCCTGTTCAATAACTATAACAAATGCAGCCCAGTCTCGGGACCATAAGGGTATACTTTTGTTCTAGAAGATGTCTAGTAAACAGAGTAGGGCATCTTAGTTCTTGAAGTTAAGGAACGGGATTTCCCTTCTGTGCTTCAATTCTCCAGTTTCAGTGAGGCCTTGAGCTGGACGAGCACATATTTATGTTGGAAAAACACTCTTGGCAAAACCCGAGGTCCCCTGTGAGGAGCTCCTAGGCAGAGGAGGGGCGAGGCAGCCAGGGAAAGGCAGGCGCCCAGGCTGGGGGCTGGCAGCTCGGGGACGTGCTTGGCACCCCCTCCATTGGCGCACCTGAGCAAGGGCCGGAAATCAGATGTGGAATCGTGAGCGAGGGCTCAAGGACACGGAGTCCCAGGCTAAGGGCTCTGGGCTGCGATCTTGAAGCCCAGTGCTAACCGACCCCACAGCCCCAAGCCCTTGAGAGAGCTGGCCCAGGGTGAGGCATGCTGCAGGGGACAGCTCACCCTGACTCTGAAGACCTGGAGAACCACGGAGACCACCTCATTTACGATTTTATATTGATTACGTGCTAAAATAATTCTTGGGTATATTAGATAAAATATCAACTTCACCTATTTTTTAAATGGTTTACTGTGGCTAACAGAAAATTTTACATTGAATTTGTGGTTCACACCCAAGATTCCTGGAAAGGAAGTCACAGAGCCAAGCGCAGTCTCCCGTCGGGAGGCACAGAACAGCGCGGGGGAGAGAGACTGCTCCGGAGCCTGTGACAGCCGTCCCCCGACGAGAAGCTCTTAGACTCGACCAGAGGTGGGGGCAGGATGGATGGTTTCCCGGGGGTGAGGCTGGGTGGATGGGGGAGGCATGTGAGCAGACTCCGAGGAGCTGAGGGGCAGCGCCTGGGAAGGGTGTGGCAGAAAGGAGCGGACGGCGGCCGTGCTGGGGAGACGTCCACGTGTGCCCACTGGGTAAGGCGCTGAGGAAAACAGCCGGGGAGGACGGGGAAATCGGCTGTGGACAGCAACTGCCGGACACGTGATACTCAGGCGGCCAAGGCAGAAGGTGCCCAAGAGGAGTGGGGTGTAAACTCTGGGGACAAGCTCCTTACGGCGAGTGGGACCAAGCCCAGGCAAGCAGAGAAAACAAGCCGGAAATCCCATGAGGAGAGGAAGGAACTGCCGCTAAGAGAGCGTGCACCAGGCCAAGGGCCCTGCTCCCTGCCCCTCACGTTCCCCCCTTGGCACAGGGTCTGTGGGGGTGCCAAGAGAAGCAAGCCCCCAGGGCTGCAGAAGAGAGGCTGAGGAGGGCTGCCCCAGCGGGAAGGACATGGCAGGTCTCAGGGTGAGACAGGCTCTCAGGTCACCTAGCGTCAACCCCGGGCTCTCCATTAAACAGAAAACACCAGAATGCTCTGAGGCTTACTGCCAGGATCACCCCCATAAAATCCCATAATGTCCATAATCTGGGCATTAGTATGCCAGGTCTGCACGCCAAGACACCTGCCCAGGAAGTGGGCTCCCTCACCCACTCTCCCCCTGGTAATCACCCATTCTGGATGCAAAAGAAACCATCTCATTTCTAAAATTAATCCAGTGAAGAAACGCAACAAGCATCAAAACTACCATCATCAATGGCATTCACAAACAAGATCTTCTAACTATATGAAACTAGTACACGGGAAACAGTAAAAACAAACTTGTGACCATACTAAAGCCACCACTGCTAAAATGAAGCTTTCTCAAGCACACACTTTACTTTTCACTGCTATCAACATGATAAGCAGGAAAAAAATTACTGGGGAGGGATGGGTATGCATTTTACAATGCAGATGTTAATTTATAACAAAAACACTAAAACAATTCAAAAGCCACAGCAGCTACTGGAAAAGCCACAATGTAGCCACAAGCAAAACCAGTGACCAAGAGCTTTGACTCTATAAAGGCACTTACAGACTGCTCCCTCAGGAAGTGCTATCAGGAGAGGGGGTTTCAAAGCCTGGGAAAGAGGACCAAAAGTCACTTTTATCAATGTTAAACCTTTAAGGAGATCATTACATGCCCATTTCCTTCCTTTGACTAAAAAAAGCAACAGAAACAAAACTAAGCAAGTGCCCAGAGCCACTCTTTCGCCAGGTAACTAGGCAGAATGTTGGAAACTGGGCCCCTCTCCTCCCTGCCCTGGGGCCTGGGCTGAGGAGAAGGCCCAGCCGCGGGCAGCGGCCAGCTGGGTGCCCACCAAGGAGACCGTAGCCTGTGCCCTGCTGCCCTGGCCACAACCTGCCAGAGAGGAGACAGGCGACGGGGCGCTGCTCATCACATGCTAGGGATGCTGGCAGCCGAGATGGCCAGGGATGCCGGCAGCTGAGACAACCAGGCCTTTCGAGATTTTCCATCTAACCCAGCAGCCAGACACACTTGAAAACACTCTCAAGTTACTGTTCTGTGGACACAGTCCCAGTATAACCAGGAACAGGCCTGAGCTCATCACCACACAGGAGCTGCCACTTCACGGCTCCCCTTCCCCAGTGCACTGCGACCATTAGTGATGAGCAAGCGGGCCCACACCCCTCTGGGGTGCTGCACACCAGGCTGAACGCTGACTGGGGCGACCCCTCCCACCAGTAGCTCTTACTATGGAGGAGGTGCCATGGCCTGGGAGCTCATCGGAAGTGCCAAGACACTCAACAGAGCCCACTAGATACTCCAAGTCCCGTCAGAGACGGGGTGACACTACGAGAGGCCCGAAGTCCACCCTGAAGGCTGCAGAGAGCAGTCTCGGGCTAGCACTCCTGACGGGAGGCCAGAGGGCAGCGTCCCGCCTTCCTCCCGAGCTGGGCTCCACTGGCACAGCAGCCAGGACGGCCCGGAGGGCAGGGCTCACCTCCTATGCCCGGAGAGAACTGGGTGGACTGAGGGCCAGGCTGGGAGGGGAGGGCTGCCAGCATCTCTAAGGGAAGGTATGAGTCTGACAAGTTCACCTCTTAGAAAACATAAAAAACTACAAACGTGATAAAGCGACCAGTGAGCACTGGGACCCACAGGTCGTGGTTCCCGTCTTTTCTGTACTTCTCTCTGTCCCAATGTTTTGTATAAACAAGTATTTAAAACTTTTTATTCAATGGGCGGAAAAATCACCTTTTAAGATACACTCTAAAAAAAAAGATACATTCTATTCCCAGACAGAAATTTTTATCCATCTTTGGTCTAACGTGGATTTCTAGAACTTCACTTCCACTCACCCACCCACCTATCCTATCCGTCCACCCAAACATCTGCTCTACTCTCGTGTAGCAGACACCCTCAGAAAGGAGGCCAAGGTTAGAGTCATCAGTACCGCAGCGAGTGCACACGTGTGTGCCTGTGTGTCAGGGCAAGCTGAGCAGCCCTCAGACGAGTAAGACAGACAGACAGACACCGCAGTGCGAATAAACAGGCCCCATCACCTGTCTGACGAGTGTTCATTCTCTGTGTGGTCCTGCTCTTACCCTCTTGTTCTGGAAAATTATCTGTGCTTCTCCTTCAAAACTGCTGCCACCTTACCTCCCAAACAGCTTTTCCTGCAGGCCCCGGTGAAAGGAGCCTCCGGTCTCCCCGGTGCGCAACCTTCCCGAGCTCTCCCCAGGGCTGGCGCTCCAGGCCCTCTGCTGGCCTCCCACCCTGCCCGCCCCTCCAGCTGGGGAGCGCGCCCATCCACCTTCCGGCCGAGGAGAGACGATGGAACAAACCCACACCCTGCCGGCAGGAAGGGGCAGGGCTGCTGTCTGTGCTCTGGGCACTCAGGTTCAAGAGGCTATGTTCTTAGCCACTCACTCTGCATCTATAAATTTCATGGTAATAAACTGTTGTAAATGCCCCTTTGCAGGCAATGAACAGATGGCCGGAGCCTTGGAGTATAAACAGGGCTCAGTCCTAGACACATCCAGGTTGCAGCAGACCTCTCTTTGCTCCTACTGTGCTTTCTCCACAGACCTGCCATCCAATCTCAGGGACGTGATTACTATCTATACGCTGGCCACTCCCAGAATTTACCTCTAGTCTGAAGCTCCAGACCCACATACCTGACTACCCCGGCCTCTCAAGCTTGACAAGGAGGAAAAGGAACTCTGACCTTTCGCTCTGCTCCAGCACCTGCTCCTTCCCCTCTCACCCTGAGCGCCAAGTGAGCCAGAAACCCAGCATCTGCTCATCTCTCTCTCCAACTCCGTCTCCAAGATGGAGCCAGAGTAATTTTAAAAACACCAAGCAGACCACCTCTTGCTCCCCTGTGCGAGATCCCCTGCACAGAGGCCAGGCAGTGACCCCGGCCAGGCCCTCACTCCACACCCCTCCCAGGGCTCCTGGTCCCAGGCTCATTCCCCAGGGGCCTGCCCTGCTCTCCCTCCTGCAGAAACACTCCAGCTCCAGCCCCATACCTGGGGGGCCTTCTCAGGCGAGGCGAGGCTCAAAGCATGCTACCTCCTCCGAGACATGCCCCACATCCCTGTCCATCAGGCGCCGTGTCTGTCTCTCTCCCTCAGGCCCACTGTTTCCTCTGACATCACAAGTCACCACCACGTGCCATGTGCGTGCGTGTATGTGCGTGCGTGTGGCGCTGTTCACACTTCTACCCCCTCTCTGGAGGGGAGACACAGGGGCAGGTGTTCTCTGCACGCGGTCGGCCACCACGGTCTGCAGAATGAATGAGGAAATGGTCCCAACCCCAGGTCAAGCCCGCAGCTCTCTCCTGGCCAGTCACTAGAGCCTCCTCACTCGTCTTGCTATCTTCATTCCAACCCGCCTTCCCCGAGTGCTGACAAAGAGTTCTAAAAAAACACACTTGATCCTATCATCCCTTCATTAAGTAAAACCCCAGAGGTTGCCCCGCAGCCTCCAGTGTCAGATCCAAAGTTTTCAGCATGTCACGAAAGGCTTTTGCAATCTGGTTCCAGTTCACCTGTCCAGCTTCACCTCCAGCCACCCCAAGGCCCACGCACTGAGGTCTGGACTCCTCTGTTGGCCTCATGTTCCTCCACATGTTAAGGTGTTTTCTCCAGCTTCGAAGCCCTTCTCATCCTCGTCCAACTCCTCTGCATCTTTCAAACCCAGGTCAAATGTCACTTCCTGGAAGCTTTCTCAAACTTCCCTCGCTGAATTTTTGTTTTTATTTTAGGATATCTGGTACATCCTGAAGAGTGCAGTTAACACCCACCCCTCTTGCTACTTTGTTCACAACAGACGCTGCACATCCTCCCTGTCCATCCAACAGAAGAGCGAGCTCCGGAGGTGACAAGGCCCATTTGGCAACCATCTATGATGGGGCTTACTATCTATGGCCAGTAAGGATGTGTGGAATTAACTTCTGGATCCAACCATATCACCAAATTGCTGCCGGGTCTGGACGACTCACTTACCCTCTCTCTAATTCCTTGTCTGCACAGTGGAGACAACAGCCCGCCCTCCCGTGCAGAGAAAGCAGGTAAAATACTCGGAAACCTCCAAGTCTCACATGAATGCAAAGCACGGCCCAACGACTGCTTCGACCACCATCCCTGGCACCCACTGAGAAACAAACCTCCGATGACCCTGTCTCTAAGACATCCTGACCAAAATCTGATGAGAATGCTATCCATACGGCCAAGGAACACCCTCACTGTGAAGGGCAATCAATTTCAGCCTCGAGCTGTAAATGCCAAGTTGGCATTAAACCACACACAATCCTCTCCCTGTGAACAGCCACTTTCCAAAGAAAATGTATAAAGAGTAGGAGGTAACTCCGCTTCACTCCCTGAGGGTGGGGAGCTGCAGCCCGAGGCTCCCGGCTGTCCTGAGTGAGGAATGGGGCGAGCTGAGGCAACTGAGTGCTCTCAGGGCCCTGGGGCCTCTGCTGCACGCCACCCCCCTCCAGCGATGGCACACAAATCCTTCTTGTTCTCCAAGAGGCATGCTGTGCCATCCACAGCCGGGCGGCCTCCCGACCTTGTTTACCACCCACCCTTTACATGGCTCCAGTCCCTCCCCACCGAAAGCACGTCCCCACCTAAACACAAACAGACCCCGCAGGACGCCAAGTTCGCCATTTCTACTGAGAGTGCAGGCAAGGGTAGGGTTGTGTCCCCACTCTCCCCACCACCAACCTCCCCCCAAAGCATCCCGCCACTTAGAAATCACTCCCTCAGATGCTGTTAATAAAATGTTTAGGTAAACAGAATAATTTTCTGCTTAAGATTTTTTTTTTTAAAACAGAAAATGGGATTAAATACTTTTCCTCTCTAGTTTGTCAATTCAGATGGCAAGTTTTGTTCCAGTCAACCCAGATGAAACTAGAAGAGGAGATGGCATGGTTCAGAAGAGTTCACCAAATCCACTGGCAAAGGCCAACAGGAGCGCTGTGGATGGATACTGGATATACATGGACAGCACATACCATAGGGACTGCAAAAGAACCAGAATTTTACCTGCAATTTGTCAAGTGGAGTATTCTTTCCCAAACAAAATTATTTTCTTAAAAACCAGAATCTATAACTTACTTCTGTTTCAAGTTAATAACTTTTAGACCATGCAACAATGCGAAACCTCCTGCCCTCCCCGACAGGGGCTCAGGTGACCTGACCTTGTCACCCCAGGGCTGAGGTTACAAGGAGACTGCAGCCAGGGCCTCTAACACAGCAAGCCGGCCTCGTCCGCTCCATTTACTAGGAAAGTCACGCTGAAACAGCGGAGGAAGTGCATCAAATATGTAATGGCAAGGCTTGGGACTAAAAAGCCACTCCAAAAGCTTTTAAAGATATAATCTATCCAGCAAATTCCATCTGCCCAGGTTTAAAGGTTCTGACATGTTTCTGAAGAGACAGCTCAGATCTCTCGGGCTCCTTCAAGAATGAGACTGGAGACACCAGGAATCCCAGGACAGAGCACAACACAGGCAGGAGCTTGTGCCGTGCCAGCCAGTTTCAAGGGCCAGGACTTCTAACCACATCAGCAATGATTTTAGAGCAAACGCTTTCAAGAGCAAGAAAGCAAATTCTCAGATGTATGCCTGTCAAACACACATCAACACTTTATCTACCGTCTGCGAAAACTAAGGAAATATTAGCAAGTTCTTTGATCTGCACAAAATTTTCTGGCGATGTGAATACAGTTTAGAATTCCTTATCTTCTTATTTAAATTATAAAGATCAAGCTATTAGTCTCATCCTTATCTCCATTATAAAAACAATTTTTCTTAACACACCTGCTACAGACACACAAAAAACACCTGCTATAGACACAAAAATGCACAAAAAACAGTTAGCCCGATAAAGAACAGAAGAGTCACCAAGTTAGCGCACCACATTGAAACTTGGGTAATACTAGGTAGCACAGCTGAGGATGGAAAATGGGCTTCACTCAGAGAGTAAAACTGTAAGGCCCATACCCTCGGTAAGAACGTATACATTCTTATAGGGGTTCTTAACAGCTAAGACAGGGTGCTACTTACTTCCTCATTAAATAGTTTGCTAGTTTCTTTTTTGATTGGGTCTATAAGCTGGACTTGGCCTGCGGAAAAGCCCACTAGGAGAGAGACACTTTCTGCTGTGGCTGTTAGGTGGTTGAAGTCATGACAAGTAGGCTGTGTTCCTTTGTATATCCTTTTATCTATTGGTTTACTCAAGTCAGCAGCCTGGAGGAGAAAGAGAAAAATACACACGGTAAACAGCACATTGAGATGAGAACTCTAAGTCACACTATTTTATACTCCATTATGATGTTAAATCTTAAAAATTAAAATATTGAAATATTTTAATTTTTATAAATTTTTTTTGCAGTTTTCAGCATTTTATAAAAGCACTTTCACATACCTCGGCCAATCTGATGTTGTTAGACTATCCATAATATGTTTACAACTGTTACTCTTGCAACTTATTCTTCTTCACATATATTTAATGAAGACTCCTGGACTTCAGGAGGTAAAAATCCTTGAGATACTAAATTCAGTGTTTGTAAAACGTATTTCAAGCATTTTCTAACCACATAAAAGCTCAGCTTTCAAATACAGCTCCAGCACCTGCAAGCTCATTGGCGAGTTTACCTGCAGCCCAGTGGTTCTCAAAGCGCGGTCCCCAGACCAGCGGAGGAGCAGCCGCGCCACCTGGAAACTCAGAGACGCGCCTTCTCCCGCCCCCCCCCCCCCCAGGCCAGATGAATCGAACCACCAGGCTGGGCGGGCGGGCGCAGCAAGCTGTAGATGCAGCCGTGCTCCAGGCGACCCTGACACCTGCTCAGGCTGCGAGCCAGGACTGCAGCCGGCTGCGCAGAGGCAGCGGCTGCTGCACTGGCCACAGTCTCTTGGGGGTTGGCTTTCAAGTGACTGCCACTCAGCAAACCCACACTCCAAGTCTGGTACAGGCGTCACCTTAATCCTTATCGTAACGCTTTAAGAGAGACCATGTTCCCCCCATTGTACAGACGAGAAAACAAGTTCAGGGAAGGTAAATAACCCAGCCGAGGTCCCGGTACCTACCGAAGAAGCGGAAGGGTGGGATATGGAGCCCAAGCCTGTTTTACCGTAAAGGGGGTGGGGAGAAAACCCAGAGGGCACTCCAAAGTCTGATTTCTGGCGTGGGCTACACGTGAGTTTCAAAGTGCCTCCCCTCTTTAAAAGCAGGACCTTTCTCTTCATGAGAAACCTTCTGTGCAATCTAGTATGCTGTTGAAATGGAGGTGAGCCGCCCCTTCCCCTGCTGTCGGAGAGTCACTGGTGGAGACGCCCACTGGCCCTGTGTGGGGTTCTGGGGCTCACAGCTCTGGTTCCTATGGACCACCCCGACTGTGGGGTCTGAAGATCTCGTTCTTCCAAAGAGGCCTGGGACAGTGACTGAGTATTCCAGGTCTGTCAGATTACAAACAGTGTGCGAAAAAGAGGACCTCAACGACGACAGGCTCAAAACCCGAGCACCGGGCCATCTGGAGCTCAGTGACCCTGGGAGCCCAGGGCAAAGCAGTGAAGACGTGCATGGAGGGCTCTTCCTGCCTCACTGCAGCTGCAGTGGGGAGAGCCCCTCTCTTCCCAACCCCAGGGCGCTATCCAGAGGGTGAGCTAAGCAGACTGTGGTCTACAGAAGGATGCCCCAACTCTGGAGCAAGCAGAAGCGAGGCCGTGCGCAGGACCTGAGTGTCCTGTGACGTGCAAGGTGGGTGCATGGTAGAGGTGGGGGGGTCCGGATAGGAGCCCCTTCACTGCGGACAGGCGAGGCCAGCTGGGGGTAAGCAGCTCCTGGACTCAGCCCAAAGGAGGGAAAGAGAAGTTGAGGCTAAGGGAACAACTCGGCAAATGACCTCAGGGCAAGGAAACAGCAGCAAAAGTAAAGACAGCTCAAAATATAAGATACACTGATGGCGAGAGTCAAAATTCAAATCTGAAATTAGAACCGTTAAATTATTATGTGATCTCTATATTAGCATATGCAACCACTGAGCCTTTTTTCCAGTTTGTTTAAAAACTACCCCATGAAAGATATACATAAAATTATGCACCAAAACATAAAAAACAATTCAGAAGCAAGCCAAATGTTAACAGAGAAAACAAACTAATTCAAATTAAATGAGCAAAAGAAATAGTGATTCTCAGAAGAACAGAGGAAGTTTAAAGCACCACTGTTTCCAAATATTGCTACTAGTTTTAAACTCATGGATCCCTCACAATGTCAGCCTCAGTTCCTGGAATAGCTCTTTTGCCTTCCTGCCCCTAGTAGGGGGCCTTACTGAAAGATGCTGTCATTAGAGCACACAAACACAGTCTACAGTATTTCAAACGCCAACTGATGGACGGTTTTTACTCTCGAACAATGTAAGTATTCCAAAAGCGTCCTGTTTACTAATTTGCTCAACAAAGTTTCTCCTAGATTATTGCTCTCAAAGTGTACCAGACCATGAGCAGTCTGCTAGTCTGCAGTCAAAACTAAGTGGAGACTAAGGATTCAGAAGGGCAATGTGACAAAGTGATTTTATACCCGCTGAATCTAATAACAGAAAATCCAAACTCGCTTCCTAAATGCCCTTTTCAGTTTCTCTTCCTAGGAATCCTTATTTTATTTTACAGAAGTGTCAGTCCAGGGCTTTCCTGGTAGTCTAGTGGTTAAGAATCTGCCTGCCGATACCGGGAACACGAGTTCAACCTCTGATTTGGGAAGATCCCACATGCCACGGAGCAACGAAGTCTGCGCGCCCCACCCCTGAGCCTGCGCTCTAGTCCTGAGCCCACCTGCGGCAGCTACTGGACCCTGCGCCCCTGGAGCCCCGGCTTCTCAACAATCAGCCACTGTGACGAGAAGCCTGCGCAGCGCGATGGAAAACAAAGAGAAGCCCCTACTTGCTGCAATTTTAAAAACTGATCTTTCAACACTGGTGGGGGCGGCACTGTCCCAGAAGGCACAAACACAGACCAAGGCCCAAGGAACACAAGCAAGCACCTCTCTTCCCTAAGGTCACTCCGCTTCAAGCCCCAAAGGCATCAGTGGTAACCAGAACAGCAGACACTAGCCAGGCAACGTCACTCACACCAGCAAGACTCCTGTGAGCCCCGAAGTGACAACAAGGTGCCCAACTGCAGGAAATCATCCTTCCGAGAAACCTGGGGACTCCAGCCGTGGTGCCTGAGCTTTCTGAAGGCTGAACCCAGGTGAGGGGAATGTCGGACCACCAGTTCCTGCCTTTATTTCCAGCTGCACCATCACCTCGACTCACCTCTTGCTCTTCCCTCTGACAGCCAGTCACCGAGTTCTGTCTCTTTTTCCACTGCTGGGTTACTATCTTCTTTCCTCTTCTTCCTCCTCCTTTTTCCTGGCGAGTGGGGTCAGAACCCACCCACCTTTCAGTAACAGTGCCAATGACCTGAGCCGGCCACCGCTTCCCCATGGGGTCATCAGCCCAACAGATGGTTTCCCAGGTCAAGACAGTTTAACAGAAGGAGAAAGAGCCTACACTTTGAAACCAGGCAGGCCTGGGTTCAAACCTTGCCTTCCCAAGAGGTAGCCAGGTGGCTCTGGGGAGGTGCCGTCACTTCTCTCACAGCCGCAGAGAATGAAGCTCCCTGCAGGGCCAAGGAGAGGCCCACGGATAACGGAGATAAAGCAGCCAGCACACACGAGCACCCACACGGCCGCCACCTTGCAGCACCTGGTGACAGGCTGCCTGGGGGCGGTGCTGCAAGGGCTCCCTAATTCCCGTCACATCACAACAGGACGACCAGCCAGCGGTCTTGCCCTTCCACCCTCCCTAACAGCCACAGCAACTCCGGTCCACTGAACACTTCCCTGTGCACCAGGAACTTGACTCTCAGCATCGCATTTTGTCTCACCGTACCCCCCCCCCCGCTGCCCCCGGAGTCCGCGCTTATACCAACCGCATTTTACCGCTGAGGAACCTGGGAAGGAAGGGAGGGGTCGAGGGCCGTGTCCCACCACTCAGCTCGTCCTGCCGTCCACCCATGTAGAGTCTGGGGAGGGCAGATGTCCCCTCTTTCCTGGCCTGAGTCGCCCTCTTGGTAGGGATAGTCTCGTTTACCCCTGTTCGCAGGAATCCATCTGTACAAGTTCCACCACCTCCAGCAAGCATTTTCCCAACTACCACTTCCCAAGTTGGCTCCTTTATCTCAGCTCTCAAGTACTTTAGTTTGTTACACAAACTTTAGTATTTAATCACTTATACGATCACAGTGTTGAGTTCAGTTCAGTTCAGTCGCTCAGTCGTGTCCGACTCTGCGACCCCGTGAATCGCAGCACACCAGGCCTCCCTGTCCATCACCACCTCCTGGAGTTCACTCAGACTCATGTCCACTGAGTCAGTGATGCCATCCAGCCATCTCATCCTCGGTCGTCCCCTTCTCCTCCTGCCCCCAATCCCGCCCAGCATCAGGGTCTTTTCCAATGAGTCAACTCTTCGCATGAGGTGGCCAAAGTATTGGAGCTTCAGCTTCAGCATCAGTCCTTCCAAAGAACACCCAGGACTAATCTCCTTTAGGATGGACTGCTTGGATATCCTTGCAGTCCAAGGGACTCTCAAGAGTCTTCTCCAACACCACAGTTCAAAAGCATCAATTCTTCAGCGCTCAGCCTTCTTCACAGTCCAACTCTCACATCCATACATGACTACTGGAAAAACCATAGCCTTGACTAGACGGACCTTTTTTGGCAAAGTAATGTCTCTGCTTTTGAATATGCTGTCTAGGTTGGTCATAACTTTCCTTCCAAGGATTACAATTATGAATTCTAATTAAAAACTCCCTTAAAAAGCAGAACTACTTTATTAAACAGTTACCACTGTATTATTCTACAAAATTACTTCTGTTCTTCAGCTTTCTGGTAAATCCTTCATAGATAGGTTACAGATACTTTTTTTTTTTTTCAGTGCTTCTGCATCCTAATTATTACCAATTATCTAAATTTTTAAATGTCAATTTATAGCAGAACCAATTTATTTAAAAGTCTTACCCATTTTAAGAACTGGCAAGAATTCTAAGAACTGATAAGACTATTTGGTTATTCAGCTCCAGTAGAGTATAGTATTTGTCACAAAAGGTGAATGGAACTGTGATTTTTCAATAGTAAGATTAAATTTCATCATTATGCTCATTAGTTTCGGCCTAAGGAGTTACTGACTACATTTATCAGTGTCTCATTCTCAACAGAAGAAATTTACATGATGGTTTAAACAATTCTTACTACAGAAACAGAGCTGGTTAACCTAAATCCTCAGTCAGTAAGTACAAACTTTAAAACGTTTTGTTTCTTTTTTCCTTGGACTTTGGATCCTTTAAAAATCCCTGGAATTCTCTTCATGATGAATACTGTCAAAATATGAAGTCAGCTGGGTCAGTTCAGCAAGGCACTAACAAGCATTTATCTTTCCAGAACCACAGAGGTCTGCAAAAGAAACCGTTTCAACTCACACCTTCCCCCAGACCCCGCCCTGGTCCACAGGAGGGCTGCAGGGCCAAGAGGAATGCGGCAGGGAGAGAGCCAGCAGGCCAAGGCCTCCACTGGCGGCGGACACGCCAGTCCAGGAGCTCAGGGAAGGCGTGTGTGCCTGGCCATGCCCTCCTCACGGGAGCCTGCTCCTTCGTACTCCTCAGTGCCCAGAAGCACTTGATGTGGTGTGGAAAAAAAATCTCAGAAAGACCTCTTCTGAAAGAGGCACACCAGACGCACGATGGTACATGGGAGGTGTGTAGGTGATAAAGGTAAAAAATGTCTCATTTTCCTTCCCCTTTTGAGAACCACCTCAGAGAGAAGTAGTCTCACAGAACTTGCCAAAGGAGAGTCCAGTTACTGGCATATCTGCTGCTGCTGCTAAGTCGCTTCAGTCGTGTGCGATTCTGTGTGACCCCAGGGACAGCAGCCCACCAGGCTCCCCCGCCCCTGGGATTCCCCAGGCAGGAACACTGGAGTGGGTTGCCATTTCCTTCTCCAGTGCATGAAAGTGAAAAGTGAGAGTGAAGTCGCTCAGTCGTGTCCGACTCTTCGCAACCCCGTGGACAGCAGCCCACCAGGCTCTGCCGCCCATGGGATTCTCCAGGCACGAGTACTGGAGTGGCATATCTAAATGTTGTCTAATGCCCCCCCAGACCAGACGCTCACCCTGTCTACACTATATGGCTCCCCTCCACCCAAGGCCCCTCTCCCGAGCTTCAGGCCCGCTGCCTCCGAGGTGCCCCCCGCCCAGCACCCCGCCCTCTGCCAGGCCACCTAAGCCCAGGGGCAGCTCCCATGGCTCGGCACCGGGCTCCTCCCTGCCTGTCCCCACACCTCCAGGTTGTCCTCCACGCTTGCCAGATTAACCCTCGCAAAGACTCATGTCGCTCTCCCACTCAGAACCTCTGAAGCCCTGCCCAGCGCATCAGTGGCTAAACTCCTTAGCTGGCACCCACAGGCCAGGCAGGGGCCATCCACGACGGGCCTCGACAGACATCTGCAGAGGCGCGTGCTCACACGCCTTCTGGGCTCTCCACACCCTCCTGCCTCCCTGGCCTCCCTCTTTTCCCTCAGAGCCTCCGCGCTCCTCCCACCACACAAATGCTGTCCACCACGGGGCCAGTGCCTTTCCCCCCGAGCCCACCCTGCGAGGCATTCTTTCGCGGGGCCGCCGCGGCGTGCCTATCCCTCTGTGCCACAGTTATTAGCGCGAACACGGGAACTGTGTTCCATACACGGTGACAGTCCTTTTAAAAACGACAAGAAAGTCAGGAGGCTGCTGACTCACTGACAGCCTGAATGGATTAATCCAAAATAGCTGGGGCCGCCCCAGTGGCATCAGAGGGCTCCAGTGTGTCACCTGCAAAGCAAAGAAGGGCCGTGGCGCTGCCACCGCTCCTTCTGACCGCCTCTCAGACACCAGAGCAGAGCCGGGAGTGGACGGGGTTCCTTCCTGCGGCCACAGAGGATCACCGACTTCAAGAGTCCTATCTCCAGGCTGGGGATTGAAAATAAACCAGAGTACAGACCGTTCCCCAGTTTTTCCTGGGGGAGACTCTGAGCCTAGGTAGGCCCGGGGTCTCGCTCCTGCGCGGGCCTGGTCCGCCGTCTGGGGTGGGACCGCACCCCGCTGGTCGCCCTGAGGAAGCGCCTCCCGGGCACAGGCCTGAAGACAGCAGACAGCACGCCAACCTGAGGGCCCCTTGCTCTGTGAACAAAGAGCAACGCACTATTTAATACACATCTTCTCCACCAGAGCGGAGAATAAGCCGGGGCCCTAGTGACAAAAGTACTGACCAGGGGTTTTTCAAACACATCGCCGGCCACTCGGGAACAGTCAGCCGCGAGGCGCCGCCAGAGGCCGGGCCGCCGCCCGGGAAGGAGACACAAACCAGGCTCCCACTGTGGGAGAGCCGCGCACCCCATCCCCGTCACGTTTCTTCAGACCAGCAGGCACATTCAAAACAGCTGCACAAGCGGCATGAATGGCATTCAGGGTCTCACACATTCAAAGAAAAAGACACCAGGGGTATTAAGAAATCAGGTTTGGGATACCTTATACCAACAGGTCAACAGTACAGTTTCAGTGTTTCAAAAAGGACAAAACCTCATCTGTCTTATTCACCACTCCATCTCCAACACCTAATAAAGGGCTGGCACACAGAAGGCATCCTTAAGTTTCTGTTGCAGGAATGATATGTTTTTGAAAATGGAGGGAAAGAAAAGTAAAGGAACGGCAGGAACCAGAAGAAATCCAGAACCAGACACACACATACATACATACATAATTCTTCTGCTGACCAAAAGCCCAGCCAACAACTAATGCCTTCTTGGGCGCCCATCTGTGAAGGAAAACCACCCTTGTTGGCACATACCAGAAGGTCACTTGACGGCTTACAGAGCACACTCAAGCATCAGTTCCTCTGGCGTCCTTACAGACCTGTGCCCCGAAGAACTACAGCCGCTCCCGTGTTCTAAACAGAGGAGCAGAAACAGCTGTCAAGGAGAAGCAAGTTGTGGGGCTCAGGCTGCTGAATCCAGGCCCGCTGCTCCCCCGCTGCCCCGACGGGAAGCTGATGAGGCACTGGAGGCGGCCCCTACCCTAAACTCTGTCCCTGTGTGATGGCGGCTCCTGGGCTGCTGACGTGGGGCTCAGACACTCGCTCAGGCTGGCCCAGACCCCAGACCCCCCTCTCAAAAAGCATGTGCCTCGTGGGGCTGTTTTACTAAATCGGAGACCATCTGAAGAGTAACACCTGACACTTAAAAGGCACTTTAGAAAAGTTAGTTCCTCTCGCTGAAACTCATATTTCTCCTTTTGAATACAGAAGGACTTGATGCTTATCAGAGAGACTTTGAAATGTCTCATCATTCATTAATACTTTCAAAGAAATATAAATAAGGAAAAACAGGGATATTTCTTTCTACTCTAAATTTCCTGGAGAAAAACAGCAGAAGCCAAGTTTAGGGGCATGTTTTCCTTCCAATATAATTTCCTGCACGACAGTGCCTCCCCTTTCTTAGTTCCCATCCTCTTCCACTGTCAGACAGACGTGCACACGCCCACTCGTGCACTGGCACCCCAGACCCACTCCTTCCACCGCGAACAGCTGGCATGTCGCCCTCGCAGGCTCCTGCCCGTCCTGACCCTGCAGTGGGCACCCGGCACTCACGCCCCAGAAGTCCTCCCCTGGGCCAGAGCAGCAAGCGGGGCAGGGAGCCCCAGGGAGGGAGGGAGACAGACGGTCAGCGCCACCCGCCATCGGGAGATGGAGGACATGAGGGCGCCGCCCTCAGATCCTTCCAACACGGGGAGAGACGCACAGTCAGGAGAGGCACACGTCTGGTGCAGTTTCACAGGACAACCTGGGGAACTGCTCACTGGTCCCCAGAGAGAGACGTCCCCAGGAGCCAGGCAGGCTCCTGCTCCGGGCAGGTGGGAAGCAGCCCCCAGAAGGCAGGGCTCCTCCAGGGCCAGCACGGTCTGTCACGTGTCTGCTGAAAAACCAAGCTTCTGCTGTCATCCCATGCCATGTTCCCCGAGGCTCCTGTCACTTACAAACAGCTATGTAAGCTCGACTCCTCTCGCCCCAGAGTGGTCTTTCAAAAATGGACTCAGGAAGCTGCTGAGCCTCGACACCTCCGCCATCCTTCCTCTGCTCACGCCGCACTCCACGTTCAAGTTGAGTCTCTTCTCACAAGGGAGACCCTGCAGATGGCTGTCCTGGTGCTTCATTTAGGCTAATAAAATACTGATTTCTTCATTAAAGAAAAGCTATGAATAAACATTAGGTAAAATCGATCTGCACACATTCTAACACCAGATCTCATCACATTAAAATGCTGACATATTCAAATGCCCTGTTTTTATTAAACCCTTCTGTTAAACATGCATAGAAATATGCCTATCTAGTCCCAAGGGAATACCAACATCTCAAACAGAAGATAAGGGAAGATGTCTTCATTTCCGCAAAAGATACTCATTTCAAATACTCGGAAAATAAATATTTTTTAAGTTTCTCCTAACAGGGGTGGGGCTGGGGAGAAAGTCTGTGGCCATCTGAAAGTGTGGTGGTGACACCGGTGAACCGGAGCCCAGCCCAAGGCAGGGAGAGGCTCCTGCATGCTGCCTGCCTGCCACACTACTGCCTTCCCGACACTTACAGCTCCCAAGCCCGTGCCTGGCAGAGCAACCAACGATTCTCCAATGTTCTGCTTCAAGATGCCAAGCGACACAAGCAGCGCTCTGCAGAGGGGCTCCTACTCTAACCGAGAAACGCCCTAGATCTCCAACGGTGTAGAGGCCCTGACAATTTTCTGACCCCCATTTCCTCATCCTGCATTGAAACTGAGCCCAGGGAGAGGTGGTGACCTGCTCAAGGTTTCACAGAGCTTAGAACTGCAATTTCAATCACACCAAGCTACCACCTTTTCAATCACCCAACCTCAGTCGGAACAATGAGCTCCTCAATCTGCAACATATGAAATTTCAAAAAACAGCATGTCTACCACTAATTTTACACCAAATGACAGTATTCTGGATTTCATATATTGCTGGGTTTTCAAATAGGAAGCGAGAGAGCTAGAGAGAACGTTAAACTTATCTTACACGAAAGGCGATCAGCCACTGAGATCAATGGGCAGAACACTGGATCTGGCCTCTGTAACTCAAATAGTTATTCTCTAGTCCAGCCAGGCCTCCAGGTGAAGAAAGCAGTCTCAAATCCACAGCAGTGAGAGAGCTGAGCCATCCTAGATGCGACCACGAGGAAAAGCCCTGCTCTCTACTCCTCTGAAGTCTCACAGTCACTGGAGCTGCTGCTCACCTGGCACTTCTCCTGTCCATCCTTTGTCATATGTCTCATCTCCCGACTAAGCGAAGTCTTTTTAGGACATAACTGCCTTAGAGGCGACCTCAATAACAGCCACTCAGACGTTTCCAATGTTTCTTCCCTACGCCTTTTTAGGCACCTGAAGTGTATTCTGCACTGGCACAGCGGTGGCAATGCAATGCCACCCCATTTCAAAACGGACCAGTAAGACCAGCACACGCAGGAATGCGGGGGGACAGGCCTCGCCCGACTGCGACAGGAATGTAAACTGGCACAGTCTTTACACAGGGCAATTTGGCAACATGGAGCAAACGCCTCCTATCCTTTAAACACAAATTCGACTCCCAGGAATTTATCCTTAGAAAATATTTTCCAAATGGGCAAACAATCTGCAGCAGCCCAGGGCTGGCCCAAGCACAAATGAGCATCCATACTAGGCTACCCACACAATACTACCCGTGCAAGACCATGCACTGAGAAAAAACATGGAAACCACCACAAAATAATCCTGAATGAAAGGAGCCAGATACAAAAGCAGCATAGGATATATGAAATGAGTCTATTTACTCAAAATTCAAAAATAAGTAAAACTAGTCTGTGATGCTGGCCGTGAAGATGGTGGTCGCCCCTTGCAGAGTGTGGGGAGGTCGCGGGGAAGCCAGGAATGAAGTTTCTTAATCTGGGATTGACCTATTTTGTGAAAATTAATAGAACTTTACATTTACACACATTTCTGTTTGGATGCTAATCATAAATTTAAAACTAATTTTAATAATCAAACACATGTACAAAGATAGTCTCCTCAGCTTTCTAACAAAACATTATTAACATCCTGTGTTCTAAATATGAAATGGGTAAATATATCATGTAGCCATTTAAAATGAAGACATTTACTTACCAGCAAAGAAGGATATTACATGCTATGTCATTAAATGAAAAATGCAATTAAAAAATAGGATTCTAAAGACAAAAAGAAGTATGAAGTCCTACTGTAGTCATACTGTAATCATGCCATTAGTAGTAACAGTATATTGTTATTCTTAATGTCTTTAAAACATCACCTGAATGTCATTAGGAATTCAGATTCTCCACACGGAAGGTAGAAACGTACAGAAGCAATGACCAAATGGCAACAGGACATCCCGGTGCCCAGACTGGGCAAAAGCGATCTGTCACAAATGCTGTCACTTAAAGTCACCAAGGCGCCTATATACTTGACACCAGGTAGGGGGGGCAAGAAACGGACAAGATGAACCTGGAACACCTTTCTGTACCGCTGAGCAAGAAAACTATGAAAGACCTCTGAGGCTGGGTCCAGAAGACTCTGGGGACAAAGCAGAGCAACTACTACTGGTCAGAGATGGGACATGTAAACATAAAAACAACACTCCAGAATGTTCATGGAATAAGAATCTGAGTTCATACTAATATTAATAAATGGGGAGGGGAAAAAAGGCTTTCCCTTACAGTAGACTAACACATAATAAATGTAGGAGAGAAAAATGGGAGTTTGAAAATCACCATTTTATAACTATCACAGTTCAGTTCAGTCGCTCAGTCATGTCCGACTCTTTGCGACCCCACGAATCGCAGGCAGAACACCAGGCCTCCCTGTCCATCACCACCTCCTGGAGTTCACTCAGACTCATGTCCATGGAGTCAGTGATGCCATCCAGCCATCTCATCCCCTGTCGTCCCTTTCTCCTCCTGCCCCCAATCCCTCCCAACATCAGAGTCTTTTCCAATGAGTCAACTCTTCGCATGAGGTGGCCAAAGTACTGGAGTTTCAGCTTCAGCATCATTCCTTCCAAAGAAATCCCAGGCCTGAGCTCCTTCAGAATGGACTGGTTGGATCTCCTTGCAGTCCAAGGGACTCTCAAGAGTCGTCTCCAACACCACAGTTCAAAAGCATCAATTCTTCCGTGCTCAGCCTTCTTCACAGTCCAACTCTCACATCCATACATGACCACAGGAAAAACAATAGCCTTGACTAGACGGACCTTAGTTGGCAAAGTAATGTCTCTGCTTTTGAATATGCTGTCTAGGTTGGTCATAACTTTTCTTCCAAGGAGTAAGCATCTTTTAATTTCATGGCTGCAGTCACCATTTTGGAGGCCCCCAAAAATAAAGTCTGACACTGTTTCCACTGTTTCCCCATCTATTTCCCATGAAGTGATGGGACCGGATGCCATGATCTTCATTTTCTGAATGTTGAGCTTTAAACCAACTTTTTCACTCTCCACCTTCACTTTCATCAAGAGGCTTTTTAGTTCCTCTTCACTTTCTGCCATAAGGGTGGTGTCATCTGCATATCTGAGGTGATTGATATTTCTCCCAGCAGTCTTGATTCCAGCTTGTGCTTCTTCCAGTCCATTGTTTCTCATGATGTACTCTGTACAGAAGTTAAATAAGTAGGGTGACAATATTACAGCCTTGACGTACTCCTTTTCCTATTTGGAACCAGTCTGTTGTTCCATGTCCAGTTCTATCTGTTGCTTCCTGACCTGCATAGAGATTTCTCAAAAGGCAGGTCAGGTGCTCTGATATTCCCATTTCTTTCAGAATTTTCCACACTTTATTGTGATCCACACAAAAGCTTTAGCATAGTCAATAAAGCAGAAATAGATGTTTTTCTGGAACTCACAGTAATACAGTAATAACTGATTCAGCCAAAAACCATCAACGGATGCCAAAACAGAGGATGAAGGTCTAGTGGGTAAAAGGATATTTATGTAGCCCCAAAGTATCCCTTCACAAATTATGTATCAATTACAAAGAGAAAAGCAGAACCTGACAATGGATTAATGTAGCAAACACAACCTTAATCAGCAAGGCAGCCTCCTCTTTCTGCTCTCCTGCTGCCCTAAGAAAAGCACAGCAGCAGTTCTGTGGTGCCCCATCTGTGATCCAGAACTGTGGACTAGACTACGAATCTAACCACAAAAATACCAGACAAAGCCAAACTGAGGGATCCTACAAAACAACTGGCCTGAACTCTTCAAGACGTCGAAGCCATGAAAACAAAGAAAAAACCAAGGAAGCAGTCCAGGCTGGATGGGGTTGGAGAGCCTGCAACTAACTGCAGTTTGTGTCCCTGGACTGGCTCCCAAACCAGGGGCAGAAGGCTCCTAAAGGACAACGTGCAGGTGAGCACTGAGATTCACTGTGAGCTTCAGATGAGACGGCCTAGTTTAATTTTGATAAATGCACTGTGGTCACACATGAGGAAACCTTGCTCTTGGGAAACAGAAACTGAGGTTTACATGGATAAATGGGCATGATGCCACAGATTACTCCCAAATGATTTATACTATACATGTACCTATATACATATGGGAAGAAGGGGGAAGAATGAGAAGAGGCGGAGGGAAAACACGATAGAACAAACCGGCCGGTCTTAAACAGTCACCTGGGGGTTCTTTGTGCTGTTATCTCGTTTTCTCTAAGTGTAAAATTACAACAAAATAGCTTTTTATTAGAAAGAGACTTAAAAGGCATGCGCACTATACACAATGTGTCCATGTTTGGAAGTAAGTTTGAACAGACCCGCTACAGAGTGAATGTGAACAAACCGACTACGAAACACTTCGTGGCAGTGGTCACGTGAATCTGCAAGCGGGATGACACTGTAGAGAAGACACAGACACGCAGCCATGTGAGCCCAGGGAACTCCAGGCTGCCACCCAGGTCACCTTCCCGGCCTCCTGCTACACCACAGTCAGGCAAAGCATCACCACTGGGGAGACCAGGTGAAGGGTGCGGCGGGCCTCCTTGCACATTTTTTGCAACATCTCATAAATCTGTAATTATTTCAAGATTAAAAAGTAAAAAATAAGAAAAAGATCCTTATATATCAACAGACCAACTATAAAAATATTTACGAATCTGTCAAAGAACATTGATTAAATGTAAACTTTTTACATGTAAAAATATGGTTTTATTTCCCCAAACAGTATATGTATTGTAGAAAAACTATAAAGAAAATATATGATGCTTGGGGTTTGTTTTAAAATAATACAGCATGGGTGAGACAGTAGGTGAAATGAAACTAGCCACATGTTGACAAATGGTGAAGCTGGGAGACATTCTCTCTGCTATTGTGTAAATCAGAAATTTTCCATATTTAAAAAAGTTTCATTCTGAGATATATATGTTTGCAAAGAGAACAAGTTGAAAAGATACTTAGCAAAATATTAGAAATGTTAAAAGCAGGGGGGTAGCATTTAAATGACTTTTTTTCCCTATCTTAATTTCTAAGTTTTCCTCAATAATTATTATACTACTTATATGAATTTTTAATAGAAAAAGAAGGAAACAGGCCAAAAAACAAACTATTTGAAAATTATTCTAGCAGTTTAAAAGCATGTCATGGTCTAGCATAGGGTCACAGGCAAATACATGTCTGTGAACAAACAAGGAAAATTCACCATAAAAGGAAGCCTGCAGCCACACCAGGTAAACACGTGAGCAGGGGTAACATGTCACCAACAGGTGATGGGACTATTTGGAACTGGCCAAACCATAAGTTTCACACCCATCAGGACTGCCGGTGTCTGTTACGAAATGTTTCCATGGCACGAGTGATGTTCCTCGATGAGGTAAGACAGGAAAACTCTTTCCAGCAGCCAGCCATTCAGGGGACAGATAAGGAGGCCGCGGCTGGCTCTGTTGTTTCCCTCTTCCAACAGTGCTACAGTGTGAGAAGCATTTGCTGGGCCTCCTAATTTGCTACAGTGGCCAACAGAGATAACTCCCCTCAGAGCCCTCTTTGGGGAATTCAATCTGTTCCACATTTACCTTCCAATTTTTCTTCTAACGTGGATCTAAAATCGAAACCCCGTCTTTCTCACAGAGATTTCTCAAAAGGCAGGTCAGGTGCTCTGATATTCCCATTTCTTTCAGAATTTTCCACACTTTATTGTGATCCACACAAAAGCTTTAGCATAGTCAATAAAGCAGAAATAGATGTTTTTCTGGAACTCACAGTAATACAGTAATAACTGATTCAGCCAAAAACCATCAACGGATGCCAAAACAGAGGATGAAGGTCTAGTGGGTAAAAGGATATTTATGTAGCCCCAAAGTATCCCTTCACAAATTATGTATCAATTACAAAGAGAAAAGCAGAACCTGACAATGGATTAATGTAGCAAACACAACCTTAATCAGCAAGGCAGCCTCCTCTTTCTGCTCTCCTGCTGCCCTAAGAAAAGCACAGCAGCAGTTCTGTGGTGCCCCATCTGTGATCCAGAACTGTGGACTAGACTACGAATCTAACCACAAAAATACCAGACAAAGCCAAACTGAGGGATCCTACAAAACAACTGGCCTGAACTCTTCAAGACGTCGAAGCCATGAAAACAAAGAAAAAACCAAGGAAGCAGTCCAGGCTGGATGGGGTTGGAGAGCCTGCAACTAACTGCAGTTTGTGTCCCTGGACTGGCTCCCAAACCAGGGGCAGAAGGCTCCTAAAGGACAACGTGCAGGTGAGCACTGAGATTCACTGTGAGCTTCAGATGAGACGGCCTAGTTTAATTTTGATAAATGCACTGTGGTCACACATGAGGAAACCTTGCTCTTGGGAAACAGAAACTGAGGTTTACATGGATAAATGGGCATGATGCCACAGATTACTCCCAAATGATTTATACTATACATGTACCTATATACATATGGGAAGAAGGGGGAAGAATGAGAAGAGGCGGAGGGAAAACACGATAGAACAAACCGGCCGGTCTTAAACAGTCACCTGGGGGTTCTTTGTGCTGTTATCTCGTTTTCTCTAAGTGTAAAATTACAACAAAATAGCTTTTTATTAGAAAGAGACTTAAAAGGCATGCGCACTATACACAATGTGTCCATGTTTGGAAGTAAGTTTGAACAGACCCGCTACAGAGTGAATGTGAACAAACCGACTACGAAACACTTCGTGGCAGTGGTCACGTGAATCTGCAAGCGGGATGACACTGTAGAGAAGACACAGACACGCAGCCATGTGAGCCCAGGGAACTCCAGGCTGCCACCCAGGTCACCTTCCCGGCCTCCTGCTACACCACAGTCAGGCAAAGCATCACCACTGGGGAGACCAGGTGAAGGGTGCGGCGGGCCTCCTTGCACATTTTTTGCAACATCTCATAAATCTGTAATTATTTCAAGATTAAAAAGTAAAAAATAAGAAAAAGATCCTTATATATCAACAGACCAACTATAAAAATATTTACGAATCTGTCAAAGAACATTGATTAAATGTAAACTTTTTACATGTAAAAATATGGTTTTATTTCCCCAAACAGTATATGTATTGTAGAAAAACTATAAAGAAAATATATGATGCTTGGGGTTTGTTTTAAAATAATACAGCATGGGTGAGACAGTAGGTGAAATGAAACTAGCCACATGTTGACAAATGGTGAAGCTGGGAGACATTCTCTCTGCTATTGTGTAAATCAGAAATTTTCCATATTTAAAAAAGTTTCATTCTGAGATATATATGTTTGCAAAGAGAACAAGTTGAAAAGATACTTAGCAAAATATTAGAAATGTTAAAAGCAGGGGGGTAGCATTTAAATGACTTTTTTTCCCTATCTTAATTTCTAAGTTTTCCTCAATAATTATTATACTACTTATATGAATTTTTAATAGAAAAAGAAGGAAACAGGCCAAAAAACAAACTATTTGAAAATTATTCTAGCAGTTTAAAAGCATGTCATGGTCTAGCATAGGGTCACAGGCAAATACATGTCTGTGAACAAACAAGGAAAATTCACCATAAAAGGAAGCCTGCAGCCACACCAGGTAAACACGTGAGCAGGGGTAACATGTCACCAACAGGTGATGGGACTATTTGGAACTGGCCAAACCATAAGTTTCACACCCATCAGGACTGCCGGTGTCTGTTACGAAATGTTTCCATGGCACGAGTGATGTTCCTCGATGAGGTAAGACAGGAAAACTCTTTCCAGCAGCCAGCCATTCAGGGGACAGATAAGGAGGCCGCGGCTGGCTCTGTTGTTTCCCTCTTCCAACAGTGCTACAGTGTGAGAAGCATTTGCTGGGCCTCCTAATTTGCTACAGTGGCCAACAGAGATAACTCCCCTCAGAGCCCTCTTTGGGGAATTCAATCTGTTCCACATTTACCTTCCAATTTTTCTTCTAACGTGGATCTAAAATCGAAACCCCGTCTTTCTCACAAGAACTGAACTGCAAATTTATCATCAATCCCATGCTTTTCTAGAGATTCTAGGCCCTGGATTATCCTCAATCCAGAAGAAATAGCTGAAAGGTTACACAGTGGCATCTGTCCTCTGGTATTCAGCAGCATTCTAACACTGAAAATCTGGAGGCTTGAAATAAAAATATTAGGCTCAAGAGAGACAGTATTGTATTTGTAGTCTCCACGGGGACAATACTGCATTTTAAATGTAGGTTAGCAGGCCAACCAGCCAAATAAGCAGTTTCAAACTCAAGGCTGAAATCAACCATAATCCAAAAGTTAGCACTTGGCAACAATTGCACACTTGCTTCACTCTAAGTACTTTTCACTATCTCACATAATAAACAATCAATCAAAAACTTGCAACTACTAGCTTAAAAAGTTAAATATAAAGCTATTCACAAAGATACAGACTGAAGTAGCAACTGGTTTCCCAGCATGAATAATTCTGTAATATGTCTCTACCTACACTGGTCTTATCTGAACAGAGGTAATCTAGGTCTCACATTCACAGAATCAGAAGCCAGAGCGGACCTTTTAAAAAGTCACATTTGCTCTCAAGATCCTGCAACTTAAGACAAAGGAAGTAAATTGTCTACAATCACAAAATCAATTCATACCGCAGCTAAACTTGGAGCTCTACACCCGGTAAACGCAGGAAAAGCACCAAAGGAGAGGAAGCCAAAGCCTTCATTTCCGTATCCTTCCTTCACCTGTGGTCTTCTGGCTTCTACCTCAGACAATAACAACTAGTTGTCAGAACTTGAAATTATATCATGTATAACATAGAGTGAAGAAATATAGAAGACTCTGCAAAACTTGTTAAGCTTAGCATAAACCAAGTGACACTCATTCAGCTGGTGCCAGGCCCCAACTGCCGTAAGCCTTCTCCAGGCTGAGCCGTAAGGAGGTGGACGGGGGAGGCAGAAGGCGCTGCTCACCTCCTGACGAGTCTGAGTTCTGGACCTGCAGGTCCTGAGCGACGAAGGCCCACGCCCACGCCCACAGCGCTCTCCAGAGCTCCTGACTGCCTTTCAGAAAATCTTCCCTCTTTCGCCAAGGCTAATGTCCACTAATAAAATTCTGGCCAGCAGGGATGTATTGAAATTTTGTATGCAAATTCAAGAAGGATGGCAGAAATAGGCAGCGATTTTAAGTGAGGCTGCATAGCTACTGAAAGCTGAGAAACACAAGCGAACAGCTCAGCTTGGTGGTAGTACATAGGGTTCTGACAAAGGCTGAGGCTCTAAATACCAGCAGATCCCATCGGCAGCAGCATCTTTAAGTAAGTGGCCATAACTGGAGCTGAAGCTCCAATATTTTGGCTACCTGATGCTAAGAACTGACTCATCAGAAAAGACCCTGATGCTGGGAAAGACTGAAGGCAGGAGGATAAAGGGACGAAAGAGGATGAGATGGCTGGATGGCATCACAGACTCGATGGACATCAGTTTGAGCAAGCTCCAGGAGCTGGGGATGGACAGAGAAGCCTGGGGTGCTGCAGTCCATGGGGTCGCAAAGAGTCAGACACCACTGAGAGGCTGAACTGAACTGGCCATAAACTAGAAGGCAGTCTTCAGGGAGGTATGCGAAGGTCTCATCTCTTCTCCATGTGGAGTACACTGCTAGATTTGTCTTCAAACTAGAAGAGACACGATAACAACGTCCCCAAATTTTCTTGTTGTCCACAGCAAACCTGAGCGTTTGTGCTCAAATCCCAAAGTTCTTGGACCTCAAGCACAAATACGCACGCTGAGTGGTCAGAAAGCATGGCATACTCAGGACCCCAGAGAAGGACGAGCCCGGCCCAAGCACAGAGCCGGCCAGAGCCTGTCCTGTGCGGGACGAGGCTGAGCCAGGTGGCCCAAGCCTGTGTTCAAGCCTGGGACGTCCTGTTCCAGACGCCACCTGCCTTCATCACAGGGCTTCGGCCTGCGTCCCCAGCACACTACTTGATTATTTGATGTTTTTAAAGGCCTAGACAGCACATTAAAAAGCACAGACATTATTTTGTCAACAAAGGTCCATCTAGTCAAGGCTATGGTTTTTCCAGTGGTCATGTATGGATGTGAGAGTTGGACTATAAAGAAAGCTGAGCGCCGAAGAATTGATGCTTTTGAACTACAGTGTTGAAGAAGTCTCTTGAGAGTCCCTTGGACTGCAAGGAGATCCAAACAGTCCATCCTAAAGGAGATCAGTCCTGGGTGTTCACTGCTAGGACTAATTTTGAAGCTGAAACTCCAATACTTTGGCCACCTGATGCGAGGAGCTGACTTATCTGAAAAGACCCTGATGCTGGGAAAGATTGAGGGCAGAAGGAGAAAGGGACGAAAGAGGATGAGATGGTTGGATGGCATCACCGACTCAATGGACATGGGTTTGGGTAGACTCCGGGAGTTGGTGATAGACAGGGAGGCCTGGCATGCTGCGGTTCCTGGGGTCGCAGAGTCGGACACTACTGAGCGACTGAACTGAACTGAATCTATTTGTCTATGGAAATTCACACATCAGTTCCATCCTCCACACAGGTCCTAACAGGAAAACACAAACGCTAAATAGGGTACCATTTCAAAAATGCAAAGTGACACATCACAGAGAACACAGCGTCGGAGGATTAAGGAGTTAAAATACATAAAGTGACTGGAGGTAGTGCCCACAGAGAGAGCTACCCAAGTATTAGCTATTATCATTATTAAATCAATAACAATTTATTTGTTATTTACATTTTACATAATCAATTCACATTTGTTAAATGCATTCAAAAGAAGTATAGTGAGAGTAAGCACTTACATAGTTAGAGTAAGAAATAAGCACTTAATTCTGTGTAAAAATTTTAAAAATAAATGGATTTCCCTATTTAACTGCCTGTCCCAAAACATGCGTGGAGGGGCAGGGTTTGAGAGGGAGAGGGACCTGCGGTCTAAGAGGGAAGGGGGCGTGAAGAAGACCTAACAACGCGCCCTCCCCCGAGACAGCAGCTGTCCCCCTGGGTCAGGCAGCGTGCAATCTAACACTTGTCCACGTCACTTTCCTAGCACAGCTGGACTGAGGCAAAGCCAGCAAAAATACTTTTTCTGACCAATTAAAATTTTTCTAAATTCGATGTAGCATGATTTTTAAAGTTGTAAAAATAACATAAGTGCAGGGGCCAGAGTGGTGGTATATACCAGTTTATACTGCAACAAAAATACAAGTTGATTTTTGAGAGAAAAAACAGCACACAGAATGTAATGGCTAGATATGCAAATATGTAGAGGCTGGACTATGATCTCAGTCTCCTTTACCTCCCAGCTCTCTGATATACCCTAAGTAAATGAGTATTAAGAAAACAGTCTGTTTCTACCTTAAAAAAAAAAAAGGCTGGAAGGTTGTCACTTAGCAGATGGGGTGAAGAATGTGAGGGGGAGGTCCAGAAAGGTGGGCACTCCAGCCATTTGCTCCATGACCGCAGGACAGCCACGGGCTCGCGGGCACTCTCTGGGAACAAGGTGTATCCGAAAGGCAGTGAGTGTCACGCGCCAGCAAGGACCCTGGGACGGCGTAGCATCTGACGGGCCCACTGAGGCCTCCCGCTGCCTCTCACAGCCATGTGCCGCCCTGGCAAGTTACTGCTTCCTCCAAGCCTCCCCCGCCCATCCTCATCTATACACCAAGTGGGAAACACCACTCCCTACTGTGCCAAGTGTTTGTGAGAATGAGACAATGTGTATGAAAGCACCTCGTTTAGTGCCCAGCACTGAGTAGATGTTCATTAAATGGTAACTGTGATGACAAACACATTAATCAATGGCTATTAACATAATCCACAAATTAAATGGCCAGTGAGCTTTTAGGGACTGCTTACTATGAGGAGAGCTCTGAATCAGATCCCGTCAAGCAGTGGTTCTCAAACTTCAGCACGTGAGTGTCAGGGGCTTCCCTGGCGGCCCAGATGGTCAAGAGTCCGCCTGCCATGCAGCAGACCTAGGTTGGGAAGATCCCCTGGAGGAGGGCATGGCTGCCCACTTCAGTATCCTGGCCTGGAGAACTCCATGGACAGAAGAGCAGGCAGACGAAACCCAGTGAGCTAAACATCAGGCTGGGCCACACCCCTGGGGTTCCTGTTTCAGCTGCCAAGATGCGGGCTTGGAAACCCACATTTCATGAGTTCTGAGGAGCTGCTGCTGCTGCTTGAGGACCACATCCAGGAGAACCTCTGTATAAGGGAGGAGGGAGGGAACAGGAACCCGACAGTTTTGGAGAAATGTGAGAAGTCAAACATTTAGGCAATGGCATGGCTGAGCAGAAAGGTGTGGGAGGGCACCTGAGCAAAGATGGAGACGGCGACAGATCAAGCAAGGGTGCGGGGCGACAAGGGGCCAGCTTGGCCAGCTACGTATCTCATTGTGAGAACCAACAGAAAGAGTGTGAAGAGGCCATGGGCAGGCTAACTTTTTTACTAGGCCCAGCTTGGATTTTTTGACAGTTTAGTAAAGCAAGCCATTACAAACTTTGAGAAAGCTAACCACATGGTGAAAATGCCACCTGCCTGCAGAGATTCAACAACAGGCCAGGCTAAGCAGCACGCAAACAGAAGACAGCAAGAGTGTGAAGGCCAGCACTGAGCCCGTGCAGGTGGTCCCAAAGCGTCCTCCGGCACTACAGCCAGGATCCTCAGGACTGCCATTCTGCACAGTGACAGTCCGTAACGGGAGTCTACGAGATACAAGAATCAAGCCCCAGTAAACTCTTATTTATTAACTTGGCAGAGCCAGGCATTAATCAAGGGAGTGAAGAGACCTCAAACATGATTCACTCAAATGAGGGGCTAAAATCTCTTATTTCTTTAGTTTTAAGTCATTTACTAAACATGTTCCTTAGATGTAGTACATAATATTAGCTATCATTACATCTATTATTACTAATCATAATCTTTACTTACCAATTGAAAATTCTACAAAATTTATCTCAAAACAATGCTCACCAATAGACTGAATCTCAATCATTATTTTAGGTCCATATTGGTAAGACAAAGATAACTACAACTTGGAAATTCCCTGGAGGTCCAGCAGTTAGGACTCCACGCTTTCACGCCTGAGGGCCCGGGTTCAATCCCTGGTAAGGGAACCAAGTTGTGTGGTACGGCCAAAAAATAATAATAACAACTACAATTTATAATGAAAAATTACAAAGGTCAAAATGATCCATTCAGGGTTCAGCAGAAAACTGCTGGCAGATTATTTCTCAAGTAAGATATAAGAAATTCTAAAACTTCTAAGATTTTAAAATAAATAAAAGGGGTTGAAACTCCATCTCACATCTTATTCCAGAAAAAACTTGAGCAGTACCAAAGAGATAGCAAACATAAATAATGAAACCTCAGAAGTATAAGAAAACATCATGATGCTTTTAAAAATTAAAATTATAAGGGCTAAGTATGACCCCAAACCCATAACCAGAAAAGATGAGTATGTTTTCCTATAAAAGATAAAATTTCTACCTAGGAAAAACCACCATGAGCAAAATCAGAAAACAACTGGCCAATGGAACCAAATGTTTGCAACTGAGATCACAAATTAAAGGCCAATTTTACATAAAAGAAAGCTTCTACAAGTCAATTTTTAACAAAAGAAAGACCAAAATGCTAGTAGAAAAATGGGCACAGGACATGGACAACTCACAGAAAATACAAATGACTTAAATGTATGATGACACTTACATCACTTTTTACCTGTCAAACTGGCAACGACCAAGTTAACAGCACACTATGCCAGAGTATAAATTGGTATAACCTGTGGAAGATAAGCTGTGTCCGTAAAAAGCACACACACTCATTCCTTTGATCCAGCAATTCCACTCACAGGAATTCATTCCTCAAGTACTAGCAACATGGCCAATGACACATATACACGGTTGTCAATATTTACTGCGGCACGGTTGGTAACAGCTAAAGGCTGGAAACAACTTCACTGTTCATCAAGGAAGGAACTACAGTACAGCCATACAGCGGGATGCTGCGCAGCTGTTCACAGATAAAGAGCTGTACACGCTGACAAGGAAAAACCTCCAAAATACACTGTATGAAACAAACAAGCCAGAAAGAAGGCACCAAACAGCACAGATGCTAAAAGTTACATCTTTCTTTTAAGGAGGCAGGAACATAGCAGTGATTTTACATGTGGAACCACAGGCTGTCTCTGGAAATACACACATGAACTTGACACTGGTTACTTCTGAGACTGGGGACAAGGTGGCTAGGGGACAGGGTATAGAGACTTTTCACTGCATGCCATGTGTACTTTGAATCATGTGCACGCATTACCTATATAAAAGATAAAATATGCATTGGAAATTCCCTGGAGGTCCAGCAGTTAGGACTCCACGCTTTCACGCCTGAGGGCCCGGGTTCAATCCCTGGTAAGGGAACCAAGTTGTGTGGTACGGCCAAAAAATAATAATAACAACTACAATTTATAATGAAAAATTACAAAGGTCAAAATGATCCATTCAGGGTTCAGCAGAAAACTGCTGGCAGATTATTTCTCAAGTAAGATATAAGAAATTCTAAAACTTCTAAGATTTTAAAATAAATAAAAGGGGTTGAAACTCCATCTCACATCTTATTCCAGAAAAAACTTGAGCAGTACCAAAGAGATAGCAAACATAAATAATGAAACCTCAGAAGTATAAGAAAACATCATGATGCTTTTAAAAATTAAAATTATAAGGGCTAAGTATGACCCCAAACCCATAACCAGAAAAGATGAGTATGTTTTCCTATAAAAGATAAAATTTCTACCTAGGAAAAACCACCATGAGCAAAATCAGAAAACAACTGGCCAATGGAACCAAATGTTTGCAACTGAGATCACAAATTAAAGGCCAATTTTACATAAAAGAAAGCTTCTACAAGTCAATTTTTAACAAAAGAAAGACCAAAATGCTAGTAGAAAAATGGGCACAGGACATGGACAACTCACAGAAAATACAAATGACTTAAATGTATGATGACACTTACATCACTTTTTACCTGTCAAACTGGCAACGACCAAGTTAACAGCACACTATGCCAGAGTATAAATTGGTATAACCTGTGGAAGATAAGCTGTGTCCGTAAAAAGCACACACACTCATTCCTTTGATCCAGCAATTCCACTCACAGGAATTCATTCCTCAAGTACTAGCAACATGGCCAATGACACATATACACGGTTGTCAATATTTACTGCGGCACGGTTGGTAACAGCTAAAGGCTGGAAACAACTTCACTGTTCATCAAGGAAGGAACTACAGTACAGCCATACAGCGGGATGCTGCGCAGCTGTTCACAGATAAAGAGCTGTACACGCTGACAAGGAAAAACCTCCAAAATACACTGTATGAAACAAACAAGCCAGAAAGAAGGCACCAAACAGCACAGATGCTAAAAGTTACATCTTTCTTTTAAGGAGGCAGGAACATAGCAGTGATTTTACATGTGGAACCACAGGCTGTCTCTGGAAATACACACATGAACTTGACACTGGTTACTTCTGAGACTGGGGACAAGGTGGCTAGGGGACAGGGTATAGAGACTTTTCACTGCATGCCATGTGTACTTTGAATCATGTGCACGCATTACCTATATAAAAGATAAAATATGCCTATGAGATGTCACAATATGTATGTTTTTTATTTTTACTTTATACTGGAGTATAATTGATTTACAATATGTTAGCTTCAGGTGTAGAGCAAAATGATTCAGTTTAAACACACACAGACACACACCTCTTCTTTTTCAGGTTCTTTTCCATTTAGACTAGCTTCCTGTGCTATACAGGTCCCTGTCGATTATTTTACACACAGTGGTGTTCCCTGGTGGCTCAGATGGTAAAGAATCCGTTTGCAATGCAGGAGACCCGGCTTTGATCCCTGGGTCAGGAAGACCCCCTGGAGAAGGGAATGGCAACCCACTCCAGTGTTCTTGCCTGGGAAATCCCACGGGCAGAGGGCCCGACGGGCTACAGTCCATGGGGCCAGAGTCGGCCAGGCCTGAGTGACTAAGCACACCATGCGTGCATGTTAACCCCACACTCCTGATTTATCACCCACCGCACCTCTACCCTTTGGCAACCACAACTGTGTTTTCTAAGTCTGTGAGTATGTTTCTGTTTTGTAAATAAATAAGCGATATCACATGATATCTTTTTCTTTTTGACTTACTTCACTTGGTATGACAATTTCTAGGTACTTCCATGTTGCTGCAAATGGCATTACTTCATCTTTTTTTATGGCTGGGTACTGTTCCATTGTATATGCGTATGAATATACATATCACATCTCTATCCACTCATCTGTCGATGAACATTTAGGTTGCTTCCATGTCCTGGCAACTGTAAATAGCACTGGAGTGATGTTCTAAATGTTCCTATTCCTAAATGAAGTACCTATGTCCTCAATGAAGATTTTCTCACTAAGTTACCTGAGAAAATAAACTCCTTTCACTATGCAGTTACTGCTGAGTTCCACATGCGCCAAGCACTGCTTTAGGCACCGAGTCTCAGCAAGGAGAGAATAAAGCCCTCCTCGCGTGGACTCAGGAGGGACACCACCAGTAAGCAACTACTCAAAACGAGCATCAGAGAGTGGAAAAGGCTATGAAGAAAGCCCAGTCGGGAAAGGGGAGAGGTGGGACTGAGGGGAAGGGTGATTACAGAGCCCTTCTGGGGAGAGGCAACAGAAAGCTTCTCTGACAGGAAGACACATGGGCAGAGACGTGAAGAAGTGAGGGAGCCAGCCTGGTGGCTGCCTGAGGCGGGCAGAAGGAACCCAAAGGATTCCTCTCAGGAGGAACAGCACACAATGGCTCGGAGGGTGAGAGGGTCCTATTCAAGGCGCAGAATGGAGGGGGGTAATCGAGAGAGTGGCAGAAAACCTCATGGGTGTAGGGGAGGGAGGAGGTGCCAGATCGTAATAAAGAATGAAGGTCTTATTCTAAGTGATATGGAAAAGGATTAGACATTTTAAACAGGAGAAATGTGTTCTGACCGATACTGTTTAAAAGCTTGCTCTGGCTGCCACTGGGAGAAGAGACTGTTAGAGGCAAGGGTAGATGCAGGGAGCCCACTGGAACGATCCAAATGAGAGACGACGTTTCCTGAAACTACGAAGGTAGTCGTGGAGATGGGAAGTGATCAGGTTCTGGATATTAATTTAAGGCAGAGCCAATAGACTTTACTGAAGAGATGGAAGTAGACTAAGAGAAAGAAGTCACAGGTGACTCCAAAGTATTTAGCCCAAGCAACTGTTTACCATGATCTTAATAGGATCATTTTTTAAAAAAGTCTCACACTCACACAAAGCTCAACTACTCTAAAATGGGTTAAAATTCCATCAATAAGAAGCAATTCGTAGCTACATACCAAACAGAACACACACCTGGGTAACATATTCTAAATACTTAATGGGCATTTACACTGCGCCAGGCACAATACTAGGTACTAGGGACCTCAATTATGCTTAAAATATATTACTGAGCACCTAAAAAAGGACTGGGAGGAAAAACACCAAAATATTAACAGGTGGGATAAGGGCTTTTTTTCTTCCTTGATATTTTCAAATTTTCTACCATAAACATATCTTACTTTTAACTTTAAAGGGAGAAAAAAAAATCTTTCCTTTTTACTGCTGCCAATGAAGGAAAAACTCCTACAGGACAAACTCATTAGTAATTTGAATGATCAGCAGACTTTCCTTCTAAGAAAGCCTTTTAGGGATTTCCCTGTGGTCCAGTGGTCCGCCTGCCAGTGCGGGGAACATGGGCTCAGTCCGTGGTCCAGGAAGGTCCCACATGCCACGGAGCAACCAAGGCCACGCACCACGTGCCCGGAGCCCGCGCTCCACCAGGGACGCCCCGAAGTGAGGACTCCACTCACCGCAGCCCCAGGAGAGCCTGCAGGCGACGAAGACCCAGCACAGCCAAAATAAGGAAAGAGAATACACCTAACACAAAACCCTTCACACTGAACAGGATTCTCAACTGTTTTCCCACCTTCACCCGCTGCCAGCGGTCAGGTAAGGTGCATGTGGACGAAGGGGGAAGAGACAGTACTAAGTTAGAGTGATATGTGTACAGCTTGCTATTCTTTAAATACATCTCACAAAACATGATGAGAAAGAGCGGAGTATTTAACCAAGTGCCAACTACATCCAAGACAACACGCTTACCATAATCTACCCACTGTCAATACACACGACAGTCATGTACACATTCCTCCAGTCATTCAAGTATTTGTAGAGTGCCTTTACCGCATCAAAGGCACTGAGATATGGGGGTTTAGGAATGAATTAGATGAAGTCAGCCCAGCTGAGTTCACAATCTAGTTTATGTGGTGGGAAGAAGAGGGACATTAAATTTCAAAATCAGTTTTTCTTTGAAGGATCATGACGTGCTAGAAAGACGAAAGACCTGGTAGGGGTAACAGGAGGCCTGGTCTCGTCAGCTGTCAGGGTAAGAGGCCTAGAAGAAAAGGACATGTGAGGTTAAGATTCGAGGAGGAGGAATTAAGCAGGTGAGGGAGAGGGAGTGGAAGCATTCCGTGCAAAGGAAGCTGGCACAGAAGAAGAAGCTGTGGCAAGAAGGTAACGCTGGTCCTAAGAATTAAAAGGCATTCCAGCGAATCAGAAAGATACAGCCAAGGGGACAGAGGGTGATGAAGGAAGCTAGGGCCGGCTCGCGCAGGGCCCAGTGGGCCGTGTTAATAATTTTGTTTTTCATGCTAAAAGCAACAAGAGTCAGTGGACACATTTTAACACTGAAATAGTTTAAGCCTGGGAGCAACAATCAGATATACATTTTTAAAGATCACTCAGGCTACTGCACAGAGGATAAATGAGGGGAGCGAGAGCAAAGCAGAAGCCCAGCCAGGGGCTGCCCAGGGCCAGTGGTTAGGACACTGCGCGTGCACTGCGGGGTGCAGGTCAGAATTACGACCCCGAGAGCCCTGGTGAGGCAGCCCCGCCACAGAAAAGACCAGTCAGAAGGCTGCATGTGCCTGGATGAGATGAGTAAAGGCGGTGAAGACAAGAGCAGATGTACTCAAGACCTGTTTTGGGGATAAAACCAACAGAAATTCCTGACAAAGCAGGTGGAGGAAGAGAGAAAGAGAAGAAAGCGTTACAGATAACGATGAAACAAGAAAGATTTCAAAGGACCAAAAGATCAAAAACAAATCTACATAATAAAGATGAAAATAAGGGATAGGAAAACATTCCATGCCAATATTAACAAAAATAAACTGATTTTCCAACCCTCAAAACAGAATTTTGGAAACAGAATTTCCAATCCTGAAAACAGAATATCACAGTGACATGTTTAAGGCACACCTATCAAAAATTGATAAATAAAGCAGTCACAATAACTGTGAAGATATGGGCAATGTGAACAGCATCAAAACCTTTATCAAACACACATACAGAGATATGTCACCCTGAGCCTAACAAATAGAGGATACACATTCTTTTAAAAATACATGAACAATGGAGTATTACTCAGCCATTAAAAAGAATACATTTGAATCAGTTCTAAGGAGATGGATGGAACTGGAGCCGATTATACAGAGTGAAGTAAGCCAGAAAGAAAAACACCAATATAGTATACTAACGCATATATATGGAATTTAGAAAGATGGGGATGATGACCCTGTATGCGAGACAACAAAAGAGACTCAGATCTATAGAGCGGACTTTTGGACTCTGGGGGAGAGAGAGAGGGAGAGAGTGGGATGAGATGGGAGAATGGCATTGAAACATGTATACTATCAAGTAAGAAACGAATCGCCAGTCGATATCTGATGCAGGATGCAGGATGCTTGGGACTGGTGCAAGGGGAGGACCCAGAGAGATGGTATGGGGTGGGAGGTGGGAAGGGATTCATGTTTGGGAACGCTTGTACACTCGTGGTGAATTCATGTCAATGTTTGGCAAAAGCAATACAGTAATGTAAAGTAAACTAAAGTTAAAATAAAAATTTCAAAAAAAAAATAAAAATACATGAAACATTTTAACTAGGTTACAAGGAAAAAAGATCATGACCTTTCAAGTAACTGATATTAAAAATATACATATATTCTATGACGATATCACGAGAATAATTAATAACAAAACTAAACACCATGAACAGAAACTTTAAAATGCCTGTTTAGAAATTCAGGGTTAAAGAGGAAATAAAAATGGAAATAACAAAATACTTAGATCTTAATGACAATGATGAGGAGGGCACGGCAACCACTCCAGGATCCTTGCCTGGAGAAGCCCATGGACAGAGGAGCCTGGCGGGCTGCAGTCTGTGGGTGGCAGGGAGTTGGACGCGACCGAGAGCCTGAGCACGATGGCACTGATGTCACCACGTGCGTAATGCACGGGCGACAAAGTAACGCTTAGGAGGGAATTCTACAGTTTGAGCACATCACTAAAAAGCAAGAAAGGCTAATAACCTATGTTTTCAAGCCAGAAATCTAGAGAAAGTACAAAGAAAACAAAGGAGATAAAGATAGATGTTATTAATAAAAACAGAAAGCAAAGAAATATCAGATTCTGTGAAACAAAATTTGACAAACTCTTACAAGTTTGTTCAAGAAAAAAAGGGAAAATATGAACGAGGGGTGCAGCTCCAGCTGGTGACTGCAGCCAGGGACTGGCAGGAGCCCAGGTAGCCCAGCAACTCCAGGGCAGGCCCCTGCTCTGCAGAGGGGCCACGGTCCACCCACAGGCCACCACGATGGCTGACAGACGGCCTGGGAGGCTGACGGCAGCAGAGCGGGGGGAGGAGCTGGCAGAAGCCACCGCCAAGGGGGCTCCCGAGGGGACAGGCAGAGGCCGGGCTTTGCTGCGGTGCAGGCCACACCGAGGAAGGCCCCCATCTGCTTAGCCGCCCTAACAAACAGATTCTGCTCCCTGGGGAACTCCCCCTGGATTAACTTGTGGCAATAAATACTTTTTCCTTTGGGGGTGGTGAGAAAAGGCAGAAACAATTTTAGGAACAAAAGATACAGAGAAGTATCTGTAGTCCATATCATGGGAGTAAGAAAAGGAAAAGGAACAGGACTGAGCCACAGGGAAACCCAACTAGAGACTAGGAAGAACAGAAGGAGCAGACTAAGGTGATGCAGAGAGGCCAGACAGACGTGCTCCAGAGAAAGAGCAAGACAGTCACGGTTAAAAGTGTCACGCAAGACAAGGAGGCCTTCAATGAAGAGAAGACGATCCACTGTGTCCACTGCTGTTGAGAGGTCCACGAAGTTCTGGGCTGCAAGGCGTGCAACGGTTTTGGCAGTGTGACGCTGAGTAACCTATATGCTGGAGAAAGCAAAGAAGTGGGAGCCAAGGTCACACGGGGGCAGAAGGACTGTTTCCATCTGGACTAGTGCTTCTGGAGCTAAAGCTGTTTCAGCTGACGACAAGACTCAGAGTGTCACTTTGGAAGGGAGGGCCAGAGGCGGGCGCGTAAGGCAGGAGCCGCGGTGCCACGGCGCCGATGGGTCGCAGGCCGCCGCCCGGGGCAGCGGCGGAGCTGGGGGAGAAGGGAGGCTGCGAGGCAGGCACCAAGGCGCTCGCGAGCGGACAGCAAGGCAGGCAGCCCGCGGCCACGAGGAGGACAGAGAGGGTGGCCTGAGTCCAAGGGCAGAGGACCCAGAGGGACGCCGGGAGGGGTGGCGACTGGACGGAGGCCTAATCCAGAGCCTGCTGTGCAGGGACTTGACGGAGCCTTTCCAGCTCAACCTGTGCCGCACCTTCTGAGATCTCCCGGATTGCAAACAGCAGCCACACCAAGGAAAGCCCCAAGAACAACCCCCGTTATTTTTTAATAGCTGAGCTAATATTACCCTCAGTTTTGCTAGCTACCTGTACACCTACCTATTCCAAAATCCAGAAGGGGAAAAAAAAATGTAAGGAGTTGCGTAATTCCTAGAATCAAATGGGACATAAGGGGCTGGAAGGGAGAGTGTGAGCACTTCTCCAAGACACCAGGACAAGGAAGTGGTTGCTTCCGAACAAAACAAGCTCCAGGCAATCCAGACACCAGACAACTGCCTCCTGGGTTAGCCTGGAAGAACTCTAGAAGCACAAGATCCGAGGCTGTGACTGATTTCTAAGAGCCTCTCAACCAATGCAAATGGGGTTGGCAGGCCTACTTCTGTGAGCTCTGGCAGCAAACACGGACCAGGCCTGTCTTGTGACAGGGATTTTGAGAGATTACTGAATTTACTCCAGTAAGTCCTTAGCAGAGGGCAATTTCAACCAACTCATTCATTTAAAATTGAACACAATGTGCCTACCATGTATAGGCTTCCAGAAAACCATCTACTTCTACTTAATTGACTACGCTAAAGCCTTTGTGTGGATCACAACAAACCATGGAAAATTCTTAAAAGAGATGGGACTACCAGACCACCTTATCTGCCTCCTAAGAAAGCTGTAGGCAGGACAAAAAGCAACAGTTAGAACCACACATGGAACAACTGACTGGTCCAAAACTGGGAAAGGAGAACGTCAAGGCTGTCTCCTGTCACCCTGCTTACTTAACTCATATGCAGAGTGCACCATGAGAAACGCTGGGCTGGAGGAAGCACAAGCTGGAATCAAGATTTCCAGGAGAAATACCAATGACCTCAAATGTGCAGATGACATCACCCTAATGGCAGAAAGTGAGAGGAGCTAAACACGAGTGAGCGGCTGAACAACAATGACAGGCACTGCAACAGATACAAGACGAAGAAGATGGTTTCTGCCCTCAAGATTCACCGTTTGGTGGAAGAGACAAAGATTCATACAAAAATCTCCAACACTGTGAAAAGGTAGAGGACACTCCTAACAGTCAAACAGTGAGAGCAAGGGAAGCAGAGGGTTCTAGAGCGCGCAGAGACACTGCACAGCCCAGGCCGCGCGCAGCGTGCAGCTGCAGGGCGCTGTGCTCCTTGCTTCACTGGCCCATCCCGCGGTGGGCTCTTCTCCAGAGCGAGGAGCTGTGTCTGCTGCGGTCTGGGCCACCTGACCTCAGTGCCGCCTGCCTCTCCTGGCTGCCCACCCTGCGTCCATCCACAGACCTGCTCTCCTGTCTGTGACCCACTCACGCTGCAGCTCCAGGGCGATCAGGGCGTCGCATAACCCAGTCCCCTTAAGAAAGTCGTGAGCCAGTCAGGACTCCCAACGGAACACCGCCTATTTTCTTGGCCTCATGAATGAGTTGGTAACCCAGTTTGGGGCAAGGAGTCAAAGGAGGTTTGCTGGGGGCTTCTATGAAACAATCATTCTTATTCTGAGAAAGTGCTTAAAACTGTTTATTCTCATGCTGGATATTGGCTCTCATTGTGGGCCACGCAGGACAGAAATCTGAAGCCTAGAACCCCAATCACTATTCTGCCACCAAAGCCAGGATGACACACAGTAGAAAGCAAAATACACAGACGCTCAGCAAAACAGAGCTGGTGCCCCAATCAATGCACACCTGAAATCCACCTTACCTCTGGAATTTTCAGTATCGTAAGCCAATACATCCTCCTTTAAAGTTTAAACATGAGTTTGGCTTCCTGTTACTTGCAAAACAAAACATACCTAACATTATAATATATCCAAGGTATGCTAAATCCTAAAATCACTGGTGAATCATTATCTATAGATAGTCTGTTTCTTGTACAACACACTCTGATGTTCATCTCTTGCTTCCAGCATAGTCTTATTAAACCTAAATTTTAAAATGTAAAATTTCCCTCTTATTTAAACTTTGGAGAATAGCAACTGGTTAACACCTAAATAATAAAACTGTGGCTTAAAATTATAAAAGGAAGTTTACAGATTTATAAACTGCAAAAATACAAAAATTCTTTATGGCAAAAACAAATATAAACACGTCCTTAAGCAAAGTTACAAGACAGATGACGAACTGACAAGAAAAAAAAAACCTGTTAATTTATTATCACAGACAAAGGACTAACCTCCTTAATGTATAAGGAACTCCCCTTTTAGAAAAATCAAGATGTTCAAAAACCCAAAAGAGAAATGGGTAAGGGATATGAAACAATTCACAGAAAAGGAAATCTGTTTCACCCTAAATATATAGAAAGATGTTCAACCTCACTTGCTACAAGGAGAAAACAAACATACTAATTTCTCACCTATCATGTCAAATGCAGAAGTCTGGGGACACACTGCTGGTGAGGCTGTGGTACAGTATAAATCAGTGCAGGCCCTCCCTATAGAGGCTTGACGACATCTGTTTAAAACATGCACACCCATTAAAAACATGTACAGGTTTACCCTCTGACTCAGAAGTCTCTCTTCTGGAAATACGACAAACACACCTGCCTCCATGCAAAATAACGCACACACAAAGTTGTTCCCTACAGCCTTATTTGTAACTCAAAAAACATTAAGAGTCGAGAGTCATCTGGTGAAATAGATCAAGGTACACCCACAGCACGGAGTATAAAGCAATGACGAGAAAGAGTGAAGCTCTCGATTTACTAATATGGAAAAGATCTCCAGTATGTATCGTTAAGCAAAAAAACAAAGATACAAAATACCATACACAGTAGGTTCCCTCAATTCCTTCAGACCTCTGCTCAAATGCCGTCTTATTATAACAGAAGGGTAGGTCAGAAACAAATAAAATGATTATGGGGGAGGAAGGGAATGGAGTAAGGGGTCAGTAAGAACTGGAAGCTAGAGGTCTCTAAACATAATCATGTATCATAGTTTTGATATTAGAGCCAGTAAATGTTTTACTAATAATAATTAAAATGTAAAAATAAATGTATTTCTGACAGCTTTATAAAGGTATAATTGACATACAAAGAACTGCATGTGTTAAACATTTACAGTTTGATGAGCTTGGGCAGCCTTCTCCAGGGGATCTTCCCAACCCAGGGATCGAACCCAGGCTCTTTACCAGCAGAGCCACCAGGGAAGCCCAAGAATATTCTCCAGTGGATCTATCTTCCTGACCCAGGAACTGAACCAGGGTCTCCTGCATGGACACATGCAAGAACCCCTAACACCATGCCACAATCAAGGTAGCGACACACCTAACACATCTCAACACTTCCTTGAGTCACTTCATTTTTGTTTTTTTGCGGTAAGAACACTTAATATGAGATCTACCCTCTTAACAAATTCTGACGCACACAATACTGTATCGCTAACTACAGTCACTGCGCTGTGCAGCAGGCCTCGGAATTTACTCACCTGGCGTAACTGAAACTCTGTGACTAACTATGTGTGTGCTCAGTCGTGCCCAGCTCTTGGCAACCCCATTTGAACTGCACCTGCCAGGCTCCTCCGTCCATGGAATGTTCCAGGCAAGAATACTGGAATGGGTTGCCATTTCTTACTCCAGGGGGTCTTCCTGATCCAGGGATCAAACCTGAGTCTCCTGCATCAGCAGGCGGGTTCTTTACCACTGCACCACCTGGGAGGCCCCAACTGAAACTTACACAAAATTTAAATTTAAAACAGTCTCTGAGGTACTGAAAGTGGATTATAGTAATAGTCGCACAACATAGTAAATTAACTAAAAAAAAAAAAGTCCCAGTGAATCGGACACTTACAACAGAGGGCAGGAAGATACAATAATTTGACTGGATTAAGTGTGAAGAGATAGTGGAAGAATTGGAGAACGCTGTACCAACCACCACCTCTACACCTTTAGTGAGCACACAAATCACCCGGTGGTTCGGTTGCTCAGTCATGTCCGACTCTTGTGACCCCATGGACTGTAGCCCGTCAGACGCTGGTGTCCATGGAATTTCCCAGGCAAGAATCCTGGAGTGGGTTGCCATTTCCTTCTCCAGGGGATTTTCCTGACCCAGGGATTGAACCTGCATCTCTTGCACTGAAGGTGAATTCTCTACCAACTGAGTCAGGAGGAAAGCCCTTGAGTCACCTAGGGACTCTTGTGAAAGGCGGAGTTTGACTCAGGAAGTCTGGAGAAGGACACAATTCTGAAGCCCAGCAAGCTCCCAGGTGACGACACTGATGGTGCTGGTCTGCGAACCACACTATGAAGGGTCCAGACGACTAGAGGAGCCTTCCAGTAAGCCGGGCTTAGTCGCTCAGTCTCTATGTGACCCCATGGACTGTAGCCCACCAGCCTTCTCTGTCCACCAGGATTCTCAGTGCGTTGCCATGCCCTCCTTCCAAAGGATCTTCCCAACCCACAGATTGAACTCAGGTCTCCCGCATCGCGGGCAGATTCGTTACCATCTGAGCCACCAGGGAAGCCCAAGAAGTAGCTGAGAAATGGGGCTGAGATCTTGTCAAGAAAATTAGAGATACCATGGGAACGTTTCATGCAAAGATGGGCTCAATAAAGGGCAGAAACGGTATGGACCTAACAGAAGCAGAAGATATTAAGAAGAGGTGGCAAGAATATACAGAAGAACTACACAAAAATGACCTTAATGATCCAGATAACCACGATGCTGTGATCACTCACCTAGAGCCAGATATCCTGGAGATCAACATTAAGTGGACCTTAGAAAGCATCACTGCGAACAAAGATAGTGGAGGTGATGGAATTCCAGCTGAGCTATTTCAAATCCTAAAAGATGATGCTGTGAAAGTGCTGCACTCAATATGTCGGGAAATTTGGAAAACTCAGCAGTGGCCACAGGATGGAAAAGGTCAGTTTCCATTCCAATCCCAAAGAAGGCAATGCCAAAGAATGTTCAAACTACCATACAATTGCATTCATCTCACATGCTAGCAAAATAATGTTCAAAATTCTCCAAGCTAGGCTTCAACAGTACCTGAACCGAGAATCTCCGGATATTCAAGCTGGATTTAGAAAGGGGAGAAGAACCAGAGATCAAACTGCCAACATCCATTGACTCATAGAAGAAGCAAGAGTTACAGAAAAACATCTACTTCTGGTTCACTGACTACGCTACAGCCTTTGACAGTATGGATCACAACAAACTGTGGAAAATTCTTTAAAGAGATAGGAATATCAGACACCTTATCTCTGCCGCCTGAGAAACCTGTAGACAGGTCAAGAAGCAACAGTTAGAATAGGACATGCAACAAGACTGGTTCAAAACTGAGAAAGGAGTACGTCAAGGCTGTATATTGTCACCTTGCTTATTTAACTTCTATGAAGAGTACATCACGTGAAACGCTGGGCTGGATGAAGCACAAGCTGGAATCAAGATTGCCGGAAGAAATACCAATAACCTCAGGTATGACGACACCACCCTTATTGCAAAGACTGAAGAGGAACTAAAGAGCCTCTTGATGAAGATGAAAGAGGAGAGTGAAAAGGCTGGCTTAAAGCTCAACATTCAGAAAACTAAAATCATGGCATCCGATCCCATTACTTCATGGCAAATAGATGGGGAAACAACGGAACAGTGACAGACTTTATTTTCTTGGGCTCCAAAACTACTGCAGCCATGAAATTAAAAGACACCTGCTCCTTGGAAGAAAAGCTATGACAAACCTAGACAGTGTATTAAAAGCAGAGACACTACTTTGTCGACAAAGGTCAGTATAGTCCAAGCCATGGTTTACCAGTAGTCATGTACAGATGTGAGAGCTGGACTGTAGAGAACGCTGAGTGCTGAAGAACTGATGCTTTTTAACTGTGGTGTTCGAGAAGACTCTTGAGAGTCCCTTGGACTGCTAGGAGATCAAACCAGTCAATCCTAAAGGAAATCAAGTCTGAATATTCACCAGAAGGACGGATGCTGAAGCTGAAGCTCCAATTCTTTGGCCACCTGATGTGAAGAACTGAGTCACTGGAAAAGACCCTGACGCTGGGAAAGACTGAAGGCAGGAGGAGAGGGGGACGACAGATGATAAGGTGGTTGGATGCCACCACTGACTCAACGGACATGAGTCTGAGCAAACTCTGGGAGACACTGAAGGACAGGGAAGCCTGGCATGCTGCCATCCATGGGTCACAAAGAGTCGGACAGGACCGAGCGACTGAAAAACAACAAGCTGCCCCAGACACAGAACATGCAGGGAGTGGGTGGGGCCAGAAAGGGCTCCCTTCCTTTTCCAGGACGGGGGGAACAACAACACGATTGCTGCAGAACTGGACTCAATCAGGGCTAGAACAGAGTGTGTGGGCAAAGGAGTTAAAACTATTAGTCACAGCATTTAAGACAGGAGTGTGCTGGAGACAGCAGCAGGGTGGCAGGAGCTAGATCACTGAGAACTGAAGGAAAGTGGGGAGAGTCCAACGAGGGCTGGCATGACACAATCTGATGGCTTGAGTCCTAGAAGAGGGTAACACTCCAGGAACTGTAAGAAGGACCAACTGAAACAGGACTGATCCGTTCCTGCAGAAGCTGTATCAAAAGAACGAAAATACAGTAAAAAAACTTTAAAAAAATCATACTGAAAGTTCTAGAAGCTAGGATATATCCAACATTTAAACCATCACTCACTAAGGAAGATAATCCTGTCCTTCAAAGACCTGCACAAGCTTCAACCCTCAGGAGCTGCTCAGCACTTTCAGGAGGAGCCATCAAATGCCACATCCTTAGGCGCGGGGCTCCCAGGTCCCTCGTTCAGAATCCTCTTGGTCTTCTGCCCGCCCACCCATCGGAATTCAGTTCAAATGTAACCTGTTAAAACCCAAGTTCCCACTGCACCTGAGACAAGGAAACACCACACTGTAACCATCTGCTCCAGGACCCAACAGAAACACAGCCCACCGTGTGGAGCAGGCCGTGCCTCTCCGTCCATCTAGGGCAGCGAGGGCACAGGACCACAAGGAGGGCGACAGAACCCGCCGACTCGGACTCCTGGACGCAGCTGCTGAGCAAACACCACCCGCCAGAGGCGCCACCCAGCCCGCTCCACGGAGCGAGGCGCCACCCGAGAGGAGGCACCAGCTCCCTCCTCACATTTAATCACATACAGTACTCTGAAGAAGGCAAGCCAAGATTATCTGATCAGGATGCTTAACCTTTCTGTACCATGGACTCCTCATAATAATGTTTTTAATACAGAAGAGTATAAAAGAGGGACTTCCCTGGTGGTCCAGTGGTTAAGAATCTGCCTGTGACACAGGTCACATGGATTCGACCCCTGGTCTGGGAACTAAGACCCCAGACGCCCCACGGCAACTAAGCCCGGGAGCCAAACTCCCAAGCCCACGAGCTCTAAACCCCATGCTCCACAAGAGAAGCCACTGCCACGAGAAGCCCACGCGTCCCCACCAGAGCGAAGTCCACGCTCGGCAGCAAAGAGCCTGCGCACCGCACGGAGACCCAAAACAAGGAGATCGGCGACATTAAAATAGCAATACTACAGCAAACAAACTTAGGACTTTAAAGTTCATTCCACACTGAATAATGGGTTCTAGTAGCAGATCCACTAACTACTGTGATTGCAAAGTCGTGATGAGTATAAATGATATTTGATGTGTCTGCAACAACCATAATGTGATATGCAAACACCTGTGATTTTCACTGGCGATAAAGTCACAGGTCTGTCACGGTTGATTTGTTGCCCATGTTCATAACTGAAGAACACAGTAAAACTCAGCTACAAGTTCAGTTAGAAATAAAGAGGTAAAACATTTCTTCCCATCTAGGTTGACACACCTCCTAAATTCTAATCAGATTAAGAAGCCCCAGGGAGTTCCCTGGCAGCCCAGTCGTTAGGACTGTGTGTTCTCAGTGCCAAGGGCCTGGGGTTCAACCCTGGCCAGGGAACTAAGACCCTGCAAGCCTCACACTGTAGCCATAAAAAAGAAAAGCCCCAGTAAGTGAATACTGTCTAAAACAGCAGACACCGTCCATCTCACCACTATTCGGTCACCAATCTTAACACCTGGTTACAGTCGTGCTGGGCCAGGGGCCATGTCTCAGTGGTCTTTGGGCTTACAGGTCTGATATACATGAGGTGAACGAACAAGCCATTTATTATCCTACTGGACTGTGAGCTCCCTGACCACAGAGGTTTAGTCTCAACAACAGTGGAGAGCAGGCACTGGAATCTTGAAAGAGTGTGAATATCCTGTCTCCGTGGTTGGATGACAATCCTCCTGGGCTCAGGGATCAACTCACACGTATTTGGTTTCCCAGATCCAAGTATACTGCTTCTCACATAAAACCACTCAAAAAAATTTTTTTTTGACAGCACCATGCGGCATGCGGAAAATTTGTTTCCCAACCAGGGATCAAACCCACATCCTCTGCAGTGCAAACTCAGAGTCTTAACCACTGGACCCACCAAGAAAGCCCCAAAAACCACTCAAACATTTATTAAATGAAACATTAAGACAAGACAGAGCCTCTGAAACAAAAACTAAAGTAGAGAATGAGCACCTGGACCAGTTTTGTTGTAGCAGGAACACACACACACACACACACACACACACACACACACACACACACACACACACACATCTCTCTCTCTCACCCTACCCTCCTGCAACGGTGAGCCTGGCTATGAACCAACAGCTTACTGTCACAGGTATAAACTACAATGTGGTTACTTGAAAATATGTGAAAAATATTCCCATTCTTAATTTAAAAATAAAAACCTTAAAAATTCCTTCCTCATGAATGGTTCTTGCTTCTTTCTCATAAAAACCTACAGTTTCAAGTACATTCTCCTACTGCTACAAAACAAGATTAAATGTAGCACAAGACTTCCCTGGTGGCCCAGTGGACAAGAACCCTCCCGCCAATGCCGAGGACACTGGTTGGATCCCTGATCCCGGAAGAGTCCACACGCCGCGGAGCAACTACACCCGTGCACCACAGCTGGGCCTGAGCTCTGCAACAGGAGAAGCCGCTGCAGCCAGAAGCCTGCGCACCGCACGCCAGAACAGCCCCTGCTCACGGCAGGAAGAGAGAGCAACAGAGGCCCAGCACAGCCAAAAAAGTACAGTGAGAAACAAAGAGGCTAACAACGCTGTAAAGCAACTACACTACATAAAAAACAAAGCAAACAATATAATTTTTTAACGTAGCACAGGCTGATTTGACTTGCCTTTAGTATTAATACAACCTACCCTACTGTTTAAAACTCCATACTACAAAACAGAACCGACACTAGTCAGTTTACAAATTGCCAATTGTCAGAGAAGCAGTGAAGTTGGTAAAAATGCTGAAAGGTAAGACTGGGGGCAGGATAAACTGGGAGATTGCGATTGACATATACACACTACCAAATATAACACAGCTGATTAAAGACCTCTTACACAGCACAGGGAACTCTACTCAACACTCTGTAATGGCCTATGTGGGAAAAGAATCTAAACAACGGTGGATACATGTAAACACACCCATTTTGCTGAATACCTGAAACAAAGTACTGTAAGTCAACTAGAGTCCAATAAAAACTTTAAAGTAATAATAATAAGTAAGTGGAAAGGGATAGAAAAGGTAAGAGTAACTGCCAGCTAAGGGTCAATCAGAAATGAAGACAAAGCATTTCTGAAATTAGAAATATAAGGCCAAACAGTTTTTATTTTTTTTTAATTTTTTAAATTTTTTAGAATTTACAAAAATGTGATCTGTACACAACATTTCAGGACAAATCATCTATTTGAAATCCAACCCAGAATTCTTCCACTAGGCTAAGAAACACTCCTCCACTTCACCCTCGCCCCAAATTCCACCGGATTCGTGTACTGCTTACGCCATGTGCCGAGCAATCATCAAGACAAAAATACCAGCTCCGTACAGATAGCAAGTATCTTAATTTACCTTCACGTCACCCACAAGAGATAGTAGTAACTTGTATATAGCAATTCAGCAAAAAACGCTTGATGAATGAGGATTATTTTTTTCAAAACAAGACATATCTTGAACTCTATTATGAAAAACAGATGTCAAATGTTCAGAGGATAACCTGTCATTGATACTCTCAATTTTAAATGCACTGAAAATTAAAATTGAGAACGTCTACCAAATAAAGTTATTTCTATTTTTGATGGCTATTCCTAAATAACAAATAGGACCACATTTCATATTTCTGCACAAACTAACCTAGCTGAGATATAAATTAAAATGGTCTCTAAGACAACACCAGACTATGAAAATCTTTACATTTATTTTGGTTCTTTAGGCCTATAGCCAAACTAGTCAGCAACAAAATCCACTACGTTTTGATTCTTGCTCAAGTTTTTTACCAGAGTACAATAGACACTTAAAGTTACTAGATGATTAACTCAATGATAATACCTACAGGTGATATAAGTTTCTTGAGGGCACAGACTTTGCCTACACCCCAGCACTGACTCAATGGACATGAGTTTGAACAAACTCTTGGAGACAGTGAAAGACAGGGAAGCCTGGCGTGCTGCAGTCCATGGGGTCGCAAAGAGTTGACATGACTTAGCGCCTGAACGACAACAAAAACAGATCTAGCCCCACGTATCTGGGAGGTGCGCCCCACAAACATTTGCTGGAAGAATGGCACTCATCCTAGCTCCTGGCTCTCACTGACATGCTCTGGGAGCATCTCACCACGGCTCACATCCACCCATGGAGCCTCTCCAAGTATCAGCACCATCCTCCTCTTCAAGGCCAAGGGAACCAAGGTATCACGTGCAAGTTTCTCAAGCCTGCTTTAGGCGAGAAACTAACATGCTTCCCCCTCAGTAGAGATGATTCTATAGTCAAATAAATTAATCTTTATATGAATACTTCAGAAGTCATTAAGTGGCCCTTAATGGGGAAAAAAAAAGATTTCCATCCAATTCCATATGTGCCCTACTAAACAAAGTATAACATTTCTCAAAGTGAATCTGATATTAAAAAAATTCTGAACTTCTAAGCCTCTTCTAAATAATAAATGGGGAGCAGAATGGTGTGAAAATACAAATGGGGAGAAGGGTGTGGACATGACCTTCTTTAGAGCAATCCAGTATCTAAAACCCAGGAATCAAACCCGTCTCCCCCGCACTGCAGGCAGACGCTTTACCATCTGAGCCACCAGGGAAGCCACAGTATCCAACACCAGTCTGCGGATAAAAAGCTGCGACAGGCATGTAGTCCACCCTCCCACATGAAGCCCCGGCCACCAGCAGGCGGTCCTGCAGTCTTTGACAAAGAGACTTGGCTATTTCCTATACGGAACACTCATTGTCTCTCAAGTCAACCCATAACTCTCCTGGGTAACTCCATCTCAAAAAACATTTTGGCTATTATTATTAACTGACCTTCTGACCCCAGCTTCATCTCAGCATGGTGAGTACCCAAGCTTTTTCCAGCAATAAAGACCTAGGATCACTGTATGTTCAACCTGCTTTCACTACACACCCCACTCTTCCCAATTCCCATTCAAAAAGTAGGCAATGAATCCAAGTCAGGAAGACATTTCCCTAATACAAAGACAAATTTTCATTCAAAACTCATTGAGTACAGAGTCATACAATCTTAAGAACTGAAAGGGCCTTGTATGTGTGTTAGTCGCTTAGTCCAACTCTTTGTGACCCCGTGGACTGCAGCCCGCCAGGCTCCTCTGTCCACAGAATCCTCCAGGCAAGAATACTGGAGTGGGTTGCCACGTCCTTCTCCAGGGGATCTTCCCGAACCGAGGATCGAACCCTGGCCTCCTGAATTGCAGGCAGATTCTTTACTGAAAAGGCCTTGGACACCATCTAATTCTACTTTTCATCTCTTGTAGGAATTGCTTCAATCTCTGGACAGTACATCTATGGCCCAGAATCTTAAGATGGCAGGCAAAATGTAAAGGCGCTTTGCTTTGAATATTAAGTAATTCTGTGTGTAGCTTTAAAAACTTGTTTGATTCAGTTTAAAAAGAAGGAGGACTTCCTTGGTGGCCCAGTGGTTAAGAATCTGCCTGCCAATGCAGGGCAAGGACATGGGTTCATCCCTGGTCTGGGAAGATTCCCCACACTGTAAGCCTCCATGCCGCAAGTACTAAAGGCTGTGCTCTGAGAAAAGAGGAGGAGGAGGAGAAGCCAGAGCACCGCAGCTAGAAAGCAGCCCTGCTTAAAGCAATTAGAGAAAGTCCGCACACAGCAACAGAGGCCCAGAGCAACCATAAACAAACCAATATTTTACAGGGGGGGTCGGGAAGGCATAAATTAGGATAAACAAGGTCCTCCACAGAGAACTAGATTCAACAGCCTATAATAAGCCATAATGGAAAAGGATATGAAAAAGTACATAGACATATGTATAACCGAATCACTTTGCTGTATACCAGAAACTAATGCTGCTAAGTCACTTCAGTCGTGTCCAACCCTGTGCGACCCCGGAGACGGCAGCCCACCAGGCTCCCCCGTCCCTGGGATTCCCCAGGCAAGAACACTGGAGTGGGTTGCCATTTCCTTCTCCAATGCATGAAACTGAAAAGTGAAAGTGAAGTCACTCAGCCGTGTCCGACTTCGTGATCCCATGGACTGCAGCCCACCAGGCTCCTCTGTCCATGGGATTTTCCAGGCAAGAGTACTGGAGTGGGATGCCATTGCCTTCTCCGACCAGAAACTAATACACCGCAAAATCAATTATGCTTCAATAAAATATTTTTTAAAAATTTGAAAAGTTGTTTGATAGCACATAGGTCTGGTAGGTAACATGGTTTGACAGAAGCAGATCAAAAGTAACCTACACCATTTGGCCGCTTTCCACCACTTTACTCTTGCTACATAATTTCCCAGTTATAGAGAGATAAATTTGTTACCAACCAACAATAACTTACATTTACATCTTTTGAGGGGACTTCCTTGGTGGCCAAGACCGGTGGCTCTCAATGTAGAGGGCCGAGATGCGATTCCTGGTCAGGGGACTAGATCCCACGTGCTGCAACCGAGAGCTCACAGGTTGCGACTAAAGATCCTACATGCCATGGTGAAGATGGAAGACCAGTCTGCTGCAACTAAAACCGGTGCAGCCAAATAAACAATAAATGATAAGAAATATGAAAAAGTACTTTCAGCTTTTAATAAAATAAAATGTCTTTTGAGAATCCCTTGGCAGTCCAGTGGTTAGGACTCAGCTCTTTCACTGCCAGAAACCTGAGTTCAATCCCTGATCAGGGAACTAAGAACCTGTAAGCTGTGTAGTCCAGCAAAAAAAAAAAAGTTTTTCTTTTTAATTAAAAAAAATAAAAAATGTCTTTTAAAAGATATGAGCTACTAAAGATACCTGGTAATTTGGGGCCTAAAATTGAATACATCTTCCAGCACCTAAAGATCTTTCTTTAAACTAATGTATATGGCTGCATCAGGTCTTAGCTGCCACATGCAGGATCTTCTGTTGCTGTGCATGGGCTTCTCTCTAGTTGTGGCACGCAGGCTAAGTTGCTCCAGTTCGTGTGGGATCTTAGTTCCTGGACCAGGGATTGAACCCAGGGCCCCTGCATTGCCAGGCATATTCTTAACCACTTGACTACTAGGGAAGTCACTGAAGATCTTTTTAAAGTAGGACATCGAGGGACATGGACACTTTTCCCAGTCATTCACTCAACAAATTTAACTGTAGGGGGGTCTACTTCATGTAGGAAGACAGAGAAAACAGAAAGACATCCTATTCTAAGAGAGCTTTGTTTCTAGAAGAGATAGAGAATTACAAACTGAGAAAAGTTCTAGAAAGACAAAGTATAGGATGCTATAGAAACATATGATGGGGAAAACTGATCTAGACTGGGAATTCAAAGAAGGCTATGCTGAGAAGTGATGCTTAAGCAGGGATCTGAGTGGTGGCATTCTCATTTATGCTAAAACAGATCTCCATAAAATCAAAGAGTTGGTACAACAAGCCCAGTACCTTGGCATCTGTATCCTAAAACCTCTTTAAAAAGAAAAAAGAAACCAAAGAATGCCATAAAGAAAGCTATTAGCTGAAAATTCTTGGGGAGAAGGGTAGGGTCTCACTCATCTTTGGGTACCCCACATTACCTTGCTGAGAAGAATTACCATCATAGTAGTCACTTAAATCTTTGCTGAAACAATGAGTTTACCCTCAGTATTAAATCAGTGTCCATATTATTTTTAGTTCAGCAAAATAAATTTATAAAACTAGATGTTTTCACACAAGAAACCCTACCTGGAACTTTGGTTCTGAAAAGAAATGATGCTTCATCTACCTAACAGGATTGCAAGATTCAATAAGCTTACACAGGGCAAAGTGCTGGGGTAAGTTCTGAAGAGTTTGACGTATACGGTTATCTGTGCAACCAAAAAGCTAGATGGGTCTCTTCTCACTAAGACAGCTGTTTTGATTCAGTTGTGCTTCTTTGTCATGAATTCTTTACCTCGAGAAAAAACCTGATTCACAGTTTGCACATCCTCTCTAGCCTTGGCTTTCTCCAAAGGGGTGAGACTCCATAAACTGAATGTCCCTTTCACCTCTAGCAACTGACCTGTGTTTTCAAGGGGCCAAGATCACACTCCTCAGCCTAGGTCTTTGACTGCCTCCTCATCTACTCTATTTCCCTAGGACTCCACCCCTGCTTTCAGGAACGACAGTACAGTGTTCACAATTTAAGGTTTTTAAAAGACCCAGTTTTGCAGCAGTGTGCATGGACCTAGGGAATATTACAGTTGTTGACATAAGTCAGAAAAAGACAAATATTGTATGACATCACATATTATATGTGGAATCTAAAAAATAATATGAACGAACATCTATGTAAAACATAAACAGACTCACAGATAAAACTAACTAGCAGTTAACAAAGGGAAGAGGGAAGGTGGAAGGGGCGAGTTACGGGTATAGGATGAGAAATACAAACGATGTATAAAATAAATAAGAAACAAGAATATACTGTATGGCACAGGGAATTATAGCCATTATCTTATACTTTCAATGGAGTATAATCTGTAAAAATACTGAATCACTATGCCTTACACCTGAAACTAATATTATACTATAAACCAACTATACTTTAATAACATAAAAGATCTAGTCAGATTTAAGTTGAATGTATTCATCCAACTTAAATCTTCTAAATTATGTAAATGATCTGATTAATTGTTGTAAAACTTTATATGCCCCAAAGGAAAAATTTTTAAAGAGTCAAAATGACGAAATGTCAAAAACAGATTTACAACTCCTAACCCCAAAAAGTAAAATTTGAAGTTTTTAAATTAAGGTTTAATCCATCTTTAATTAAGGTTTTTTAATTAAGGAAAAGTATCTGCTATGTTTTAAAATCAGAAAACAGAGTCATAAAAACAATCACTTATACTCAGAAATAAATAAAAATAAATGCAAACTCATTCATGGACATGCTTTTTAAAAAAATTACAGTGGCTAGAAAACAGCTTAAATGTCCAACATATAATGCAAATGTATCTACAAGATATTACCACATGAAAGTGAAATTTTACAGAAAAGTTAATGTGCTCAAGTAAATTACACAGCTGAAGGCAAATTTACATGTTTAAGATTTGTCTTGTTTAAAATAATTTTTTGGTGTAGTTTTGAAAAGATCTCCTAATTCATCCTTCATTGAGTAGGACTAAAAGTAGGCACCATTATGATATTTCCAGGCAAGAGACCTATTTTTATGATGCAAACCAGAGCTACCAGGTACAGATACAGTTTGCCACTAGAATGCTTCAGCAATAGTATACTTTAAAAGAAAAAATTTTTTAAAAAGGTAATGTCTACACTAGTAACAACATATTTAGCTTTTAGGCACTTTAAAATTTTTCTGTAAATCAATTCAATAACTTAAAATTCTAAACTTATTTTCAGAGAAAAAGCTGATCCTTTCAGTCACTGCATCAATGTTAAGATAAACGCTCCTGTTTGACAGATGCTCTTAACACTTATTTGAACTGTATTTTACATCTACTGAATGTTTCGGGCCTTTAAAGTTCATTATAGTCACAATACTAAAAACCACAGCAGCTGTACTGCAATACCCTCTTTTAAAGAGCTGAAGATAGAAGCTAAGTAACTCGTCAAAGATCACCCAACAAGTCAGTGACAAAGTTGAGGGTAGGACTAAAAACTTCAGCTCCTAGACTACTAACTACTTCAGACTTTTCCAATTCTACAAGAGAACAAAGTCAAGCGATTTACCTCCAGTAATTTATAACAGGGTACCTCAAACACAGTAGTACACTTAGCGCAAACACTAACAGATGGGCTCACCTGGAACAAACGAGACAACCTTCTCCATCGAGATACCACCGCCACATTCCTAGATCTTGTAACCAAGCAAAAACCCACTGCTTCTGGATACGGTGTATCCGGGGAAACGTTCACCCTTCAATACATACAATTTACTTTCACACTAACTGACCACTTATAAATTAATCTGTTAACACCTTTTCCCACGCCCAGGTGCTGGCGGGGGCGGCGGGGGCATTAATCTCATTTTTCCAAGAGTCAAATCCCAGACGGCGTATCTCAAAAGTAAGCAGTTCTCGATGAGAACACAGTTACGTAGCGAATCAAAGAAAAGTTCTAATAAGTTGCTTCTTTCAAAGAGATACTTTAAGAGGATGATTACATGCTTGCGAGAATTACTGTTAAAACCGCCCGCCCAGAATAATGGTTCTTGTGAAGCAGCTTTTAAGGCATACCCTCCCTTGCTGGGCACATACAGTCTGACTTGTTGGACGAGGATGGATCTGGGCACGCTCCCACAGCATCCCTAGGAACCAGCTCAGCTCACTGAAAACATCTCCTCCACTCCCAAGTGTGGTCTTCAGCCCTTTCCGCACTGCAAGGGACAAGACGACCCCTCCCTTCACAATCTCTCAGGAGGAAGGTTCCCTCCGCGGAGACAAGTGACAGCCGGCCTCCCTCGGATGATCTGTCTTCTTTTTGGAAACGGCCAAATGTTAACCAGCAGAAGAGGCTCCTAGCGAGTGGCGGCGCGGCAGCAGGTGAGGCGGCCCTGGGGGCCGAGCCGGGCCATTTCGGACCGAGTCCTTCGCCTCCCGGCCGGGCTCCGCCTTGCAGAGCTGCCCCCAGCCGCCCCTGGTCTCTCACCCAGAGCCGGACTCCCAACCCTCCCCGGGAGGCGAGGCGGCCCGAGCCGCCACCAGACGGCCACCCCACCTCTTCCGGGGACTCGCAGGCCCGGCTGCCCGGCCGAGTCAGAACCTGACAAGCCCCGCCGGAGGGGCGGCAGCCGGCCCACACGTTCCCGGGGCCTCCCGGGCCGAGCGCCGCACCCCGCGGCCCCTCTCCCGCCCCCGCCCGCCTCCTCCCGGGTCCCCCTTCCGCAGGGGCGCTCCGGTGGAGTTACCGGCCCCTCCGGAGGGAGCGCGGCGGCCACCCCGGCGCCCGCTGTCGCCGCCCCGCCCCGGCCCTGCCCGCGCCGGGGCGAAGTCCCGCTGACGCCCCGGCCGGTACCTTGCGGACCCCCTTGTAGATATAGAAGTAGAGCTCCCGGCCCACATTGAAGCAGAGGCGGTCGCCGTTGCCAGACTGGTCGTTGAGGTTTACGAAGGAGACGCGGACAGGGTTAGAGCCTTGCGAGTTGAAGGGCACCCGGTTGGGCCGGCTGTACTCCGAGTGCGGCAGCAGCTTGTACAGACCTTCCCGGGTGGTGAACTGGGTCTTAATCTCGTTCATCTCCTTCCCTCCTCCCTCCGTCGCCATCTTGGAAAGCAGCGTTCATCCTGCCCTAAGTGCCCGGATCACGCCCACCGCGCAGGCGCCGTCCCGGGGCCCTCGCTCTTTCCTCCCTCAGATGTGTATAAGAGACAGCACACACAAGCCCTCGCTCTTTCCTCCCTCCCCCCAACGCCCCCGCCCCTTCCTGCTGGCCCCTCCCACCCACGGGCCGGCCCCGCGGAGGCAGGCGAGGAGCAGGGGCGGGCTTGTTTACGGCCCGACTGCGCAGGCGTGCTCACCTGGCGCGCTCGACGCGGCGGGGCGTCCGCAGGCTCCTCCCCGCGCCGGGCGCGGCCTCGGCGCGACCCCAGAGCCGCGCAGGTGTTGTGGTGCGGGGTCGCCGAGCGGGTGGAGGGGCGGGCGGGCGGACTGGACTGAGCCGGCTAGCGGAAGCCGCGGCCGGCGGCGCCGAGGGAGACTCGGGACGGCCTCCTCAGTTGGCTCGGGCCCTGCCCTGAGCGCTCCCGAGACCTTTAGGGGCCGAGGAGGGAGCCGCTTCGGCCGCCGGCAAGTCGCGGTCGGTGCGTGGGGCGCCGCGAACCAGCGCGGAAGCCCCCGTGTTCTGACCCAGGGGAGGGCGCGGGGGAGCCCCCCGTCCTGAGCCGCCTCTAGGCTGCCCCGCGCGACCGTCTGGCTGCGCGAGTCAGGGAGCCCCGCTGCGCTTCCCCGAGTCCGTTTCCGACAAGGTACTGAAGGACCTCAGCTTGCCGCTTCATCTTTTTTTCCCCCCTTTTTTAAACGGATTGGCGGGGAGAGGACGTACAGATACGTAGGATCTGTGTTTGCTAGTCAGATATTTGCGTACCTATCTGGGGCGAGCATTGGCTCATTTCAGGAAAGCAGGTTGGGTCGGCGCTTCTGTTTCTTAAGTGTATCTCCAGCAGGTGTTTAGAGAAAAGGGTCGTGTCGGGGAAATGACTTGTGGAACCAGATACTCGGTCGAAGCAAGATTCCCTTCTCTTGCGCCACAGTTTATTCAGAGCTCTCCAGAAAGTTGGAGGCTGTTGATTTTCTTATCAGGCTCAAGTGGAAGCGGCAGAATGGTTTACTCCGCGTAGCTGTGGGGATATGCCGTAGTAGGTCTCGATTGTAAAGCAGGCACGCGGATTAAACCATCACCCTGTTATCCTTGGGTTTCTTAGCGTATTGCATTAGAGTAAGAAGACTTTCTCAAGTGATAAACATTCTAATAGACTGCGGAGTTGGCGTGCGAGGCCAACATTCGTTACACCAACAGTGTTCCGTTCCCTAGTACAAATCATAGATGGAGCGTCACAAAAGTAGAGGGAGGTAAGTTGGAAAGAGGAGTTTAAGTCATAACCATTTTATGTATCACAAAGCGAGCAGATGCCAGTGCAGACGGTGTTACTGATGTAATAATGCGTTTGACGCTGACATCCCGTATCCGATGTGTATGTTGGCAGAAAAGCGCTAGAATAAAACCCTACTTAAAGAATAGATTCCTAAAACACCTAAAATTTTGTGTTACAATTGTTTTGATGTTACTATGTTTTCTGCTAAAAGTCGAATAGGCATCAGAAGTCTTTATAAATGCCACAATGTATTCTGGGTCCCATGTATTTATCCCAATTTCCTGTAACCATGTTATTTGACGTTGAAAATGTGTATAATCTCCTTGAAGGATAGTGACATCCTGAATCGTCTAAAAATAATTCAACTGTGTTCCTTAGTTACCAAGGGGGGAAAGCATAAGAACACTTCTTGGAGGAAAAAAAAAAAAACCTAAGCCAGCAGAAATTAACTCTCAAATTAACCACAACTTTTGATTACCAATAATACCTATAATCTTAGGCTTCTATTAAGGTTTTATTCTATATAAATTTAACATTTGATTGTGATCACAGTAATAATAGGTTGTTCACTTTGTCCCATCCAAATCCTTTGAAAATTTTAATAGTTTTCTTCTTTTCATTTACCCTGCTACACACTGAATTCAATAAATAACACCAAATTTATATAACTGGGGCTGACTGATTTTCGGTTTCAAACTGGGCATTTTTACTTGGATTTGTGTCTTAGATTCGTTAGCCTCTAAATCTTATCCACATCTTCAAAGTTGAGTCATTATAGCTTCTTGAATATAGCTTTCCTTAGCAATATACCTTTCTTTCATTTCACTTTTTGTCTCTCAACTTTCCTCGAATAGACAACTACTAAGTTAATTTTCTCAGAACAGGGCTTTAGATATTACAGTATTTTGCCCCCAAAACTCTCAATGACTTTGATTATCCATACTGTTCTGTTTTGCATGACTGCTCCCTTCCAGTCAAACTCTTCTGCCATCACCCTTAGCTCTTTGCCCTGCCATGGGGAGATCTAGGTAGAGCTAACCAAGCAGAGGAAAAAGCCCCCACAGGGTACCCAAGGCAGGAGTGTGCATAGCGTGTGCAAGGAGTAGAAGACAGTGTGGCCAGAGCAGGGGGAGTGAGGAAGCCGTTGAAGGCTTTAAGAATCCATTTGAGAAACATCCTTCATGGTTCAGTGGTTAGGACTCGGTACTCCCAATGGAGGGGACCTGGGTTCAATCCCTGGTTGAAGAACTAAGATCCCATGTGCCATGGCCAAAAAAAAATTTCTTTTAATTAATAAAAATCTAAAGAATCCATTTGCTTGCTGGTTTGAGAGTAGTCTCAGGGAGACATGAGTGGACTGGACGGGGAGGCCACTTCAGAGGCTAGCAGTAGTAATCCAGGCCATGGAGGCTTGAATGAGGAGTGGTGGCAGTTGAGGTTAAGAAAGACTAGAGAATCCTAGTTACATTCTGAAGGAAAAGTCAATGGGATTTCCCAGCAGATCAGAGGTGACTTGTGGGAGAAATGAGTCAAGAATGACCCCATGATAGGCAGCTGGAAGATGGAAGTACCATGAACTGAGATGAAAAGGCTGGTGAAGAGCAGGTTTTGAAAGGAGGATTAGTGTCTCCTCGGTGAGTCAGCGGTAAAGAATCCACTTGCTGGTGCAGGAGACACAGGTCCGATCCCTGATCCAGGAAGGTCCCACATGCTGCAGGACAGCTAAGCCCATGAGACACATCAAGCCTGCGCTCTGGAGTCCACAACCCGCAGCTACTGCCTGAGCACCAGGACTTCTAAAGCCCGCACACCTAGAGCCTGAGCTCTGCACCAAGAGAAGCTTCTGCAGTGAGAAGCCTGAGCACAGCAACCAGGGTATCCTCTGCTGACTGCAACTAAGGAAAAGCCCGAGCAGCAATGAAGACCCAGTACCATGGAAAATAAACAAAATTCTTAAAAAAACTAAATGAAAGGAGGACCAGGAGCTCAGTTTTGAGCATGCTGGGTGTGGGATGTCTGTGAGGCATTAATAGGAAATGTCCAGGAGGCAGTTGAATAATCGGGTCTGGATAGAAGTCTAGCCCACCGGCATGTGCGTGTATTCAGCAGTCCTTAGCTGATAGATGGCCTCCAAAGCCTGGATCCTGTCACCAAGGGAGTGAATGGGGACAGTGGGACAATCTAGGAGGTGAGAGAGAAGAATATTTGTTGATGAAAAAGAGCATACTATTTTTTTTTCGACTTAATACATTGAAGTATTCACTTTAGACCAAACTTGTTTTTTCCAATTCAGAGATTGGTTCATTAAGATGCTGAAAAGCGGTGTTGTTTTTTTTTAACCTTGAGGAGAAGCAGTGTTTGCCACCGTGACCTTGGGGCTTCCCAGATTGCCCAGGTAAAGAACCTGCTTGCCAGTGCAGGAGTCCTGAGAGATGTGGGTTCAATCCCTGGATCAGGAAGATCCTCTGGAGGTGGAAATGGCAGCCCACACCAGTATTTTTGCCTACAAAATTCCATGGACAGAGGAGCCTGGCAGGCTACGACTAGTACATGGGGTTGCAAAGAGACATGACTGAGCACGCATGCACAGTGACCTTATAAAGAAAAATGGGCACAGACAAGTGTCTTTAGAAACTACACTGGAGTTCTTTACTGACTCATTATATACAGTAACCAATCTCTCAAATGTATCTTGTTGATGAGGTTATTTTATTATGAATTACATCATTACTTCGTACTTCCTTATAACTATTATGGGACGGGAAAACAAATTTGGAAAACATCACATAATGTGTGCCCCTAATACACCACTCCAACTTTGTATTTCAGATGTGCAGACTGGTTAAACTGACACACCATTGGAACTGTTCAATTATGATCTGTACAAATTGATCTTGTGTAAAGCATCTTATTCTTCTCTAACCATTATCAAGTGGATGCAGTACTTAATATTTCACACATGCTTTGCAGTAAAAGTACTTTTTAAAGAGCTCTTGTAGGGTTTTCTAATATAGTTAAGGGGCTTCCCTCGTGGCTCAGATGTTAAAGAATCTGCCTACAATGTAGGAGACTCAGATTCAGTCCCTAGGTCTGGAAGATCCCCTGGAGAAGGTGCTGAGGAAGACTCTTGAGAGTCCCTTGGACTGCAAAGAGATCAAACCAGTCAATCCTAAAGGAAATCAACCCTGAATACTCACTAGAAGGACATGCTGAAACTCTAAAACTTTGACCTCTTGGGCTGACTCATTAGAAAAGACCCTGATGCTGGGAAAGGCTGAGGGCAGAAGGAAAAGGGGGTGATAGAGGATGAGATGGTTAGATGGCATCACTGACTCAATGGACTTAAATCTGAGCAAACTCCGGGAGATAGTGAGGGACAGGGAAGTCTGGCCTGCTGCAATCCGTGGGATGGCAAACAGCTGGACACGACTTAGTGACTGAACGACAACGGTGCAGCCTACAGGAGGTGCCTACTCTGTGGGCCTTTTGCCAAGTGCTCACGCACATCCTGGTCTTCACGTACCACCTGGTGATGGAGGTACCCTTATCTCCTGTCTACACGTGACAAGAGAGAGCAGTGAAGTGACTTGTCCAAATTATGCTCTGCAGTTAGATATAAACAGAAACAAAACTTGAATTTAGATCTTAAAAGAGAAACATCTTGGAGTAAAGCAACAAAATACACTCGTAGACCATACGTTACTGAAGGGGGAAGAATAACAGTTTCGATGAAGCAAACATGTATTTTTAAATTAAAAAAAAAAAATTGAGTTCTTTACTGACTCATTATATACAGTAACCAATCTCTCAAATGTATCTTGTTGATGAGGTTATTTTATTATGAATTACATCATTACTTCGTACTTCCTTATAACTATTATGGGACGGGAAAACAAATTTGGAAAACATCACATAATGTGTGCCCCTAATACACCACTCCAACTTTGTATTTCAGATGTGCAGACTGGTTAAACTGACACACCATTGGAACTGTTCAATTATGATCTGTACAAATTGATCTTGTGTAAAGCATCTTATTCTTCTCTAACCATTATCAAGTGGATGCAGTACTTAATATTTCACACATGCTTTGCAGTAAAAGTACTTTTTAAAGAGCTCTTGTAGGGTTTTCTAATATAGTTAAGGGGCTTCCCTCGTGGCTCAGATGTTAAAGAATCTGCCTACAATGTAGGAGACTCAGATTCAGTCCCTAGGTCTGGAAGATCCCCTGGAGAAGGTGCTGAGGAAGACTCTTGAGAGTCCCTTGGACTGCAAAGAGATCAAACCAGTCAATCCTAAAGGAAATCAACCCTGAATACTCACTAGAAGGACATGCTGAAACTCTAAAACTTTGACCTCTTGGGCTGACTCATTAGAAAAGACCCTGATGCTGGGAAAGGCTGAGGGCAGAAGGAAAAGGGGGTGATAGAGGATGAGATGGTTAGATGGCATCACTGACTCAATGGACTTAAATCTGAGCAAACTCCGGGAGATAGTGAGGGACAGGGAAGTCTGGCCTGCTGCAATCCGTGGGATGGCAAACAGCTGGACACGACTTAGTGACTGAACGACAACGGTGCAGCCTACAGGAGGTGCCTACTCTGTGGGCCTTTTGCCAAGTGCTCACGCACATCCTGGTCTTCACGTACCACCTGGTGATGGAGGTACCCTTATCTCCTGTCTACACGTGACAAGAGAGAGCAGTGAAGTGACTTGTCCAAATTATGCTCTGCAGTTAGATATAAACAGAAACAAAACTTGAATTTAGATCTTAAAAGAGAAACATCTTGGAGTAAAGCAACAAAATACACTCGTAGACCATACGTTACTGAAGGGGGAAGAATAACAGTTTCGATGAAGCAAACATGTATTTTTAAATTAAAAAAAAAAAATTGAAGTATGGCTGATTTAAAATGTGTTAATTTCCACTGTATAACAAAGTGATTCAGTTATAGATGTATATGTATACATATACACATTCTTTTTATATTCATCTCCACTATGGTTTATGACAGGATATTGAATATAGTTCCCTGTGCTATACAGTAAGACCTTGTTGTTTATCCATTCTGTGGATAATAGTTTACATCTGCTAATCCCAAGCTCTCACTCCATCTCTCCCACATTGCCCTCCCTTGACAACCAGAAGTCCATTCTCTAGCAAACACATGTGTTTTTTTAATTCAAAAGTTTTTTTAAAAAAAAAAACTCAAAACTAGAAAACACAACCCAGAGAATGGGAGAAGATATTTGCAAATCAGGCACCCGATAAGATAATTGTATGTATAATGTATAGACGACAACTACAACCTTAAAAAACAACCTAGTTTTTAAGTGGGCGAAGGACTGAATAGACATTTCTCCAAGAAGATGTACAAAAAAGCCATTAAGCACATGAGAAGATGATCAGCATCACTGTCATCAGACAAATGCAAATCAAAGCCACAATGATACCCCACTTCACACCCTCTAGGATGGCTATGATCAGTAAGACAGGTAATACCAGGTGATGAGTATGTGGAAAAATCCAAACCCTCATGTCCTGCTGGTAGGAATGGGAAACAGCACAGGCGCTTTGGAAAATAGTCTAGTGTTTGTTCCTCAAGTTTAAACAGTTACCGATGACCCAGCAATTCCTCTCTCAGGTGCAGGAGACCCAAGAGAAGTGAAAACATGTCCACACAAAAACTTGTATATGAACGTACATAGCAGCATTAGTCATAATAGCCAAAAATTAGAAACAATCCAGATGTCTACTAACTGATAAATGGATAAACAAAATGTGGTGTATCCATGCAGTCAGATTTTATTCAGCCACAAAAAGAAATGAGGTACCAATGTGTGCTATGGCGTGGACAGACCTTGAGAACGTGCTGAGTAAAGAGGCTGACACAGAAGGCCACATGTCTTATGATTCCATTTATAGGAAATGTCAGGAAGAGGCAATTCTATAGAGACAGAAAATAGGTTAGTGGTTGCCTAAAGCTGGAAGCGGGAGGGGGAAGGACTGGCTGCTAGTGGGTTTGGAGTGTTTTGTTTTTTTTTTTTTTTTTTTGGAGTGTCTTTTTGAGGTGACAAAACTATTCTAGCATTGATTGCATAGTTGCCTAGTTCAGAGTATACTAAACCCACTGAACTGTGTACCCTTTACATGGGTAAGTTGTACGTGCTATTGAGTCAAAACTAGAGCAAGCTACACAGGGTCCAGTTTACTTTTCAAACAGCTACTAAATTATTAGGAATAAGTACCTGTTAGGCTGTTTGGACTTAACCTAATAAACAGAGCTGTTAGGTGTTTTGTTCTAAGCAGTGACGGGTGACGTAAAGAAATTGCTGATACGCTCAGACTGAGAACCAAGCAAGTTTGGGAATCTCTGCCATAAGGCACGAGCCTCCCCCAGTTTCCAAGTGGTGCCTTCATTTTTCTCTCTGTGTGCCTCTCCTTTTCAAAACAAATTTCTCCCCCTGGCTCTTGTAGGGAGCCCCTCTTGTGTGCTCAGGACAGCATGCTTAATTTCCCTGGCTCCCGGGCACACTGCTGCCTCCACTGCCTCCTTCCCGGCAGTGTTAACTTGCTGAGCAAGGAATAGTAGTCAACAGAGGGGCTCTTTTCTCTGCTTAAAAACAAAACACTCTATCTAATGCCCAGTCTCTCAGCCCCCAGCCTTGAAAGACAGCTGTCTCCTCCGCCTTATATATATATTCAATTCCATGCATGCTATTTTAAATGTCTTAGACTCTTGGGATAGGACAGAAATGTGGATGTCAAACCATAGTAATGAGGGAAAGAAAAACGAAGAGAATGAGAGAGTCGTTTGTTACAAGGCTGTGACGTTCTCTCTGTCGCTCGCAGACCCAGAACCAGAGGAGTGCTTTAAGGCATTCTTAGATCTGCACCCAAATTCGAACATCAACTTTTTTGCGGTTGGAGCTTGTGCCGGCTTTGTTTTTCATTATGAAGCCCCTCCGGTTGCAGGTCCAATGACAGCCTGTCCAAGCAGCCCAAGAAACATGTTTTATCTCTTAGAGATTAGAGCGAGGACATTCACGCTTAATAGCCTCAATAACAAGGTCTGATGTTTTCTGAGACCCTTAAACAGGAAAGAGAAAAGGAGATCGAAAAAGAGTTGGCATTGCTATCTGTAAAGAAAAAATTAACATGCTGCTAACTCATGATTAGAAGAACTTGACTCTTTGGAGAGCCTTGTCAACATTTTATTAGGCTGCTGAGAAGCAGCCAGCAAAGCCGAGTGATTTCTAGCCATCAGCTGCTGTAAAGCAGTGGTTGGGAGCCTATGGTAGGAAGTAAGATTCATTTGTTAGTTTAAAAATCCATGGGACTTCCCTAGCGGTCCAGTGGATAAGACTCCAAGTTCCCAGTGCTGGGGGCATGGGTTTGATGCTTGGTCAAGGAGCTAAGATCCCATATGCCTCACAGTGTGGCCTGGGAAAAACAATCCATTTGGGGGAATTTCCTGGTGGTCCAGTAATCAGGACTGCGCTTTCATTGCAATGATCCAGGTTCAAGCCATGATTGGGAAGGTAAGATCCCACAAGCCTCACAGCATGGCCCTAAGTAAAATAAAAATCCACATTAGGAGTTACTGTTGGGTAAAACAAAAATGCAGTTTATATTAAAAAGATCTAGTCTCAGACAGGGTAGAGAGTATCTTCTGGAAGATTATTGTTAAGGACGGATATTCCTGTTATCCATTCAGTTAGACGCCAAGTTGACTGAGAGGACAAGCCATTCTTTTTCCTCAGAATGAGGAGGATCCCCTCTCCCTCATATAGCATGACGCACATACTCAATGAATTTCCGGCTTTCTCCATGAGTGCATGCTCAGTCCCTAAGTCGTGTCCAACTCTTTGTGACTCTGTAGACCATAGCCTGCCAGGCTCCTCTGTCCATAGAAATTTCCGGGCAAGAATACTGGAGTGGGTTGCCATTTCCTTCTCCAGGAGATCTTCCCAACCCAGGGATTACACTCTCATTTCCTGCATTGGCAGGCGAGTTCTTTACCACTGAGCAGCCTGGGAAGCCTTCGTCTTTTCCACCTCCCTCATATTTTTGTCTTTATTTTTTCTTTCTCTTCCTGGTGTTTCCACTTACACACCTTCCCTCCCTGAGCTGTGATACTTGTAGTTCCTCATACCTGTCACACCTAAGCTTTCGTGCCTTTGCACAAGCTGGAGTCCCTTCCTCCTCTGCTTCTCGGAGGGGATAGAAGGCCGTCTCATCCTGTGAACCTTGGCTGGGAAGCCGCCCCTGCCTGGCATGCTCTCAGGTTTCAGCTTAGAGGCTGCTTTCTCAGGGAGGCTTCCTCGATGTCCCAAATTTAAATTATGGCACCTGATTCTTTTCTGAAGGGTTTTCCAGGTGGCTCAGATAGTTAAGAATCTGCCTGCAATACAGGAGATGTAGGTTTGATCGCTGGGTAGGGACGGTCCCCTGGAGAAGGGAATAGCAACCCACTCCAGTATTCTTGCCCGGAAGATTCCATGGACAGAGGAGGCTGGTGGGCCACTGTCCATGGGTCGCAAAGAGTTGGACATGGCTGAAGGACTAACACACAAACACGTTGCTTTCTGCACATCGTTACATCCTTCAGATGCAGGGGTCCCCAGCCTCCGGGATCTAATGCCTGATGGTCTGAGGTGGAGCTCATGTAATAATAATAGAAATAAAGTGCAAAGTAAATTGATGCACTTGAATCATCCTCAAACCATCTGCCCCATCCCCAGTGTGTGGAAAAACTATCTTCCGTGAAGCCAGTCCCTGGTGCCAAAAAGGCTGGGGACCACTGCTTTAGAGCACCTATCCCAATTTCTAATAATACATCCCCACATATTTATGTGTTTACTCCCGGGTAGACTGCAGGCTCTTTGAAAACAGGGATGCTGTCTTCTTCATCCAGCATTTTGTGTCCAGGTTGGGTCCTGCCACACAGGAGGCAGCCCGTGTAGATTTGCCAAGTGAATGACTCACCCAATTTGAGAAACATCTTCTAACTTTTAGCACCTGATGGTAATACTTAACTTGATGATGGCATTTATTACACTGCAGTCTCATCCCACCAGATAGTTAGCTACACATGACTGCAGCTCACGTACTTGAGAACATGCTCATTCATGCTTTCTTTACCCCAAGGTTAAACCTTACCCCCAAGGTTAAACTCTGCCTCAGGGCCTCATTGCGTGTGCTCTCCATTGTCTCAAGGGGGATTTGGTCCTTTGTTTCCTTTCTGTGTATGGCTTTCAGGTAAATATCGGTCATGCCCTTTGGGCCACTTCCCTCTCCTCAAAAAATGAAAGCAAAACTGTGTCCTGTTTTTGGAGAAAAATATTTCTTTAGGGTCACATTTCTATTTAGTAGGATAGAATACTGAATTTGTCAGGTTTTTAACAGCATAAGAATTATCAACTGGATATTTACTTAGATCTCTTTATTGGGATAAGAAAAGATTATGAACTAGAGCACTGAACAGTTTATTTTTCTTTTTACCGTATCTTTCTTGTATAGAACAATGCTTTTTATGTAACTGGGGCTCAGCAACCATTTAATGAATTGAATCTGTATCTGAAAAAGAGCGTCGGGACTTAAGGTCAAAAGACCTGATGTGAGTTCTATACTTAATCCCATCACTTAATATTGTATTGGAAGTGTTTGCTAGTACAGAACATAAAAGTCCAAGGTGAAATTATCGTTAGTTATCATGATTACATATTGAAAACCTGAGGATTACTGTAAAAGTGAAGAAACAACAAGCGTAGCAGGTTATAACATGAATATTCAAACATCAGTAACTTTCTCGTGTCAAAATAGTGTCTAATTTAAATATAGCAGAAGAGAATATCAATAGTAAGAAAGTAAGGTATAGAGAGGAACTCACAACACAGTGAATAGGGACCTCAACCATTGACGTCAATGTGAATTGCGCCCCCTGGGGTTGAACTGTGCAAAGTCTCTGAATATATTCAGAAAGTTTTCAGAACTACTTGAAGAATACTATAAAACTCTATGAAGAAACCGAATAAAATAATTCAGTGAAAACACCTTGTTCCTCGTTAAGAAGACTCACCAATGTAAAAATGCCAGTTCTTTCTGAATCAGTATATGTACTGAATACAACCTAAATCAACAGAATTTTCTTTAGAACGTGTCAGCATTAGGGACTTCCGTGGTGGTCCATCCAGTGGGTCGGGAAGATCCCCTGGAGAAGGGATAGGCTGCCCACTCCAGCATTCTTGGGCTTCCCTAGTGGCTCAGCTGGTAAAGAATCTGCCTGCAGTGCGGGAAACCTGGGCTCGATTGCTGCCTTGGGAAGATCCCCTCGAGAAGGGGAGGGCTGCCCACTCCAGTATTATGGCTGGAGAGTTCCATGGACTTCGTAGTCCATGAAGTCGAAAAGAGTCAGACGCGACTGAGCAACGTTCACTCACTCCCTTCCCTTGGTCGGTTGGTTAAGAAGCCGCCTTGCAGCAGGGAATGCAGGTTTGTTCCCTGCTTGGGGAGCTAAGATCCGCATGCTGAGGGGTAACTAAGCACGCACACTCCAGAGCCCTCCGGCCACGACTAGAGAGTCGGTGCTCAAGAAGATCCCCAGAGGTGCTGCGAAGATCCCATGTGCCTCAACTAAGACCCGACACAGCCAAATAAATAATTTTTTTAAAAAGGGACTTGTTCTAAGTTTCACTTAGAAGAATAAATAAGAATCACCATGGAAAATTCTGAAAAAGAAGAGTAATGCTGGGGAACGACTTGCGATGCACTAACGTGCATATTAGTACATATTTTGAAACCTCTTTAATTAAAACATCAGTGGAGCTTCCCTGGTGGCTCAGTGGTAGAGAATCCGCCTGCCAATGAAGAAGACACGGGTTCGATCCCTACTGTGGGAAGAGCCCACATGCTGTGAGCAGCTAAGCCCGTGTGCCACAGCTGTTGAGCCTGTGCTCTAGAGCCTGGGAACTGCAACTGCTGATGCCCACGTGCCCTGGAGCCAGTGCTCTGCAATGCAAGAAGCCACCTCCGTAAGAAGCTCTTGAGCCGCAACTGGAGAGTAGCCCCCATTCGCTGCAACTCGATTTGCACAGCAAAATGACCCAGCATAGCTGGAAATAAATTATTTTAAAAATCAATGGAGTACAGTAGAGCATAGAATTAGACCCCAATAAAAATAGACATATAATACAGACAGGGTTAATAAAAGGGATTGAAATAATTAAATATGGATTCCTAATTCCTTTCTCAATCCAAAATAAACTCCAGATGGATCAAAGACTTAAATATAAAAATTAACCTAAGAGTCCAAAAAGAAAGTACTTCAGTAAATATTTACATTGGTAATCTTGAAATAGGGAAGGCTTTTCTAAATATAGCCCCAAACTCAGAAGCTTTAGGCTATTTTTATTCCATATTTTTCATGGCACAAAACACCATTTAAAAAGATAACAAACTTGGAAAAATATTTGTAACACATATGGCAAGTGGATATTATCCCTAAAAATAAAAATGCTTCTTTAAATCAATAAGAAAGGGAAAATAATCATTTTTTGACTATGTAGGCAAAAGACATAAATAAGCAATTCACAAAATTGCATTTATTAGACTTTTTATGACTTCTGAGTTTCTTGTCATACCTAGAAAAAACTTCTCCACTCTAAGATGCTCAGCTTTTCTCAAAAGAAATGCAAATTAAAACAAAGTGGGATTTTTTTTTTAATGTCTCATTGGAACATATAAGTTATCAATAAAAACTTGATAGAAGGGCTTCCCTGGTGGCCTCCCTGGTGGTTAAGAACTGGGTGCCGATGCAGTCAGGGTTCGATCCCTGATCCAGGAAGGTCACACACGCCTCAGAGCAACTAAAAGCAAGCCCGTGCTCTGGACCCAGGAGCCACACCGCTGAGCCCGTGTGCTGCAGCTGTGGCAGCCTGTGTGCCTAGAGCCCGCACTCAGCAGTGAGAGGAGCCACCGCAGTGGGAAGCCCACTGGGCGCGGCTAGAGAAAAGCCTGGGCCGCAGGGAAGACCCAGCACAGCCAAAGACTGAAAGAGCAGCAAACCCCAGCAGCTTGATAATAGTGTTGCTGCAGATTTTTCATTGGCCAAAGCACGAAATTGGCACTTTTAGTCTCCACTGATGAGTGTGAAGTGCTATTATTTGGAGGGAAATTTGATAATCACTGTCAAAATACCTGATGGAGTGACGCAATTTGACTCAACAAATCTTCGGTTCCTGCACAAATGTACAAAGTGTAGGTATATCAGGATTTTCACTGAAGCATTGTTCCTAGTAGTGGAAAACTGAAAATTACCTAAATGGCCATGAATAAGGAATTAGATAAATTATGGAAATGCCATACACTGCAACTGTTAAAAAATAGATATATAAACCCATAGGTAGCGATGTGGAAAGATGTCCAGAATATACTGCTTGAAAAACAAGTTGTTGATAAGTGTATACAGTATGATTTCATATTTGAAAAGCTAAAACACATGTATACATATATGTATATTTTTAAAGACCTGAGTTTAAGAACTGACTTGTTATTTACTTTTTCATTTGATAGTAACCTCTCTGAATCTACTTTCTTCTGCCTAAAACTAGAGTATTATATATGTACCTCTTACATATGTGAAGAGGTTCAGAAGACGATATGTATGTAAAAGCTATCTGTAAATGACCATACACTGTACAAGTACATGCTAGTCAAATGTCATTAAGCATAGATGACTTCCATAATCTACAGTATAAGAGAAGTTTAATTTTTTTAGCTTGATTTAATAACATAATGCTTATTGCCTTTTTGGTCTGCATGAGTAAGTCTTAGGTTTTTAGGGGTTGAAAGACCCCTGTGGAAATCCTATGGACGTCTTAAACCCCCTTCCCCAACCCAAATGCATACCTGTACCCAATTTCACATACAACTTTAAGGGTTTCATAGACACTTCTTCAAAATGAAAAACTAATTCCATTGATCTCTGCTGTTAACCCTACTCTTCAAGGTGCCTTCAAGAAGAGGAAAACAGGGACTTCCCTGGTGGTCCAATGGCTAAGACACCTGGCTCCCAGTGCAGGGGCCCGGGGTTCCAGCCCTGGTCAGGGAACTAGATCCCACGTGCTGCACCTGAGACCTGGTATAGCCAAGTAAATTTTTTAAGAAGAGGAAATCATGTCAATGCTCTTAGGGGTTGACTCGTGTCCCCGCTAAAGAGATGTTTCAGTTCTGGCCCTTGGTGCTTGTGAATGCAGTCTTTCTGGAAATAGAACCTTTGCAGATGTACTTATTAATAAATTATGGTGACACCATTAGGATGGGCCCCGATCCACAATGGCTGGTGTCCTTGTGAGAAGAAGAGGCACAGATACACAGAGGCGGCGAGCAAAGTGCTGCGCCTGCAGTTGGAGGAACCCCAGGATTGCCAGCAAACCCCCCAAAGTAGGAAAAGGCAGGGAGAATCCTTCCCTGCTAGTCTCAGAAAGAGCAGACCCTGTCAGAACCTCAGTTTCAGACATTGAACCTCCACATCTATGAGACAGCAAATGTTTTAAGTCACCTGGTTTGTGGTACTTTGCCGTATTAGCCCTAAGAAATGAATACAGATGCTGTAGGTAATCAGAATATCTAAAAACAAGTGAATTTTAGATCTGAGAAACATTCTAATTGGGGGGAAAAAAGGTTAAGTTATCATTATTTACACATGGTATTTGTTTGGAAAATGCAAGAAAATAAATGAAAAGGGCCTTCCCTGGTGGCCCAGCGGCTAAGACTCCATGCTTCCAGTGCAGGAGGCCCAGGTTTGATCCCTGCTCAGGAAACTAGGGCCTCCCCAGTGGCTCAGATGGTAAATCTGCCTGCAGTGCAGAAAAGGCATTAGACCCACATTTGATCCCTGGTTCGGAAAGATCCCCTGGAGAAGGAAATGGCAACCCAGTCCAGTATTCTTGCCTGGGAAATTCCATGGGCAGAGCAGCTTGGCGGGCTACAGTCCACAGGACTGCAAAAGAGTCAGACACGACTGAGCAACTAAAACTCAACAACCTGTTGCAGGGTACACGCCAAGGTTCAGTTCAGTTCAGTTGCTCAGTCATGTCCGACTCTTTGCAACCCCACGGTTGCAGCACTCCAGGCTTCCCTGTCCATCGCCAGCTCCCAGAGCTTACTCAAACTCATGTCCGTTGAGTCAGTAATGGCATCCAACCACCTTATCATCTGTCATCCCCCTCTCCTCCTGCCTTCAGTCTTTCCCAGCGTCAGGGTCTTTTCCAGTAACTCAGTTCTTCACATCAGGTGGCCAAAGTATTGGAGCTTCAGCTTTAGCATCAGTCCTTCCAATGAATATCAGGACTGATTTCCTTTAGGATAGACTGGTTTGATCTACTTGCAGTCCAAGGAACTCTCAAGAGTCTTCTCCAACACCATAGTTCTAAAGCATCAATTCTTCAACACTCAGCTTTCTTTGTGGTCCACCTCTCACATCCATACATGACTACTGGAAAAATCATAGTTTTGATCTTTGTCAGCAAAGTAATGTCTCTGCTTTTTAATGTGCTGTCTGGGTTGGTCATAGCTTTTCTTCTGAGGAGCAAGTGTCTTATTAATTTTCATGGCTGCAGTCACCATCTGCAGTGATTTGGGAGCCCCCCCCAAAAAGTCTATCATTGTTTCCCTATCTATTTGCCATGAAGTGGTGGGACTAGAAGTCATGATTTTAAAACCACAAAACCCAGACCCTTCTCCCATGATAACAGAAGACACCGGGGACACGGCTGCCCAGATGGACTGCATTTCTGGGGTGTTAAGTATTGACTCTGGTCTTGTTTATGGAGCCTAGTGGAAGTGATGTGCTGCTTCCGGGCCTGGATCTAAGACTTTTGAGTGCCACCTCCATCATTTTTCCCCATTCCTGCCAGCTGTCACCTAGATGCATCAATGACCCAGCTTCAACCAAAGAGATGCCGAAATGCCCTGGCGCTGGCGGAAAACAAGCATATAAGGAATCAAGTCTCTCGAATGACCACGTAGACAAGAGCTGTCCCACCAACCTGAACTGTTCACCCGGACTGGCATGGGAGTGGCTTATTTCTTAATGCAGTGTTGAATATCTTTATCTCAGCACTTTGTTCTCTCCACACCCCAACTAACACAAAATGCTAACACAGAAGACACGGTGGTAGCTACCTCAAGGAGAGGCACATAGGGAGCTTCTAAGATCCAATAATACTGTTTCTTAACCTGAGTGATGGATATGCTGGCGTTGATTGGTTTTATTCCTTTAGAAATTTTTATTTTTTGTTTATTCATCTGGCTGCACCAGGTCTTAGTTGCAGTGTGTGGGATCTAGTTCCCCGACCAGGGATCAAACCCAAGCCCGCTGCACTGGGATCGCAGTGGGGTCCTCACCACTGAACTACCAGGGAAGTCCCTGGTTTTATTCTTATTCTTTTAAATACACAGGCTTTTATATGTATATATGCTTGCATGAATCAACCTAAAGTTCTAAAAAGTTAAAAATAGAGTAATAATTAAATATTTTTTGACGCTTGCCGTATTGGCAAACATTAAACAGTCTGATCACTCACCTAGAGCCAGACATCTGGGAATGTGAAGTCAAGTGAACCTTAGGAAGCATCACTATGAACAAAGCTAGTGGAGGTGATGGAATTTCAGTTGAGCTATTGCAAATCCTAAAAGATGATGCTATGAAAGTGCTGTACTCAATATGCCAACAAATTTGGAAAACTCAGCAGTGGCCACAGGACTGGAAAAGATCAGTTTTCATTCCAATCCCAAAGAAAGTCAATGCCAAAGAATGGTCAAACTACTACACAATTGCATTCATCTCACACGCTAGCCCTAATTCTCCAAGTGAGACTTCAACGGTATATGAACCGAGAACTTCCAGATGTTCAAGCTGGATTTAGAAAAGGTAGAGGAACCAGAGATCAAATTGCCAACATCTGTTGGATCATCAAAAAAGCAAAAAAGTTCCAGAAAAACATCTGCTTTGGCTTTATTGACTACTCCCAAGCCTCTGACTGTGTGGATCACAACAAACGGTGGAAAATTCTTAAAGAGTTGGGAATACCAGACCACCTTACCTGCCTTCTGAGAAATCTGTATGCAGGTCAAGAAGCAACAATTAAAACCAGACACAGAACAACAGACTGGTTCCAAATTGCGAAAGGAGTACGTCAAGGCTGTGTATTGTCACCCTGCTTATTTAACTTATATGCAGAGTACATCATGCAAGATGCTGGCCAGATGAAGCACAAGCTGGAACTGAGGTTGCCAGGAGAAATATCAGTAACCTCAGATACGCAGATGACACCACCCTTATGGCAGAAAATGAAGAGAAACTAAAGAGCCTCTTGATGAAGATGAAAGAGGAAAGTGAAAAAGCTGGCTTAAAACTCAACATTCAGAAAACTGAGATCATGGCATCTGGTCCCATCACTTCATGCAAATAGATGGGGAAACAATGGAAAGTGACAGATTTTATTTCCTTGGGCTCCCAAATCTCTGCAGATGGTGACTGCAGACATGAAATTAAAAGACGCTTGCTCCTTGGAAGAAAAGCTATGACTGGACTAGACAACGTATTAAAAAGCAGAGACATTACTTTGCCGACAAAGCTCCATCTAGTCAAAGCTATGGTTTTTCCAGTAGTCATGTATGGATGTGCGAGTTGGACCACAAAGAAAGCTGAGCAGTGAAGAATTGATGCTTTTGAACTGTGGTGTTGGAGACGACTCTTGAGAGTCCCTTGGACTGCAAGGAGGTCCAACCAGTCCATCCTAAAGGAAATCAGTCCTGAATATTCATTGGAAGGACTGATGCTGAAGCTGACACTACAATACTTTGGCCACCTGATTCAAAGAACTGACTCACTGGAAAAGACCCTGATGCTGGGAAAGATTGAAGATGGAAGACGGGGATGACAGAGGATGAGTTGGTTGGATGGCATCACTGACTCAATGGACATGAATTTGAGTAAGCTCTCAGAGTTGGTGATGGACAGGGAAGCCTGGCGTGCTGCAGTCCTTGGGGTTGCAAAGAGTCGGACACGACTGAGCGACTGAACTGAGCTGAAAAAGTCTGATAATATTCAGCATTGGAGTATGTATGGCAAAACTGGCATCTTCCTAAATTTCAATAGAAAGGTAAATTGACCTAAACTTTTTTTAGTATGATGTTACATATTGTATGAAAAATTTAAATATACAGAGAAAATCAGCAACAAGAAGACAACCCAATTTTTTAAATGAGCAAAAGACTTGAACAGACACTTTACAAAAGGTAACATTCCAGTGGCCAGTAATCTATATGAAAAGGTGCTAAATGTCCTCACTCATCAGGGAAATACAAAATAAAGCCTCAGTAATACTCTTGCACTCGCAACAGAGTGGCCAAAATTAAAAGGACTGACTGAAAAGCCAAGTGTCCTGAGGAAATGGAAGGAAATGGAACAACTGAACGTGTGTATCGGTTGCAGCCACTTTGGAAGACGGTTCTGCAGCGTGTGTGAAATTGAGCACATTGTATGCGCTAAAACCCTGGGAAGGAAATGGCAACCCACTCCAGTCTTCTTGCCTGGAAAATTCCAGGGACAGAGGAAGCCCGTGGGCTACAGCCTGTGGGTTGCAAAGGGTTGGACACGACTGAGCAACTAACACACACATGAGCTGAAACACACGCCCTGTGACCTGGCAGTTCCACTCCTGGATGCAGACCTAATTAAGATGCATACACACGTTTTCACAGGAACTTTATTTATAATAGCCAACACTGGAAATAACCCAACATCTATCAGCATGGAATAGTTAAGTGGGTGGTGGTATATTCATATATTGCTGTGGAATTCCACATAGCAATGAAAAAATAACCAGTGCTACATACGCAACATGGAAGATTTCACAGACACGATATTAAGTGGAAGGAGCTGACCGTAGAGTACAGATCGTACAGTTCCATTGCTATGAAGTTCAAAAACAAACCAAAATAGTGGTTATCTTCGAGGGAGATAATGATTAACAGGAAATACATGAACCCTTCCAGAGTGCTGGAAATTCTTTTTTTTTTTTTTTAATTTTAGCTTCACTGGGTCTTGGTTGCAGCATCCAGGCTTTCTCTAGTTGTGGTAGGCAGGGAGTCCTCTAGTTGTGGTATGCGAAGGCTTCTCTACTTGCTCTGAAGCACATCAGATCTTAGTTCCCTGACCAGGAATCGAACTTTCCTCCCCTGCATTGGAAGGTGGATTCTTAACCTTTGGGCCACCAGGGAAGTGCCATGGAAATTCCGTGTTTTGATCTGAATCTGTACATTTGTAAAACTTTATTAAGCTCTGCACTTAGTATCTGAGCACCGTACGTTTACTTTAATAAAAAAGTTAAAATCCAATGGTCTAATTAAAATAAAGCATAACGTCCATGACCTCACTAAAGTCAGGACAAGAAAGGACGGGGACTCCCCTGGTGGTACAGTGGATAAGAATGTGCCAGTGCAGGGACGTGGGTTCGAACTCTGATCCGGAAAGATTCCAGAGCCTCAGAGCAGCTGCCGCCTGTGCACGAGCACGGAAGCCCCCGCCTAGAGCCGTGGTCCGAGGAGCCCCCACCACAGCGAGAAGCCTGCACCACAGCGAGGCGGAGCGCGGGCAGCCCCGCAGCTGGAGAAACCTGCACGTAGCCACAGAGACTCAGCGAAACCAGAACTTAACCGACTAATTAATGTTCTAAAATAAGACAGGAGTGGCCCCCGACTCTACTACCATTTACCATGGTGCCGAAAGTGTTGACCAGAGCAATCAGAAAGGAGGAAGAAATTAGATGTATAGAAATTAGAAAAGAGGACGTAACACTTTTACTATTTGTTGATAATATAATCAAATACTTAGAAAACCCAAGAGAATCAACTAAAAAGCTGCTGTTCAGTGAAGTGATAGGGTATAAATGATCTACAGAGGTCAGAAAACTTCCTGCACACAAATACACCAGGGCTTCACCATGAACATCTCTTGTGTGTATCCTCTTAGGGCCCCACGTGACCCCTTGGGTGAGTGTCCGAGAGCAGGGTCCCAGGGTCAGAGGCTTCCTGTGTTCTTCATTTGAGTGACACAGCCAGATGGCCATCTGGGACAGCAGCAGCAGCTGACACCCACCAGCATCCTCGTGAGTGTTTGCCACGTCCCTAGAGAACGTGCTTCTGCAGCGTAGGGGCTGAGCCAAGGGAGAGGGTGACACGGGATCTAGGAAGCAAGGATTCTAACCCAGGAACGTGGGGAAAGGAATTCCCAGGATGCGTGGCAGGTTGGAGCAAGATGATGTGAGGCTGTGGGAAGGAGGCTTCCAGGAAATTGATAGTTGAGCCACTGCATTTAAGTGGTTTGAAAATATTATATTGATAGGTATTTGAAGAACCTGTTGGAGACTTTAGGAAAAAAATTGGGGGGAAAAAAAGGCAGTGCAAATGTAAATACAAGGCTGTCATTAGTGGAATAGCTTGAAGTTATCAACGACGGGAAGGAGGCAGGAACTGCCCTGGTGGCCAGTGGTGAGGACTCTGTGCCTCCACTGCAGCGGGCGCTGGTGCAGTCCCTGGCCAGGGAGCTAAGATCCCACAAGCGAGTGGCTTCAACCAAAGGGGAAAAAAAGAACACCTGCTGAAAGTGAAAGCGTTAGTCACTCAGTCGTGTCTGGCTCTTTGCGACCCTGTGGACTGTAGCCCACCAGGCTCCTCTGTCCATGGGATTCTCCAATCAAGATACTGGAATGGGTCGCCATTTCCTCCTTGAGGGGGTCTTCCCGACCTTGGGGCTTCCCAGCTGGCGCTAGTGGTAAAGAACCCACCTGCACAAGCAGGAGATGCAAGAGACACGGTTCAGTCCTTGGATTGGGAAGATCCCCAAGAGGAGGGCATGGCACCCCACTCCAGTACTCTTGCCTGGAAAATCCCACGGACAGAGGCGCCTGCTGGGCCACCGTCCATGGGGTCATGAAGAGTCGGACACGACTGAGCAACCAGCACGCAGGGAGAGAGCCCGGGTCGCCCGCGTTGCGGGCAGATTGTTTACCTTCAGAGCCACCAGGGAAGCCCTGTTGCCGACCTTCCATCAGGTGTTTTCTTTATTATCTTCTTTCTGCTCTTTTTGTTTTCTGTCTAGGAATGTCCTGATTCTCATAATCTTCCTGTCTCTACTGCTTTAAGGTTCATTATCTGTTTTTCTTGGCTGTCACGATTCTTCTCTTTATCGTCATGACTTTGACCATAAGAATGTTTAGTGTTGTGGTAAAATGATACCCTTTAATGTTCCAAACTTTCTGTACCTAAAGAAAGGTATTTCACTTTCTTTCGTTTTAGGTATTTCACGCCCACTAGGTTATCTCCTTACCATATCTGAATTTTGATGTGATCAACAATTCGGAAAGAATCTATACAATTAATCTGAAATGAAGATATACAAATGACAACTCAACTGTGTTTCAGCTGCTGTGATATATTGCAGCCTATTATTATAATTAAACTGTTTGTATGCTTCATACACTGGTGTATATGTCCATACTCATGGATGGAAATGTTCGGGAGCCTTGTCTCAGGAACACTTGTTTCTGTGGCTGTTTTGCTGCCTTGGGGAGTTTTGCCAACCGGACTTCATCAGGATAAGGTGCATCAGATATGCAACTTTGCACTCCAACAGACTGGGATGTGGGCTTCCCAGGTGGCGCTAGTGGTAAAGAATCCACCCGCCAATGCAGGAGACGAGAGATGCGGGTTCGATCCCTGGTTTGGGAAGATCCCCTGGAGAAGGAAATGGCAACCCACTCCAGTATTCTTACCTGGAGAATCCCATGGATGGAGGAGCCTGGCGGGCTACAGTCCATGGGGTCGAAAAGAGTCAGACAGGACTGGAGCAGCTTAGCAGGGCAGAGCACACTGGGGTGTAGAAAACACACGACGTTTCCCGTCCACATGGGTGGACTCGGCTGTTTGTCTTATTGCTGCCGGTACTTGGAAAGGACACAGGAATTCTGATCAAGTCTATTTCATGTATTTCTTATCAAAACAGGAAAAAAAAATGTGATGTGTTTGTAATTGTTTTCACTGCTTGCCAGAGTATATCTCTACCAGAGGAGGCCTCTGTTCTGACCAAGCATTGGTGAGAACTGAATCCTCCTTTGACATCTGGTAACTGGAAGAATTTTCACCAGCAAACTCCTGGCTTCGTGTATTTCCGACACATCCCGTTTCTCCCCATGTCACGCGTGCTTCCGTTGCCAGGCACAGTAGGACCCGTGGGAACTGTTGGTCCTGAACCCTTGACTCACTGGGCGAGCTAGTGACCCCAGACTGCACAGAGAAGTGACCCAACCGCATGCACACCACCCAGGAGCCCAAACCAAGGGTGATGCTAGACACGGGACGGAGGGCCACAGTGGAAATGGAACAGAAAGGAGTTGGGATCATTAGTGTTGATGTGGTTTGAATGTTCAAAACCTACAAAAATGTGAGCACGTCACTAGGCCCATCCAAGGGGGCCCTTGCAAGCGAGGGACCTCCGTGGTGGGCCCACCTCTGCTTAACTTCTGCCCCGTGAATGGCAGCTGTTCTTGAAAACGTGCCAGACCCCATCGACCCTCAATCAGGAACCCACTCCCACACCTAGACCAGGAGACTCCTCTTCCTACCGCCTCCCTTCTCTCCGCTCTGCTCCGCCTCCTTTCCCACAGGCGCCGCCTGCTCCTTCCGCAAGCACCCCCGCTTCCCCAGGATGGAGCCTCTGCGTCGCCCTGATTGGGCCTCCCGGATCCGAACTGGCCGTGCAGCAGCAGCAAAGGCTCTGAACGTTTTGCCTTAATAATTCCATTGTTTTGAGTCAAATCTTGCTTCTCTGTAACTTTGACTCGTTGTCCTGTCCTCCTGGTTCAGGTGAGAGCCCTTCAAATAGTTCCCACCTGTCTCATCCATCAGTCTGGGTTTGTCAGCCAGTGGTTACATCGGTGCTGGCCAAGGTGCCGATCTACGGGAGGAGCTTGCAAACCATCTTCACTCCTGCACACTCGGTTGAGTTCAGCTGACTTTCTTTTGTAGCAAGCTCTATCAAGGGACTTCCCTGGTGGTTCAGATGGTAAAGAATCCGCCTGCAGTTCCATCCCTGGGTCAGGAAGATCCCCTGGAGAAGAGACAGCTACCCACTTCAGTATTCTTGCCTGGAGAATCCCATGGATAGAGGAGCCTGGTGGGCTACGGTCCATGGTGTCGAAAAGAGTTGGCCACGACTGAGTGACTCGCACTTACCAAGGAGGCAGGGCGCTGAGTCTGTCCTGCAGCAAGCAGTCAGGTAAGAGTGTGTGAACGGGCAGCCGGTCCCCAGGTCCTACTTTGAGCAGCACCATCTTTGGGGAGATGATTTACAGTCTCGAGGTTTGTAAATAGCCTCTGGCTCCCCTGCCTGAGTTCAGAATTACTTGAGAGACACAGGACTTCTTGGATGGGTGGAGATTAAGCTATTAACTTTATTACTGAAAAGCTGATTAGAAAGATGGGTTATGCATCTGTGGCCCAAGGCACTTCACTGTGAGTTCAAATTCCCTTTGAATTCGTTTCACCCACCATGTCCCAGTCTGGTGGGACCATAACCGACCTCTCCCCAGGGCAGAGAGCCAACCAGGAGCCATGCGGCCTGCAGGTAGGTGATCACAACAGAATTGGTTTGAAGGCGTTCAGTTCTCCTCCCAAACATCACCCATCATTTATTTCCTCTGAGAGCGGAGGAAAAGGTGGGATGAGAGGGCCTAAACCAGCATCCATGACTTCTGAGTATTTGTGAAGTCCCTGAAATGGAGCTGCGTGTGTGATATTTTCCCAGATAGTCTATAATAGGTATTGTGGGCACCTTGACCAGATCCCTTTAGCCCCTGGGCTGCAAGGAGTGTTAGTCACAGCTGTCCCCTTCTCTGTGACAACAGCCAACACACACCGCGGCCCTGGGGCTGAAGGGGTCACAGGTGCCTCCGCTGGGCTCCCCAGGCGGCACTAGTGGTTAAGAGCCCACCTGCTAGTGCAGGTAGACGTGAGTAGACACAGGTTCAGTCCCGGGGTCGGGAAGATCCCCTGGAGGAGGACAGGGCAACCCACTCCAGTATTCTTGCCTGGAGAATCCCGTGGACAGAGGAGCCTGGCGGGCTGCAGTCCCTGGGGCTGCAGAGTCAGACCTGGCTGCAGTGACTTAGCGGGCTCGCAGGCCCCGTTCTCTGATGGATTTTCTTTGGCCACAGGGAGCCCCGAGCCACAGAGGCTATACTTGCCCCGAGGAGGGGCAGCCGACTGCATCAAAGGCTGCCCCCTGGCCTCAAGGTGGGAACAGCCGTGTAGCGAAGCTCATGTTCCAGGGCCTCTCCCGGAGGCAGGCTAAGCCTCCCTGCCGCTGAGACCACAGTCCAGCTTGGTCCTTCTCCCCTGCCTGAGGCTGCTTCCCTCAGTCTCTTTCTCCTTGGAGCCCTCCCTCCAGAAATCACTCGTACAAGAACCCCTGTCTCAGGCTCTGCTTCCAAGAGCTTGACCCAGTTCAAAGCTCATTAGCTCTCATCAGATTCTGAAAGTGGTTTAAGATCCTGAAGCGACTTAGCAGCAGCAGCAGCTGCGTGTTGTATGTGTACGTGCTGCGTGCTAAGTCACTTCAGTCGTGTCCGACTCTGCGACCCCACGGACTGTAGCCCACCAGGCTCCTCGGTCCACGGGATTCTCCAGGCAAGAACACTGAGTGGGTTGCCATGTCCTCCTCCAGGGGATCTTCCCGACCCAGGGATGGAACACAAATCTCTTACTTCTCCTGCATTGGCAGGCGAGTTTTTTACCACTAGGTGCCACCTGGGAAGCCCAGTGGGTTGTATAGTGACCCCCCCCCAAAGATATATATCCATGTCCTGAACCCTGAAACCTGTGAATGTCACCTCCTTGGAAAAAGGTCTCTGGAGACTAATTAAGTTAAGGATTTTAAGATGAGATCATCCTGGATTATCCTGAATCCAATGACGAGTATCCTTAAAGAGACACACAGAGGAAAATCCAGGTGAAGATGGAGACAGAGACGAGCAATGTGGCCTCAAGTCAAGAGCACCTGGAGCATCAGAGGCAGGGCAAGGCAGGGGCAGGGAGTGAGGTCCTGCCCAACCTCGATGTCAGACTCCTGGCCTCCGGAAGCTTCTGATTCATGCCCCCCAGTCGCGATCATTTGTTACAGCAGCCACACATACCCTGCAAAGGTTAAGAACTGCATATAGCTACTGACGCTGAAGTCCTTCCCCATGAAACTATGAGAGTGCTGTGACCAACCATTCCCCACCAGCGGCGTTGGAGTTTCCAGAGTCCTCATGCCCAGGCTTTTCAAAGTGTTCTTTGTTCGTTTTGTTTTTAGACTGCTGTACAGCATGCAGGATCTTAGTTCCCCAACCAGGGACTGAACCCATGCCCCCTGCCTGGGGAGCATGGAGTCTCAACCACTGGGCCGCCAGCCGATTCCATCAGGGGAAATGGCCTATACTTTGCCGAAATTACTGCATAAGACAGCAGCTTTTCTGTCCCTGGAGGTCAGCATCTCTGCCTTCTCTCAGCATCACTCCACTCAGAACTGTCCCCTCATCATCCCTTCTTTGTTCTTCTTGCTCTAAGAATAACTTTGACGACCTTTTCGTCTTCCTCAGGGTTTCTGGCAAGCCGCAGCACTTCCCGACAGTGTTTTTCAGGCATGGTGTCGTTTCCCAGGACGCGTCTCTGTATTTCCTTCATCTGTATTTCGTCCATCTTCTCATAGGAGGCAGCTCGGGCTGGCAGGCTGATCTCAGCTACAGCGTCCCTCTTCTCATCTTCATCGTTATTATTATTCGTATGATCATCATATGATTATTCATGATTGCATAATCAGGATGGCTTTTAAAATAAGCTCCCTACTTGCTATTAGCTGACAGAATTAAAGGTTCTCCATTAACGGGTGGCTCCTTTCTGCTCCCTGAAAGGCAAAAACTAATGAAATACTTTGACCAAAATCAAAACAGCAGAAAACTTCAGGAGCAGTTGAGCAGTTGCTTTGGGTAGATGCTTTCAGAGGTCGGGAATAATTGATCCGAGGACTGTAATTGAGCAAGTAAGGGAGAAGGCAGACTCGGCTCACACCCGGGCACGGATGTGACGTGAACGCCTGGCCTGCCAGGCGCTGAGTTCACGGGACTCTCGCTTCTCTGCCTGGACCCTGGGAACAGCTTCCTGATTGTCTCTGTGCGTCTAACCAGTGCAGGAATCATGCCCGCCCTGGTCGCCAACATCTGTGCCCTCTCCTGATTCCAATGAGCCCTGGTCGCCAACATCTGTGCCCTCTCCTGATTCCAGTGAGTGAAGTGCCTTGTTACCATACAACTTGGCCCCTAAGTCACATTAACCTCCCCATCCAGTGCTTAAAGAAGAACCAGCACCAGTTCCAGGCTGGAGCAAAACCCATGGCACACGTCTACAGACAGACACCCTCCCGGCGGGGCGTTTCAGGCGCTCACCAACCGTGCGGCCCAGCCAACCTTCAGACGCTCCAGTTCAGCTCACCTGCGCCGTCCACACAGTGCTGCTCAGAGCCTGGGGCAAAGAAGGCCCAGGTTCCAGTTTTCCCTCGAGCCCTCTAGGCCACGACCACCGGTCGACACGCCGCCTTCCTGGGAAATGGGAGCTGGGGATGAGCTGACGACCTCTGAGGTCACCCAGCTCCCTGTCCTCTGACTCTGTCCGTCTTTCGGACCCCCACGGTGGCTTTCCAAGCAGGATGAGAACGCGCCACGTATTTTAATCCCTTAGACAGTGGCAGGGCTTCTAAGAAAGCCCAGCGTGTCCTACCCGGCAGGTCCAAGTTCATCCTGTGCCCGCCACAGGTCCTGGCAGGAAGCAGCTGCTTGGCACGTGTGTGTTCCATGTGTTTCTACCTTGTTCAGGGGGTTCCCTCCCACGAAGCCTCTCTCGCCTGATGCTTTCTCCCGCCAGCCTGTGTCTGGGTGACTTGCTGGCTGATCCCCGGGTCAGCTTCCAGGCGTTCATGTTGCTCCCGCCGCTCTTGTGTTGGCTCAGACAGCTTCCCTCCTGAACGTGGAGAATCCCTGGCTTGGATCTCCCGTGGGCTCTGCCTTTACCGAAAGCTGACTATAGAGGCGTGGCCTGGAAGTCAGGAAGATGGCGTTTGTGTTGTCAGCGGGGTGCTCGGTCACTCGAACCTAGGAAGGGTCCAGGAACTTGCCTGGTGGTCCAGTGGCTAAGACGCCACACCCCCAGTGCAAGGGGCCTGGGTTCAACCCCTGGTCAGGGAACTAGATCTCACATGCCACAACTGAGATGGTTATAACCAAATAAATACTAAGAAGAAAAGGCCCGAGTGTCCCCGGGTGTGAGGCATGTATGTCTGAATCCATCACTCCGTCTGACTCTGGGAATAGCCCCCTCCCCAGTTCTCTGGGCTCCCTTGGGAGAGACCCCCTCGCAATGAGGCGGCCACCACGTGTACAGTTATCTGGTTAAGGGTGAGGGGACTAAGATTTTCAATTCCTATCCCAAGCATTCCTAGTCAGCTGCCCAGCCCTCCACGCCACCCTCGGTGAGGGGCGAGGGTCCCAGAATGCACACCTGTTTTCCCTCGTCTGCCCATTCTTCCTTCACTGCACCAGCATCTCCTTGGGGGCCACTAGGGCCCAAGCTCTGCCCAAGAGGTGCCAGTTCCCTGCCTGAGTGCACCTGGCAATCGGCCACAATACAGGGCTAGAGAAGAGTGCTGGGGCAAAGGGGAAAGGCACGTGACCCCCTGGGCTCCCAGAAGAGGCAGCTCTGGGCAGCCCCTTGAGCACCTGCTCACTAGGGAAAGCGCAGGGTGGCCAGCGGGGCGGGGGGCAGCAGGGGGGAGGTTGGAGTGACCGGATCTTGGGAGGAGAGTGGTGCTGGCAGGAGGTAAATGGGGCCGGGGCGGCGGAAGGCAGGGCCTGGTAGATGTGCTGAGGAGTGTGGACTTGACCCCAAGGTCAGCATGAGCCCCGGAGCAGGGATTCAAGTCCACGACCAGTAAAGACATGAAAAGACACAACCCCTGGGGCTTCCCTGGTGTGCCGTGGCTAAGACTCCAAGCTCCCAGTGCACAGGGCACAGGTTTGATCCCTGGTTGGGGAACTAAGATCCTACAGTGCCAAAACATTAGAAGGATGTAATTACTAAAGAAGAGCCTGGGGCAAAGAAGGCCCAGGTTCCAGTTTTCCCTCGAGCCCTCTAGGCCACGACCACCGGTCGACACGCCGCCTTCCTGGGAAATGGGAGCTGGGGATGAGCTGACGACCTCTGAGGTCACCCAGCTCCCTGTCCTCTGACTCTGTCCGTCTTTCGGACCCCCACGGTGGCTTTCCAAGCAGGATGAGAACGCGCCACGTATTTTAATCCCTTAGACAGTGGCAGGGCTTCTAAGAAAGCCCAGCGTGTCCTACCCGGCAGGTCCAAGTTCATCCTGTGCCCGCCACAGGTCCTGGCAGGAAGCAGCTGCTTGGCACGTGTGTGTTCCATGTGTTTCTACCTTGTTCAGGGGGTTCCCTCCCACGAAGCCTCTCTCGCCTGATGCTTTCTCCCGCCAGCCTGTGTCTGGGTGACTTGCTGGCTGATCCCCGGGTCAGCTTCCAGGCGTTCATGTTGCTCCCGCCGCTCTTGTGTTGGCTCAGACAGCTTCCCTCCTGAACGTGGAGAATCCCTGGCTTGGATCTCCCGTGGGCTCTGCCTTTACCGAAAGCTGACTATAGAGGCGTGGCCTGGAAGTCAGGAAGATGGCGTTTGTGTTGTCAGCGGGGTGCTCGGTCACTCGAACCTAGGAAGGGTCCAGGAACTTGCCTGGTGGTCCAGTGGCTAAGACGCCACACCCCCAGTGCAAGGGGCCTGGGTTCAACCCCTGGTCAGGGAACTAGATCTCACATGCCACAACTGAGATGGTTATAACCAAATAAATACTAAGAAGAAAAGGCCCGAGTGTCCCCGGGTGTGAGGCATGTATGTCTGAATCCATCACTCCGTCTGACTCTGGGAATAGCCCCCTCCCCAGTTCTCTGGGCTCCCTTGGGAGAGACCCCCTCGCAATGAGGCGGCCACCACGTGTACAGTTATCTGGTTAAGGGTGAGGGGACTAAGATTTTCAATTCCTATCCCAAGCATTCCTAGTCAGCTGCCCAGCCCTCCACGCCACCCTCGGTGAGGGGCGAGGGTCCCAGAATGCACACCTGTTTTCCCTCGTCTGCCCATTCTTCCTTCACTGCACCAGCATCTCCTTGGGGGCCACTAGGGCCCAAGCTCTGCCCAAGAGGTGCCAGTTCCCTGCCTGAGTGCACCTGGCAATCGGCCACAATACAGGGCTAGAGAAGAGTGCTGGGGCAAAGGGGAAAGGCACGTGACCCCCTGGGCTCCCAGAAGAGGCAGCTCTGGGCAGCCCCTTGAGCACCTGCTCACTAGGGAAAGCGCAGGGTGGCCAGCGGGGCGGGGGGCAGCAGGGGGGAGGTTGGAGTGACCGGATCTTGGGAGGAGAGTGGTGCTGGCAGGAGGTAAATGGGGCCGGGGCGGCGGAAGGCAGGGCCTGGTAGATGTGCTGAGGAGTGTGGACTTGACCCCAAGGTCAGCATGAGCCCCGGAGCAGGGATTCAAGTCCACGACCAGTAAAGACATGAAAAGACACAACCCCTGGGGCTTCCCTGGTGTGCCGTGGCTAAGACTCCAAGCTCCCAGTGCACAGGGCACAGGTTTGATCCCTGGTTGGGGAACTAAGATCCTACAGTGCCAAAACATTAGAAGGATGTAATTACTAAAGCAGGAGATGCAAATTAAGGTCACAATGAGAAACCACCACACCCCCAATAGACTGGGAAGTGTTCACCATGTCCCAGCAAGAGCCACTGAGAATGCAGAGACACGGGGCTCTGCTGGGAGCGTCGACTGATATAAATCTCTGGGAAAACGATTTGGCTGTGTCAGCTAAGACTGAGGAGTTCGGTACCCAGTGAAATATGGAAACATGATTGGAATATCCAGAGCAGCACTGTGGTAGAATATTACACAACTGGAAAAAGGCATAAACTAGTTATTCAAGTCAATGTGAATAAATTTCACCATGTTGAGGGAAAAAAAAGTCACAGGCTACATATGATAACCCTTTATTTACACTCAGACACATCCATCATTTAGGGACACACATACATATACGGTAAAACAGAGCACTGCAGCACGATTGGTGGGGAATTCCCTGGTGGTTCAGTGGTTAGGGCCCAGCCAAGGGCGCAGGTTTAATCCCTGGCCAGGGAACTAAGGGTCCCACAGGCTGCGTGGCTCAGCCTAAATAAATAAATTTATTAATAGAATAATTTTATTATAACATTATTGATAAGTTAATGGATTTGCTATGAAATTTATTTAATAGTAAATTTGTCATTAACAAATCAACAAATGTATTTATTAATAGTAAATGTATTTATTGACAATAAATAATTATAGCTTCTTTTTTAAAAGACCATAAATTGATGATGTTGAATGACCTTCAGCAGGGTGGCCCTGCATGACTTTCTTTCTTTGTTAAGAGTCTTCCCATCATCTCTCCAGCTGGTGTATATACATGATAGGTCAGCATCATAAGAGAATTCATGTGTCCAGTGCCCCTCACTGGTACCATCTTCCCTAAAAAAGGAAATATGCTCAGAGGCTTGCCAACCTTTCTGTTTAAAAGGGGGGGGGGGCGTTTAATAATGACTTCATTTATAGATTTTTTTTTTTAAAGAGATGCAAAGAGACAGCATTAATGACAGGAACACCTAGGCCTCTGAGAACAGGGGGGCAGGCTGCTAACCCGTGGCAGGGTGGTGGGCGCAGTGGTGATTGTGACTGCCTGGCCTCCCGCCCCTGTCAATAGCCCAGGGTCTCTCGGACAGGTCATTCTTCACCAGACCCTTTGTACACTTGTCAGGTTTAATTCCCTAGGTGTTTTATTTTGGATAATGAGACTGAATGCTGACTGAAATGTCGTGTTCGGTGGGTTTGCTTATCCAGTAGTTTTAAATGAAATGCCAAGTTGTTGAAAGGGCTTCGAATCTGCGGGCAGCACGCTGTTGGCGTGCTGCTGAGGACTCTGCACTGGGAAGCAGCTTAGAAATTAGAAGCTTCTGGGGCTTCCCTGGTGGTCCAGTGTAGGATGCCTCGTTCACACTGCAGGGGCCACGGTTCAATCCCTGGTGAGAGAACTGAGATCCTATATGCTATGTGGCTTGGCCAAAAAAAAAAAAAGGAAAAAGAAAAGGATCTTATTATACATCCCTTTGAGGCTTTCCTGGTGGCCCAGATGGTAAGAATTCGTTTGCAATGCAGGAGACCTGGGTTCGATCCCTGAGTTGGGAAGATCCCGTGGAGAAGGGAATGGCTACCCACTCCAGTATTCTTGCCTGGAGAATTCCATGGACAGGGGAGCCTAGTAGACTTCGGTCCGTGGGGTCACAGAGTCGGACACCACTGAGCGACTAGTGCACTTTCATTCATCCATTAGCAACTTAAACTGCAAACTCAGCTTTATGATCTGTCACAACACATTCACTGGGACACAGCTGTTATTTAACACACACACTTGTCTACCCTAGCTTCGAATAAGGTAGAGGGTGTTTGCAAAGTGCGGAAGTTTCATTAGCTCGTTCACTGCTTGATTCTGGGTAATAACACACGTATGCCCCAGCTGATTTGTCCTTGAGTGAAAGCATTTAGAACCATATGAAGACAGATTGCGGGGGCGGGGGGGGGGGGGGGCTTCCCATCAGAGTGGGAAGAGCTGGAGGAGGAGCTG